>CM052712.1:55586003-55656185 GCA_028551405.1 Uromys caudimaculatus | reverse complement strand
AGTTACTATATTGAATAGATAGGGAGAGAGAGGGCAGCCTTGTCTAGTCCCTGATTTTAGTGGGATTGCTTCAAGTTTCTCTCCATTTAGTTTTATGTTGACTACTGGTTTGCTGTATATTGCTTTTACTATGCTTAGGTATGGGCCTTGAATTCCTGATCTTTCCAAGACTTTTATCATGAAGGGATGTTGAATTTTGTCCAATGCTTTTTCAGCATCTAAGGAAATGACCATGTGGTTTTTTTTTTCCTTTGAGTTTGTTTATGTAGTGAATTACATTGATGGCTTTCCGGGTATTGAACCATCCCTGCATCCCTGGGATGAAGCCTACTTGATCATGATGAATGATCGTTTTGATGTGTTCTTGGATTCGGTTTGTGAGAATTCTCTTGAGTCTCTCACATTTTTATCCTCTCAAGAATTCCCAGTTCCAAACACAAACCATCTGCAGATGGCAAAAATCAAGTCCCTCCTGGAGCATGGCTAGTGGCTGTGAACAATCTGAAGCACCCCCATATCCCACACCTGGGATTAAAACAAAATCATATTCACATAACTGGATTTTTAAAGAAACTAAAATTCTCACTACAGTTAGTCAACTGTTTTATCTTATTTTAATTTATTTTAGAAATTATAATTCAATTACGCTTCTCCATCCCTTTTCCTACCTCTACACCTTTCTGTATACCCAGCTCTGCTGTCCTTCAAATTCCTGTTCTTTTACTTCCATAGTTTGTTTTTACATGCATACATGTGCTGCATTTATATGACTAAACATAACCTGTTGAGTCTGTACAGGTCAGTTTATGTACGTTTTCAGGTCTAACCATCTGACACTAGACAACCAATATGTGTGCTCTTCCTTGGGAAGACCACCTCTCTTAGATTTCTTAAGTTCCCTATGCTTCTATGTATACAGTTGAGGCCCCATGGTCCCCATTGCCATAGGACAGGATAGAGGAGGCCATGAGAAATACTCTTTCACCTTTGACAGCTGTGTAAAATATGGAGAAGAAGAAAAATACCTCTCCCATCCTTCTTATCTGTCTGGGATCAGCCATGTCACATATCAGCTGCCCAGGTTATTGCATATTTCTCTAGGTAGATTCTTGCATGTTTACTCATCTGTGACGACACACTAGTATTTGCAATAGTAAGGGTCATTTACCATATTCCCAGAATTTTGATAAAAAGTTGGCTTAATTGCAATTAAGAAACATTTTTGTGAGCTTAGATTTTCTTATTAATTTCGAAGTTCTAGGTATGCACCGAATCTAGGGATTTAAATAAGGCAGTTAATCTGCCACTGAGCTGTATTCCAGATAGTTAACAAGCCGGAAGACCTCATGTGAGAACACATATAAAGGACATGCCAAATAATGGGTTCTACTGATTGTTTCTCAGTTTTAGAAGAAAGCAGTAAGAACGCAAGGAAATAACTGAACAAAACAATCACACATGAAAATACGCACATACATACAAAAAGGAAACTGAAACAATCATCTGAATGGTTATGTGTGGTGGGGAAACTGAGTTGTCTCTGACACAAATGGAAAGAGAAGAATGAGGTAAACTGTGAGTTCCTTTAAACATTGTTGTTTTCTTTAGAATAGGTTTAGTCTTGAGAACACACTTTTGTCATGCCTCATTTCATTCATATAAGAAAAGTAAGGATGACGGGAAATGATCTGTGAAGGAAAGGTTTAGAAAGCAAGAACTGACACCCCACTGTCGAGGCAGATGCACTCGCTGCTGTCCTTAATGTCTTATAATAGCATTTATCAGAGAGTGATTGGAAAGTAAATAACAGTGCTTGCATTTTGTACCATGTAGAAATGAGAAAAAAATGTTATAAGGCTGATATTATAACATTTAATTTGCAATTGTATAGAACAATCAAATATGAGACTGCATGCATGCACGTGAGTGTGTGTGTTTGTGTGTGTGTGTATGTGTGTGTGTGGTCAAAACATTTATCATGTTGTTATATACCAGGGTACCCCCTGGTATATAACTAGAAGCCTTGTTCAGTACTTTCAGCAAAGCTATTTGGGGAATGTGCAAACATGTATTTTTCCCCTTTATTTTTTTAATTCCCTCTGAGTTACAGGCTACTTTTTTTGATGGGATAGCAGAGTATAGAATTGCTATGTTTTAACCCTGAGGCCTTACAACTGAAGGTACTCACCAATACTATTAGAACAAATAAAAAGTTTAAAACCAGAGCATTGATGATAATAGGAGTTTTCAGTAGCAGTCTTGAATCAGTGAAATCTAACCCTAATTACGGAGAGAAAGCATGCTTCTTATATTTCAACTAACTGTCTTCAGTTTCTTTGTTTATCTCTGACAAACACAGTTGTTGTTACTAATTGCTTCTATCTACAACTTTATCAATATGTTATAAAAAATAATTTTATCATTACAAAAATATGAGACTATTTTAAAAACTAAAAATCAAATATTTTTTAAATTATTAGTAAAAGTGAACTGATGGTTACAAAATTATCAATTATTCTCCCAAATGCCTTACAAATGAGACAAAATACTAGTCAAAGGGGATTATTTCTAATAATATTAATCCTGAAAAAGCAATAAAATGAAATAGCTCAGAGAAACACTAAAGGCAGCACAATAAATTTTAAATGATTAACATGCAATAATATGAGCACATAATAATTCAGATAAGAAAGCATTGATAAATACACATATCATCGAATGGAGTGTTCTTGAAACAGAGTCAAAGATGTTCATTGATAAATACACATATCACTGAATGAAGTGTTCTTGAAACAGAGTCAAAGATGTTTTTAATTGTTTATAGATGCTCTTCTCTCTTCTCCATGAGAAATAAGTTTAAGCAAGAATTTTATAATCTTTTATTACAAGTATGGAGTGTCTCAACTTATTAATCCATTTCCCAGTGGTGATATTTTGAATACCATAGCAGATATAATGGCAAACCAAGATCACCAGGGAAAGAGGTGAGCTGGCTTGGTCCAATGGTTTGCTAACATGAATTGTGTTCCTTCTAAATATAACAAAAGTCATCTTGGGGAGTATTTCTAAATCAAGAACGTTGTCACCATCATTGAAACCAAAGCAGCCCCAGAGAATGGAGTCTTTTCCTGCTGGTTTCCACATATGGCTGTAGGACATTATCTTTTCAGCCAGTACCACTAAAAAATCTCTTCACTCAGAACTGGGTCAAGGAGAGCTACTTTTATGGGATATGTACTACTATCACTCTCTATGGAGACATAATTTGAATCAGCCCAACCAAGAAGATACTAAAACTTCATGGTATGTCCTGCTTATAAGATCTATAGCTTTGCTGGAAATCTATCAATTTTGAGTTAAGAATGAACTACATGTAGGAAAGCTCAATTATCAGGATTATCTCATACCTGAGGACAGATACCATGGTACCAGGGGCTATTAGCAAGAATTAATGTGTCTGTACCACCGTAGCTTAGAGTGATACATTTTCTGAGGAAAAAACCTTGACCTATGAGATTTTTACAAACATTTCAAACTGCAAATACCAGGAAAGACATAGAAAAGCATGATCACCCTATGAAAAAAAAGAACAAAGAAAATGAATCTAATAAAACACAGAAAAAACATGTATTAATAATAGCATTTGGATAGATTCAAAGGCTTAACAAAATAGCAACAAACTCCTGTTAGGTGCTTTGTCATAATATATATAGTAAAATTTATTTTATATAATTTATATGATTTTCAGAGTTTATTATACAATTTTATTTATTTTAAAATTTATTTTATACAATTTTCAAAAATTACTAGTTTTTTTAAAATATGTTATTTAGAATTTATAATATCAATGCCATCTTAAATTAAAATTGGCCTTTACCTTTACAGCAATTTCAAGCAAACTATAATACCAGTTTTAAGCTAAGAGGTAAGAGCCACGTCTCTGAATATCAAGAATTACAGATATTCTTATGAAAATCTGTTGGTTGGAAACTCCTTGGTTATTTTCTTCTGCTCCTGTGAGACTAAAATGATTGCTCCTGAATTGCAGAGAGTTTTCTTAAGGGTTTTATGTACGTATGGACACTGAAGATAAGAAACTAGACTGTCATGAAGTGTCAAGGAAGAAATGCACAGCTTTGTAATACTAACAGACTGTTCAATTTTTAGGATTTTCATATAAAAGTAATCAAATTTGGGTGGTTATGAGAACAAAAATTTATTCTCTCCCTTCCAAAAGCTGAAAATAATAATCTAAGGCCTATTCTGGCCATCTGTTTCAGGCCACAATCTTATTCCTTACATTGCCAACTTGTAGTCATTGTTTGAAAGTTGTGGCATCCTTCTCCGGCTTCCCCAGCCTCGCTCCAGTCACATGACCACCTCCCTGCATTCCTTCACATCATCTTCACACCAAACAGGCAGCACACACCAGCTGATACGAGGCCGCCAACATGTATACAGCAGAGGACTGCTGAGTCTGTGTTCAATCAGAGGTGATACACCTAACCCTCAAGAGACCGGAGGCGCCGGGCAGTGGTGGCGCGTGCCTTTAATCCCAGCACTTGGGAGGCAGAGGCAGGTGGATTTCTGAGTTCGAGGCCAGCCTGGTCTACAGAGTGAGTTCCAGGAGAGCCAGGGCTACACAGAGAAACCCTGTCTCGAAAAAAAAAAAAAAAAAATAACAAAAAAAAGAGACTGGAGGCCCAAGGGAGTTTAGAGGTCAGCTGGGGTGGGGCACCCTCGTGGAGACATGGGAGTGGGAAGGAGATATGGGTTGTGGAACAGTCGGAGAGTGATCGGGGTGGGTGGGGGAATAAATCTGGAGTGTAAATAAATAAATAAATAAATAAAAAGAGAATGCACATCTCTGTAGCCCTTTTTTCCATTTTTAATATGATACTAAACACACTGGATTTTTTTGACTGAAAAAATACTTTTTATTTTTATTTTATTTTTATTTTTGGATATTTACTTTATTTACATTTCAAATGCTTTACCCTTTGGAAACTCCCTATCCCATCCCCCCACCCCCCCGCCTTTAACCCTGATTACCTCATTTTAATTCCATTACCTCTGTGAACTAGAATGGCATCTTACTTAGACACAGGAATGAACACTTCAAAGTCTTTTTGGACAGATACAGTTGATTTACAAACAAGTCCGGTGTAACGAGTATGTCTCTTATTTTTATGCAATATATGTACTAATCTTTAATCGCTATAAATATGGGTATTGTATTTTGATTATATTATGCCCTGCATTCCTCACCCTAACTTCTCTATCACCCCTCTCAACCGTGTATCGTCTTTTGTTTGTTTGTTGTCTGTTTGGTTGGTTGGTTTTTGAGCCTCTGACTTGGATTAGTGCTGTTTATATACTAATAGGTATGGGGGCCATCCACTGAAGCATGGTATGCCTACTGGTGGCCACACCCTCAAAACCAGAAGAAAAAAAAACTAACTCCCCCACCTCCAATAGCTCCAACTCTCAATAATACCTCTGCAGCTAGTGGTGAGGACTTCTGACTGTCTCCCCACTCCATGCTCCAATGCTGACTTTTGATTTTGTGCACGTTGGGTGCAGAAAACCACAGCTGTTGTGAGTATATGAGTCCATTGGTCTTGTTGTTCAGGAGACATTTTTCCTGACCGCTAACTCTAAATCTTTCCCCTTCCTCTTCTGTAGCAATTCCTGAGTCAGATTCAGTGATAACCCCTGTGAATTATGAGGAAGAGCATGACAAGTTACCCACGGGTGCAAGAGCATCGCAGATAGAATGTGGTAAGTCACTGCTTTCTGATTTGGGATTTAAGGCTTACTGCACAAGGGGAAAGCCATGCCTGATGTGTTTATTTTTAAAGGAAGTTAAATGTCAATATAAGGAAGATCAGCACACACAGTAGTTTTGACATCAAGACTCTGCATTTTATTTGAGACAGACCAATGGATATGCTTGATTCTCACTACTAGGTGGGTCTCTCAGTTGGACAATGTACTGAGGTTCAGTGTCAATATCTATACATTACTTTCATGTTTACAAAATACCTGACAAAGAAAAAAAAAGAAAAAAAGAATATTTATATTTCTTAAAAGAGACAGCAGCCATTAGAGGGTGGAGTGAGGAAAAGAAAAGTATGTGTTGAATACATCTTAAATAAAAAGAAAAGAATAATAAAGAAAAACAAGGTAGACTCAAGAAACATGTAATAGGAAAGATCAAAATGTCATGTGAATTTAGAACAGTTTATTTTTACTAATAGTATATTAGTGATACTGGATGGAATATTATATAAAAATATTGCCTAAAAATTCACTTCTACAGAGGATTCTTTTACCCCAGAATAAGTTACCCTTCTTCTTAATTTTATTTTACAGAACTACAGCAGTATTCTGTAGTAGATAGATAATAGTTAGATAGATAGATAGATACATACATACATGCATACATACACAGATACACAGATACATAGATAAATACATAGATATATCTTGCACATTTATAAGCAAAAACATAATAGAAATATATTTTCATTAAAATGATATTAAACAAAAAATAAGATATTCTTTGGCTGATGATATGGGCTAAGCCAATGTGCTATAACTCACACCTGTTTATCCACCTGGTGACATGCCTGACAGAAGCTTACACCGCACTGCCAGTATCCCACACGTTGTTAAGGCTAAGAAGGTCAGACATCATAATTGAAAGCATAGCTTAAATCGTATGCATTATTACTTTCATACAACTGAAAATTTAAATTAACAAAATATGAAGATCCATTGTTAAACAAGAGAGTCTGGGTTGACAATTAGAATTAATGACGTTATGGGGAAAAAACATGAAGAACTCGTGTAGCAGAAGAGAACAAGAGCTTCCACAAGAAAGTTGCTTGGATGTTCAGACTGATGAGCACATGCAAGATGTCCGTTATCAGCACCAACAACAACATTGATCATTGTATTTTTATCTTGGTATGATAGGTATTTTTCATGATTAATTAAAATATTTCTTGGACAAGTTACATATATGTGTGTGTGTATCTGTTTGTACATATATTTATACATGTATACATTTATGTATATATATATACATATATATTATATATGTGTGTATTACATGTATATAAATGTATTACATATATATGTGTGTGTGTGTATATATATATATATATATATATATATATATATATATATATATATATATATATATATATATAAAATGCATTGTATTATTCCCACTTCTCTTCCAATCTCCATTTTTTTGGTTCAAACCCTTTCAACCTTTTCTCTCTACAGGCCATGGGCCAGTTTACTTCACAGAGAGACAATTAAATTATTTTGCTTAATAGAAAGTAAAACAAAGCAACATATCACTTCCAGTTGGAGATATTAAATAACTGAATACATGTAAACAATAGAACAGTCTGGAAAGTGCTAAACAATTAGCTGAGTGGGGAAAAAAAAAGATCAGGTCCTTCAGCCAACACTTCATGGTACCTGTGATGTCAAAATCATGCTTCTGCTTTCTAAGCCAATGATATTTTGTGTAAGTGTTATGTGCTAGATCCTATTCATGCAAAATATGTATGTTAATAATTTTTCAATAGTCCCTTATTGATTTTCAAAAATAATTTTTATTATGTCAAAGTATTTAAGTTTCTTACCTTTATAATTTAATGTCTGTTGTCTTCTCCTACTTGTTTAAATTGTCTGGGTCCAACTTAGATTCACAAATACTTGGCTATTTATAAAAATATTTTTTCCTCTTCACATATTGCACGTGAAATAATTTATTATGGCTGAAATATGTAGAGATGCTGAATGGGTTTCCAGTTGAGAAGCTAAGCTATAAAGGGATGAAATGGCAAGATACCAAGCAGCTCAATATACGTGTTCTAGTAGAGGCCTGACGAGTTTACCAGGAGAAATGATGTCATTTGCTGAACATCTGTTTGTGTTAGGGGATGCACTGAGTGCTTTAGTGATAGTATTTTATTTTATATTCACAGAAGTCTTGATGGACATGCATCACTATTTCCAAAGCAGTGAACGTTTATATGAATTCTCCAGTACAATAGTGTTAAGTGGCTGGGCCTGAATTCAATCCCCAAATGGATGATATGATACCATAGCACATGATATTTCAGAGAATGAAAGTTGGGACTATATGTCCATTTTTACCATTGACCCTAACGTGATCGTCATTACATGAGACCACCATTTAGGTTTTTAACTTGGTCGCCTAGACTCCAGCTGGAGCAACAAAAAAGAGCCAAAGTGTCATACAAGAATATTTATTCCAACATTGGTATTTCAATATCTTTTCTTCAGAGAAAAATTTAACAAGGGTTATTATACCACATAAAGTACAATGATATCTTCTTTTTAAATCAGAAATTATATTGATTATACTACTGCTCCCTGTGAAGTTGAGTGATTTAAAATCTCACCACGGCTGTCTCTGAAATGAGACAAACTACCTGCAACTAATGGTGAAGCCTTGTTGAAATAATTCTAAAGACTGAATGACATACACAATATTGGAAGCCATTGTAAGTCAGATAATTTTCTTTTTTCTCTCTAATTTGATTTTTATGTAAGGAGAGAAAACCAAACAACATATAGTACCTTGACATTCCCTATATGGAATCCATAGTGATCGCTTTGACAATGACATGTACTCTGCGACAAATGTTTTCTTTGCACAATGTTGTGCATGCTACTTTTGTTAGAAAATTATTTCTTATACCACATGGAGAATAAATTAATCACTTCAGCTAAATAGTAAGAGCTTATAACCATCAAATGTACAGATAAACTCAAACTTTTAAATGTTAATGAGTGAATCACCATTGCTTCAGGCTGCCCCAGGGGTTCTTCAAATGGAGCCCCAGGAGCAGCAACTGCAGTAGCAAGCAGGCATTACTAGAACTCCAGAGCACTGGATTCATAAATCTGACCCCTGGGGTCAAGCCTCCAGAGGTAAAGTGCTCCAACTTATATTTTAACAAAAACCTAAGTTTGAGAAACACTCTCTTATGCTTTGAGTGATGGCTCTTACAAACAAATACTCTGTCCCCTGCTCTTTGGACATAGTGGCAATTACAGTGGCTAAAACTTCGGAATATCCAAGATTCAATTCACAGCAACTGTTGGACTGAGCATGGGGTCCCAGATGGAGGAGTTGGAGAAGGAACTGAAGGAGCTGACGGAGTTTGCAGCCCCATGGAGGGAGCAACAAGTGTCAACTGGCCAGACCTCCTGTGCTCCCGGAGACTGGACCACCAACCAAAGAATACACATGGAGGGATCCATGGTACTGGCTACATATGTGGCAGAGGAGGACCTTGTTGGCCATCAGGGGAGGAGAGGTCTGAGGGTGTTAGATGCCCCAGTATAGGGGAATGCCAGGGAGGGAAGATGGGAGTGGGTGGGTGGGGGAATACCCTCATAGAGGCGGGGGGATGCGGGATGGGATAGGGGGTTTCCAAAGGGGAGACCTGGAAAGGGGAAAACATTTGAAATGTAAATAAAGTATCAAAAATAAAAAATAAAAAAATAAATAAATAAAAATAAAAACATAAAAAAGAATAATCCATAAGTTTTCTTGCTACGTTATTGATGTTCAGACCCTGCCCAGATAAAGGGTCCCAGCACTTCCCATATGAACCTAATAACCAGTAGGATCTGAGAAGTATAAATCAATGCACCACACTAAAATGTGGGGAGAGATTGAGTATACTTATAGTCATTCTGCATCCAGAGTTCTGATCCAACTTTCATGGTATAAATTTAGATAAATCAGGAAAATTGTATATGTCTTCATCACAAAATTTTGCAAATTCACAATCAAATAAGTTATGTAATTTTATATATTTGAGTTATAAAATCTCATCACTCAAGAGCAGTCTCAGACCAGTGACACCTGATCTTGGCTAGAGTTGGGGAGCCTCTCGAGGCAGCAGTTTCTAGGAAACAGAATTTAAAATGGTCTGTCATCCATGGCTTAATCTTTCTTCTAAATCATGAGGACAGTATAAAGACATAAGGTATGCATGTGTATTTTAGATTCTCATTCAATTTTTGACTCAAAGAATCTGTTTGTCCACTAGTGAAACACATGAGCTCAGTTCACCTTGGGGCTTACTGAGTTACCAATAACACACCTCCACCCCACAAGACATCCCTCTTCCCTGAGGCCTCAAGTCTCTCGAGACTTAGGTGCTTCTCTCACTGAGACTAGACTAAGCAGTCTTCTACTGTGTATGTGTTGGGGTCCTCATATCAGTATATGTTGCCTGGTTGGTGGCTCAGTGTCTGAGAGATTTCAGATGTCCAGGTTAGTTGAGACTGCTGGTCTTCCTATGAGGTCACCCTCCTCAGCTTCTTCCAGCTCTTCTCTAATTCACCCACAGGTGTCCCTGGCTTCTGTCCATTGTTTGGGTGTAAGTATCTACATCTGTCTCAGTCAGCTGCTTGTAGGGCCTCTCAAAGGACAGACATGCTAGACTCTTGTCTGTAAGCACACCATAGCATAAGTAATAGTGTCAGGCCTTGGAGCCTCCCCTTGAGCTGGATCTCAATTTGGGCTAGTTACTGGACCTCCTTTCCCTCAGTCTCTTCTCGATTTTTGTCCCTGCAGTTCTTTCAGACACGAACAATTCTGGGACAGAGTTTTTGACTCTGGGATGGCAACCCCATCCCTCCACTTGATTGTCCTGTCTTCTACTGGAGGTGGATTCTACAAGTTCCCTTGCCCCACTGTAGGGCATTTCACTTAAGGTCCCTCCCTCTGAGTCCTGAGAGTCTCCCACCTCCCAGGTCTCTGGTACATTCTAGGGGGTGCCCCCACCTCCTACCTCCCAAGGTTGCCTGTTTCCATTCTTTCTGCTGATCCTCAGGGCTTCACTCCTGATTCCTCCCCCATATGTTATCATGTTCCCCTTTTCCTCTCCCTGTCCCCTCTCCTACTCAGGTCCCTCCCTCCCTCTGTGCCTATGATTGCTTTCTTCTCTGTCCCAAGTGGGATTGAGGCATACTCACTTGGGCCCTTTGACTTGTTTAGCTTCTTGAGTTCTGTAGATTGTATCTTAGGTATTCTGTACTGTTTTGGCTAATATCCACTTATTAGTGAGTACATACCATGAATGTCCTTTTGGGTCTGAGTTACCTCACTCAGGCTGATATTTTCTAGCTCCATCCATTTGCCTGCAAAACTCATGGTATTTTTGTCTTCCTATCTCACAAACTCAGGAGACTGCTGGTCCAAGGTTGGTCAACATAAGGTAACATAAGGGTGAGATGATTGAAAACCCTGGATGGAAAATTTACAGAAAAACATTGTGAAAAACAGACATACAGTCTCAAAACCACAAATCTTAGGCAAATGCCATTGCAATACCCTATCACAAAGAGTAAAGCAAAAGCAAAACCAGAAAACAGTATCTTGTATAGATAGCCTGACATACTGAGTTTGCCTTCCTTCAACAGTTACCTCTAGCTGTTTATTCCATTGTGTGTTTATTAAAGCAAGACATGACTCTTTTTTCTCCAAGTACATATTTTCTGCCTTTTTCTGCTCTTTGGAGAAAGTAATAAAGTGTCAAGGGAAGAGTGTGCTCAATAAATACGCCGTATACTTCAGCTCATCAGTTGTGTAAATTATATTGACTTTCCAGGATCATATTGTTTGTATTTATTGTCTGTAGGGATGAAAACCTGTAATAAAGGTGAATAGATGGATTCTGTTGGCCTATAAATAACTGCTCAACCAGGAGAGCTACAGAAGAGTAACTTTTTTCCACCATCTGGTGCACCAGAGAATATTATCAAAGCAGCAAAAGCTGGTGGTGGGAAAACTTTCTTTTCCATCCATCCTTGAGAAAACAGTGATATTTGGAAAACATACACAGCCTCTTTCCTGGGCCAAAAAGTTAAAGAGCATGCAGTCCAAAGGGATTTATTTTTCTATTATCTTTCTACTTTAGTAATTCCTATCACATTATAGATAAGAAAAGTATTAAACCTGACATCTAAAATGTCCTGTCTCTCTATCAATCAGAGAAGCATTTTATGAATAATGCAGAACTCCAAAGCCTGGGTCTTCATGGGCAGAAGGTTCATGAATAAACAACCCTGCAGATTCAAAAGAGTGAGAAATGTACCCCAAAACTCTCATTAACTTCCACATTGATTAAAGTGTTTTGTGTTAACCCTTTAAAGATTAATCCACTGCTTAATTGACCATCTTTCTCTTACAATCTCTCATTTCACACACAGTGCTCTGTGTCTAACTCTCAGCACTGAGAACTCTCAGTACTAACTAGACGTGGTAGTATACAATCAATCAATCAATAAAAGGACATAAAGTGGGGAAGGGGTGTATATTGGGCATGCCTACGGATAGTGAGAGGAGGCAACTGTATCTGTTCAAGATACGTTAATTGTCACAGAATAGATAAAAAATGTTTTTTTTTTTTTTAAATTTCGCTACATTTTCATGTCCACACATTCAAATTCCATCATGACACCTGTTTGGCTTAATGGTCTTTTTAATGTATAAAATACTGTGAATGGATTATTTCTAAAGACTGAAAGGTCCTTTCATGTTCTCATTAGCTGATCACCTCTGTGACCAAACTAAAAGACAGTCAGTCACTGACTATGTCCCATCCGTTCTCTTTAGCATCTAGAAACATTTGTCGTAAATAGTATCTAGTCATTAATTACTTAGTTAATTAGTTAGTTGAGTAATTAATTAATGGTATACTCTATTACCCCACTGCCCAACCTTATTCACAGCCATTACATGTAACATAAACCCTGCCTTTCACTTAGTAGAGTTTCCAAAACTCTGAAATTTTAAAGCTAACCAAAGGCTTTTACAAGAATTTCAGGTACACATTTTTACAAGTTCTGCGCTATTAGTCAATATATTTAACCTGTGAAAGCATTTTATTGCAATGCTTGTAAATGGGGCTGTTAGAAGTGCTTAAACCTTGGTGAAGTGAGATTTAAGTGAGAGTGAAGACTGGAAACTCATAAGCACCACTATGCCTGTGCTGCATCGCTCAGCTTCCTTAAGATACAACTTAAGATAAAACATTTCTTTAATAAGACAAGATTTAATAGTATGATTAGTTCCCTAAGCAATATATAGATCCTGGCTTGAAAATCTTAGCTCTGGGTGGGAGGATGTAAGTTATCGTGGTACACGTGTGACTGAATATTTTATGAGCTTATTTTCTTTTATTTTGAAGTCATCATGTAATATGTCTCTATGAAAAAAATAGTTGAATTTATCCTGTTTAGAGGTTGCTGTTCTTGGATACATAGCTGAATGCTTCTCAAAAACTGGAAATTTTTGATCTTGACTTCAAAAACCCATTGGTCTGCACAGTTTATCCCCTTGTGATTTCAAAAGTTCAGAAACTCATTGGTCTGCACAGTTTATCCCATTATGGTTTTCTAATTCAGAAACTATTATCTCCGCTCATTAGCCCATTGTTGTTTTCTGTGATGGGCTCCATCTGATGTAAGAAGAAGTTTATTTGATAAGGGGCAGGGGCTACATATGTGTAGGTATTAGTCTTTGGTTGCCTTCCAAAGATGAACGGTGATCTCTGTTGTGGAAAACACCATACACTCAGAATACAAGGCTCAGATAACAAGAGAGCCTATTTCCCGTGACCTGGCTTCTATGGTTCCACAAATGTGTTTTTAAATTTCTCCCAGTGATCTACATGAAAACACAAACTATATTAATACACCATAGGAACAAGAAAAGTTGTTTCTGGCTGTGATTCCTGTACCTGCTGTCTTAAAGTCTAAATAATGGTTATTATCCTGAAACAAACATTTTTCTCCAACAATCAAGTGTCTTCAAAAACTATATATATATATATATATATATATATATATATATGCGCACATATATGCATATAGATATGTATGGATGTATTATACATATAACAGAATAAATTATATTAATTATTAAACAAAAGCATTATTAAAAGGATATATATATATATATATATATATATATATATATATTATATATGTCATATATAAGGTCATAGAGTCCCAGACCCATCATTTCTTTATTTTAAGCATGACCATCTCTAAGCTCTGGTCCATACTTAGGCTTTAGAAATGGAGGAATTGTATTTAATGTTTATATGCTACCATAGCCATACCTAAGAATGTACTCTGAACATGCAAATAAGGGCCTTGCATTCTAAGTCTGAAAATCAGGACAGAGAAAAAACTTAGTCTTGTTCTCATAGATCAGAGGCTGGTTCAGGTATTTTCAAGTCTTTGTGACTTGTTCAAGATAAAATAAAGGTTCACACATTTTTAAAATATACAAGGTAGTTTTTAGCTAACAAAGCAATAGAACAGGTCAGATTCAAGGTCAAGAGTGACAAGAGAGCTCATAAATGAAAGAGCACTCCGTGTCCCCGCTTATCACTATTGGCTTCTTTAATAGGCTCTAAAGGAAGAAAAGGTTTCAGGCCTGATCACTAGAGGAATAATTTAGGTGACACTCTTTTTTTGTGTGTGTGACTGACAGGTTTAAGTTATAAAGCTATTGTTCTACTGTGTACATCACTTTCATGACCTAATGGATTTTAATCATATGCTTATCCAGCTGTATGTAAGATTTTAAATGGTAGGTTATCCTGAAGAGGTCATTTGGAGGACATAATTTGCCTCATTGAGTATGTACCCCAAAACAGCCTAGGCCAGATTGCCCCATCTTGTGTATCAGATATATCTGGAGTATCACTGAAGAATGTCTGAGTTTGATAGTCATTGAGAGGCAGAGAAATGTATTCTGTTGTTCAGAGAGTGATGTGGGTACATCACGGTGAAGCTAGGGTCCCAGGTCAACAGCACTGCTGGTAGATACATCGTCAGAGTGGGGGGTGTGTTCATAGTACATGCATTAATGATCTCAAGCTGCCATATACAATGTTGGAAGAAAAGTGTGTAACTGTCCCAAACAGAGGGGCATCCCAGGTTGCTAAACTATGCTTACCTGCCTCTAATATTTTTGGTTTAGAATTACTGAGGAATATCATGTTTTGCTTTATTTTGTTTTCATTTTTTTGTTTTCTTTCTGTTTCATTTATTTATTTGGTATCTGTACAATTGGAGGAAATTATTTAATGAAATTTTCCTCTCTTCATTCATCAAGAGTTTCATTAATAATGTTTTCCAAAATTCGGCATTTGGGAAACTTTGTATAAAATCAGAAAAACCTATTCCTATCTCAAATGACAAAGAAACTATAAAGTACTACTAGGAGGCAAGCTGCACACAAGCTGAATTTCTCACCTCTTCTGTTTAGCACTAAGCCCCTTGTGTCTATCACAATGTTGGAATGAAAAGTTTACACTCAGTTCTAACCTATAGCATGTGTTAATTAAATATTGCTTTCATTAATATACTTATGACAGGATATAATAAAAATAATAGAAGCAATAATCTCCTCTCCACTATAAATCTGTAACTAGGCCCTGAAACCAGGAAAACGTGGAGTCTCTTCATCTGAAAAAGATTTATTTTGTCAGACTAATCAATATTTAATTGTGGCACTAAATCAATGAAGTCAAAATGAAATTTTTTTCTCTATAATATTGAAAAATGTGTTGCTACTGCAGATTAAGCAAAAGGAAGGCCATGTCTTGGTGATATTTAATGTGTGTGTATGTATGTGTGTGTGTCTATGTGTGGGTCTGTGTCTGTGTGTCTGTACACACACACACACACACACACACATGTGTGCATTAGCGCGTGCACACATGCATGCATGCATGTTTACAGAAAGCTTTGGAGAATATCCCCAAGCCTGTTTAATCCAGTATCTAGACGTAGGGTGTCTTCTTCAGTGTCTTCTGTTTGATGTCCTTATGGAATAGCCAAGCAGTTCAGCGAAATCCGTGTTATGACACGCTTCACTTCCCCTTATATTCCTACAACTACCAAACATTTAGAGCAATTTAGTTCCTTGCCCAAAACGAATTATGAGACCATGAGCATCTGTCTTCTTTGTGGTAATACAATCATTAGCTTTCTGCTTTTCTGAAACCACTTTACTTAAGACTATTTTCAGAAAGTCACAGTGCATGGTTAGTTCTCAATATGACTTTCCAGATTTTATTTAATGTTTACTATAAATGCGTTAAGCAAAAACCATGTAACTGAAATCCTTCTTTTATTAAAGATATATTGTGTCTATGTGTATGTAAATTTGTGTGAAGAATAACTTCTAAAGAAAGGTCTACTCTTGATATAATATAGGTGCATTAAGAGCAACGATTATTAGGATTCCAGTGAATGGAGAGGTATCAATCTCTGATAGAAAAAGTCCAGATAATATGTGACATTGTATGATTATTTATCACTTACAAGGTTATATATCTTAGCATGCACTGTCAGGTATAACATTGTTAGATGAAATGCTAAGCTAAAAGTGTCATGCTTACTTCCTCAGCAAGCTAGTTTGCCAAGACCCTTTATTATTACACGTCAGTGATAGAAACAAGGGAGAGGATGAAGACATAGATCTCAAGGATTCAAAATTTTATATTCTAGTTCCTTCTGGTCCAAGCCCAGCACTCTGGTTTGATGTCTCTAAGGATCCATAGTTAAGATGGATTTGAGCAAGGAGCTCTATGTGTCTTGTTTGTTTGCTTGTTTTGTTTAGCTAAAAGACAAGGTTATCACCCTGCTAACAACTGTTGGATGCTACTAGATTCTACCAATAATTAAAAATTGCTGCTTAGAATTTAGCTTGACTGAAGCTGACTTGAGCTATTGGAACCTTAGTAGAGTAATTTATAATTGATAACTCCTATGAGTAAAGCCCTCAAACTTTAACTGACTTGATATAAAGATGAGCAATTACTATAAAACATATGTTCTCTGCTGAAGTGCTGTAGGAAGCACTACATTTGTATGCAAGAATGCTAGAAATATATTTCCTCAGTAAAGTAACTAATAAATACCATTAATCAACGAATGAATATTCTCATATTGGCAAAATTGGACAGAAACCTAAACTTACCACAGTCACAAATGTAAGTTACCAAAGTCACAAAAGTGCTTGACTAATGTAAATTACTCCATCTATCTGTGCTTCTCTCCATGTTAAAGACCAAAAGAAGATAATGAAAAAGAGCAGAAGTTTGGGGAAAGAAAATAAAACAAGGACTAAACATAATAGAATTACTATGAAAGGTAAAAACAACTGATATAATCCAATATGTTCTCACAGACTTGGCATATTATACCCATATTCACTGAAGAGTGTTAGAAAAAATCACTAAATCAATACTACTTAATAAAATCATGCACAACATTCACTCATCAAGAAATTGCTCATTTTAGAAAAAAAGTCCTTAAGATTTTTGTCACAAGAATCAATTTGATTCCCTCTAGATATAGACTTAATTTTTCCATAGAACATACTCTCATGGAATTTATACCGTATTTTGATATTTTTAGGGCTAAGAACCATTCAAAAAAGAAATCCCAAAACACCATCTTTGTATTCCTTAGTACTCAAAAATTTTTGATAAAATGTCAGGTAGAATGTGCACATATTATAAATGACCCAATAAATCTGTTTGTATACATTAAACTTTAACTCACATGGTATGGAGACAATCACTTTACTATATAGGGAAGGTAATCTCTATAGAATCCCAATATAGGAACCACAAGACATGCTGGAAGATCTCTATACTAAAATGTGAAATTAAGTTTTCTGGGTGAATAGAAAAAGTCGTGGAAATAAAATCTGTTATTACTTTGAACTCCTGTGATATAAAGCACATAAAGATAAAGAATTGTATTGTTTTATCTACCTCAAAGTAAATGATCAGTAGATAAACTATAGATCTAAATGTTAATTAGCTTTATCATCAAGAAAGTAAAATTTTCTTTAAAGTGCTCTGAGTTAAAGTCAGGCTGTGTTAGCAGATAATTGTGCAAAATGAACAAATAACTAAAAAGTACAAACATCCGTGTGGTTTTTTTCCTTCACTAGTCTAAGTAGAGTTTTTATTTTATTGTGAGGTCGTTCTAAAATGTCTCCCACACTCACTGTATGCTCAGTCATGTAGGTACTGATCCATTTTGTTCATCTCTGACTCCTATTACCCAGAACACTGAATGGATGAAAACAAAGAAATCTCAATGATACCCTTATTTTCAAAAATAAATCTGTATTCTTTGGGTATACTTAATTATCTCAAAGTCCAAAAATATATTCAGATTTACATGGTAAAAGTCCAACAAAAATGAAAGAAATCTGACCTTTTTCAAGTTTTGTAGTCACAAATCCCCTGTAGGACTTTGATATCTCTTTCATTTCTCTGTGACTTATTCTCATTTGTTAAATACATATACATTACTATGTAGTATCTTAAAAGGGAATTTAGTCAGTGGAGCTTTAGTGGGAAAAATTGGAAATGACAGTTGCAACACTCAACATAAGCTGTTGCCAGTGCTACTAGCTTTGTTCTTTAGGCTTTCTGTTCTTGAAATAAACCACTTTCCGTATGAGAGACCCTCTTCCTCCAAAACTAAAATAGTTCACATCTTGTTTACTGCTTCACCTCCATGTAGCTGTCACAAAGTTTACAACAAAGCACACACTCAAACACTTTTGTTAGTGGGAAATGATAATTGCTGATATCATTACTAATTGATTCGGCTCTTTATTCTGTTTGTCATCCCTGCGACATTGTCCCTCTATTGTCTCACCCATTCTTAAGTCTTCCTTGGTAATAGTACCTGTCAGATGATACCACCTTTATTCAAGCCTCCTCTCTTCCTTCTTACCCAGTTCCATCTCTGTATTCCCTTTGACAGGACTTCAGTTTTTGGGTGCCATCTCTTCATTCATTAGATACATGGACTACCTGGTAGCATGTATAAGATAAAGAAGAAACAGTGGTGCTTAAATGAAAAAAACTGGGAAAGACAACTGGAAGGAGTTTGCAGTAACTCACTCTGATGACTGCTGCTAGAAGCATTTTGCTAGGTAACTACTGCATCAACGTTACTCCTGCCACGATGCCACCATCTGATGTGCAGACACACACTTTATAAGGGATTTGTAGCTGCTTCTAGTTGTTAGCACTCCAACATCTTTGAGACAGAGGACCACAACTTAACTTATTATTTCATTCTTTCTATCAAATGAGTCATCTTCTACCCTCCATACCCTTATGAATTTCACTCCTACTCGTGGCCCTTCCATAAACCATCACAGAATAGTAATTATAAAATCCTGTCTAATCACTTCTTTATGTTTCTTTGTTATCTTTATCTTGGAGTCACATTCAAGTTCAGGTTATATTTATGCAGATTTGATTATTAAAGTACAACTTTCATTAGTGTCACATTTTGAGGCTCTACCTGTGGGCCAACACCATCACGAAGGGGAAGAAAGTATGAAATTAACATAATGCATATTAAAATTACAATTGCATGTGGAATGCAAATATGAGTAAGTTTCAGACTTCAAGAATTTTTGATGGGAGAAGTTCCATATTTTTAAAAAGTACAGCAAACAAAATATATAACTCTGTAATATGACATAAGTGAATTATCAGATGATAGGCACATCCCCTTTTGGTGTGGACCAGGTACTGTCTCCACGTACACCTCCAGCTACTTAAGAGAAAAGAAGGGGATATGGAAGGATCAAGTTCAAAAGCAAAAATAAGGGCATGCTCTCCTGAGCCTCAACAATCAAAAGGGCAGCATCCATATGTGAGTGTCTTATTGCTGTCTTTCTGAGGTAGGAATTAGGAAAGTTGGAGAATGAAGAAGTTTCTATACTATCACTGAAGCTGTGGAGATAGTGATTGTGATGCTGGCATGGCGTGCCACCAGATAAATAGCAGAAATCTTATCAAGAGGATCAAGTTCTTACATGCTGTGAGTACTGCCAAAGATGTGAATCTCTGTATGAGCTCCCTTATCTCAAGAAAATTACATTGCCCGGGGTCAGGCTTCCTTCACATGATCTGTACAGGCAATGGTTGATCAACACAGGTGTATAAAGTTCCAATTCTATCACCTCAGTGTAGGCAACCATAGGTCTTTCCCTTGTTTTGTTAGAGTTACACCAAGATATTTCATATTGTAAGTGGCTAGTGTAAACGGTGGTGTTTCCCTGATTTCTTTCTCAGGCCCTTTATCATTTGTATACACGAAGGCTACTGATTTTTTTTTTTTATATATACTTAGTTTTGTATCCAGCAACTTCGCTGAAGATGTTTGTCAGCTGCAGGAGTTCTCGGGTAGAAGTTTTGGAGTTGCTTATATACTATCATACCATCCGCCAATATCAATGCTTTGAGTTCTTCTTTTCCAATTTGTATACCCTTGCCTCCTTTAGCTGTTTTATTGCTCTGACTAGAACTTCAAGTACCATATTGAATAGATAGGGAGAGAGTGGGCAGCCTTGTCTTTTTCCTAATTTTAGTGGAATTGCTTTATGTTTCTCTACATTTAGTTTGATGTTGGCTATTAGCTCGCTGTAAAATTGCTTTTATTATGTTTAGGTAAGTGCTTTGTGTCCCTGATCTAAAACTTTTAAAATAAAGGGGTGTTGGTTTTGTCAAAGGCTTTTCAGCATCTAATGAGATGATATGTGATCTTTTTTTTCTTTAAGTTTCTTTTCATGGTGGATTAAGTTGATGGATTTTCAAATATTGAACCACGCCTGCATTCCTGGGGTGAAGCTTACTTGATCATGGTGGATGATGTTTTTGATGAGTATTTTTGCATCAATGTACATAAGAGTTATTGGTCTGAAATTCTGTTTCTTTGTTGAGTCTTTATGTAGTTTAAGTATCAGGGTGACTATGAGTTCATAAAAAGAGTTTAGCAGTGTTTTTCTATTTCTATCTTGTGGAATAGTTTGAGTAGTATTAGTACTAGCTCTTTTTAAAGGTCTGGTAGAATTCTGCACTAAAACTATCTAGCCCTGGGCTTTTATGTTTGGGAGACTTTTGATTACTACTTGTATTTTCTTATGGGTTATAGGGCTGTTAAAATAGTTTTCCTGTTCTTGATTTAACTTTCATAAGTAGTATCTGCCTAGAAAATCATCCGTTTCATTAAGATTTTCCAATTTTGTAGAGTACAGGTTTTTGAAGTAAGGCCTCATGATTCTTTAAATTTCCTCAGTATCTGTTGTTATCTCTCCCTTTTCATTTCTGATTTTGTTTATTTGGATACTTTCTGTCTTTTGCTTAATTTGGCTAAGGGTTTATCTATCTTTCTCAAAGAACCAGCTCTTGGTTTTATTGATTCTTTGCATTCTTTTCTTTGTTTTCAGCCCTGATTTTCATTATTCCCTGCCTTCTACTCCTCTTGGTGTGCTTGCTTCTTTTTATTCTAGAGCTTTCAGTTGTACTTTTAAATTGCTGGTGTAAGAATTTCTCATTTTTTATGGAGGTACTTAGTGCTATAAACTTTTCCCCTAGCAGTGCTTTCATTGTATCCCATAAATTTGAGTAAATTGTGGATTCATTTTCACTGATTTCTAAAATTCTTTACTTCCTTTCTTTATTTCTTTCCTGACCCAGAGATCATTGAGTTAAGAGTTGTTTAATTGCCGTAAGTGTGTATGCTTTCTGGTGTTTCTGTTGTTGTTGAACTCCAATTATAATCTATGGTGGTCTGATAAGAAACAAGGCATTATTTTAATTTTCCTGTACCTGTTGAGGCTTGCTTTGTGACAGACTATATGGTCAATTTTGGAGAAGGATCCATGAGGTATTGAGAAGAAGGTATGTTCTTTTGTGTTCTGGTAAAATGTTCTGTAGATGTCTGTTAGGTCCATTTGATTCATTATGTCTGTTTGTTTCATTATTTCTCTGTTGAGTTTTTATCTGGAGGACCTGTCAGTTCGTGGGAGTGGGGTGTTGAAGTCTCCTACTAGCAATGTGTGAGGTTCAAAGTGTGCTTTAAGCTTCAGCAATGTTTCTTTGACAAATGTGGGTGCCCTTTAGTTTGGGGTATAGGTGTTCAGAATTGAGATATCATCTTTGTAGAATTTTCCTTTGATGAGTATAAAGTGTCAGCTTCTGTGGGGTTGGATTTGTGGATAATTACTGTTTAAATTAGAATTTTTCTTGAAATATTCTGTTTTCTCCATCTATGGTAATTGAGAGTTTTGCTGGGTATAGTAATGGAGGTTGGCATCTGTGTTTTTTTAGAGGTTGCAAGAGATATCTAGGCCCTCCTAGCTTTTAGAGTCTCTGTGGAGGTGTCTGGTATAATTCTGCTAGGTCTGCCTTTGTATGTTACCTGCACTTATTCCCTTGCAGAATTTATGATCTAAATGTTTGAAGCTAAGTATCCCATATATCAGATAGGCATGGAGTAGAACAGGTTTTGAATACGGTAGCATGGCAGCTATTAGAATTCTCTGGGCGAGTATACGGTTTAGTCAGAGTCAACAAACACACTGGGCTCACAAACAGGAAGACCTAAGTTTAATTCTCAGAACTGAAATGAAAATGCTAAGCAAGGCAGTATGGGTCTTTAATTCCAGAGCCAAGGACACAGAGATAGACAGATCCCCAAGGCTCAATGGCTAATCAACCTAGACTAATGGGTTATTTCCAGGCACGTAAGAAATCCTGTCTCAAAGAAGTTGAGTTCTATTTCCAAGAATGATGCCAAAGGCTGTCCTATCTTTACCACCAACACATACACATAAGTGAATGATCATTCATTGCTATACACACACACACACACACACACACACACACACACACACACACACACACCACAAGGAAAGGAAACACATTAGCTGACATAATCAATTTGGGGAAAATATGGCGAAGTAACACCTGGATGGCTGTTACTAAGCTCAGTATACACCCTCAAGAGAAGTTAATACAAAACCTATGGCTATTAAGAGATTGTTAGGAACTACCTTTGAAACCCAAAAGGATTATTATTATTATCTCTTGCAGTGGGTTGTCAAAGAAAGACAACTGCACAGGAACATGACAGTAAGCATAGGCAAGCAGTAAAGAAAACTAAAACTCCTGCATATAGCAAAACACATTGATATAGGAGCTCTCTCTTAGGATACAAGATTTAACACACAAATAAATAATCTAGAGATAGTGCTTCCTGAAATACTGCTCTTAAAAGTGTGAACAAAGCATTGGACCACAAGAAATAAAGTAAAAATCTCCAACTACCATGAAGGATGATGGAATAGAAAGATAAATGACTCAGAAAAACCTCAGTGTTCATGTTAAAGTGAATGCCATCGCTTCGATATTGAGTGTCCCAGAAGAAGACTATTGGAAGGTGGTAGAAAGTATGAGGGAGAATGAAACACCTATCCCTTTTTGTCTTTTTCGCTTCCTGGCATTTAAGTGAGACGTTTTGTTCTGCCGTATGCTCCCAACACCAAATGTAAGTGAACTGATAATGGAATGAACTTTCAACAGTGGTAACCTAAGGAAATGCCCTTCCTTCATAATGTATGGGCTTTTATCATATACGCTTCATTATATCAGCAGAAAGTTACTGACATAACAGAAGAGCAGAGAACACACCAGAAGATAGTGTCCAGTGAGAAGGCCAAGAGGATACATTATGGACATAAGCAATAACATTGGAGTGTGATGGGAGCAGTCTCACATCCTGAACCAATGTCAGTGATGTCTTTTCTCTATGAATTTGGAATCATAGTTGCAGAAGATGTGTGACAATTGGGCCCCATCTAATGACAAATATAAAAGGGCTCCCAAAACAATTTAGATTGATACAAGTGCTTAATTCTCAGAAAAATAAATGAGTTATTTGTCAAAATGAGACCAAGATAGAAATGGCCATTGAGAAGGCCAGATCCATCAAGGAATATCAACTATGTTATGAGAACAAGGAAAATAGAGAGGAAGACATCCCTGTCGTGTCTAGAATGGAAGAATCAGAGACAGAGTCAAGAAGAAACTAGCCTCTGAATAAATATTATAGTCATTCTTACTTTCTGCCCTTCCAATCCTCAAATGGCACGTAGGGCAGATTTGGGATCTCATGTGCAAAACAAAACTTGCTAAGCACCAAGGAGGAAGACACTTTGATAAATATTGTAATAGTTTTTTCAGTCCTTTCTTTAAAGAGATCATATGACAGTTTTTTTTTAGAATTAACTTTGCTTTTTAAAATATTCAATAAAGAATACCTTGGTATCTCAAGACTATACGGCCCAGGATATGGAGTGATGTTATTATGCATGGAGGCTTCCTGTTCCAGCATAGGAACATCGAGGATTGAGATTAAATCTTCCTCCTGCTTAGTCATCTCTCTCAGCTCCATAAATATTGCTGTTGAGTGCCTTCATATATATGTATATCTCAGAGTCTAATGCTCAGAGAACCTAACAAAATAAAGTCTACTGGGTTATACTAAAATTTAAATCCTTTATTTTTAAAATTTGTGAGGTATTTATTCTTTCAAGGCCCTCATCTCCTCAAGTACCAGCTATGGATAATTTCAACTATACAGGGTTACAAACCTATAACTTTATCAATTAAATTTGAGCTCCCATCCTCTCTTTAAATTCATTGACTTTTCTTTCCCTTTAAAATTACTTGTAATTGAAAAGAATTGAAATGAATCCAAAATATCACAGGACACCAATATTCAAGATGAAGGTCTTAAACCTTCACATTGTAAGCATTGAGCTGCCATGTGTCATAGGACCAATTGACCACTCTCCACATTGCTACTAGAAAAGGAGCAAACACACCCTCTCTCCCAGGAGCTAGACACATTCCATGATGTCTATGCTAGTGTCAATTATTCCTTATTCCTTTCTTGCTTTTCCTCTTTTCTTTCTCATTCTACCATTTTCAATTTACTTCCCTTCTCATTTTTCATTATTATAAATCTCAAAGTCTTTCTTTTTTTCGATACTTTATTTACATTTCAAATGTTTCCCCCTTTCCAGATCTCCCCTTTGGAACACCCTATTCCCTCCCCCTTCCCCCTGCCTCTATGAGGGTATTCCCCCACCCACCCACACACCTACTCTCATCTTCTCTCCTTGGCATTCCCCTAGACTGGGGCATCTAACACTCTCAGGCCCAAGGGCATCTCCTCCCCCTGATAGCTAACAAGACCCTCCTCTGCCACATATGTGGCCAGCAGCATGGGTCCCTCCATGTGTATTATTTGGTTGGTCTCTGGGAGCATTGGGAGGTCAGGCCTGTTGACACTGTTGCTCCCTCAGGGCTGCAAACTCCCTCAGCTCCTTCAGTCCCTTCTCCAACTCCTCCATCTGGGACAATCTCAGAGTCTTTCAATACCCATGTATTTTGCTATTTTGGAATGAATTGTTGAAAAAAACTCAGTGTATTATGTATATTTAGATAATAACCTTTTTATAACCTTGGGGTTAAAAAAATTATGGAATAAAGATCAGTTAACAAAGTTACCATAATTTAGTAAAATTAATATTGTAAATGTAAGACAGGAGATAAACAGCTAATTGCCTTCTGTAATAATGGACTTGTTCATAAGATCTAGAAAAGTGTTAAGAAGAAACATAATTAATTTATTATTATCTGAGGAATAAGGAGAAAGGCTGTGTGTCTATGTCTATTCATTTGAAATATTTTTTTAGCAGAGAAAATTTCACCTTTGAAATCCAAAGAGAAATCACATTCTGCCATTTTGCTCTGTGAATGTTCAGAGCAGAAAAACATGCTTTCTGATAAATGAGTGCATTGAGTCAAATGTGAATTGTATTTAAAAGTTGTCAGCTCTCAAAAGCTAAACAGCAGGAAGGAACAAATTTGCTGAATAAGCACAGCTGAAAAATTGGCAGTCAGTGATTGAAGGTAAAAGAGAGAGGGGAAATGGAGAGATTAAAATTATAATGCCATAAGATATCAATAATTAACTGAAGGTATAACTCTTTTGCTAGGGAAAAATGAACTCTTGGTTCATATTAGTTCTTCTTGGCAATACTTTAAAACTTGAGATTATAACGAGCTTACTCAAATTTAAATATCAGTAACATGTAAAGAAATAGCACAAATAACCTTTCGAGCACTTCATTGTCATGCTTGCCTGTCCCTTGATCCCCTGGAAACCGTGTGATGAATTAGAAATATCTAGAATGGGAGATGTTAGAGGATCATGTGCTCAGATGAGACTATTATCTCCACCTATATACAGGCACAAGAGCAGAGGGATTCTCAGCGTTCTTGGTGTCCAAATGCTGAAATGCAAAGAAAAAACCAAAACAAGTTCATTTCTGGGGTCTATAATTCATACAAGAAATGGAAAGCAGTGTAATAACACAAATATGCTTTTGACAAATTGTATCTAATTGTTCTATTTTCATCACAGCTGTCAGTAAAACTCTGTTGAATTCATAATGCAAGGAGCAAAGCAAGATGCAGAATTATACTTGCCTTAACACTAAACTATGTCTGTTTTCCAAAATTCAGCAAATGTCATATATGGTACTAAAGAATGAAGAAAACACAATTTTTTAAAGAGTTCTGTTTACAAAATAAGATAAACAGGGGAATAATTGTGCTTGTGCTCAGGAGTCTCTTGAGGAAAAAAGTTGATAAATTTGAGTGGTTTCCTTCTGTTACTGTTTCTTAAAGGTTTCTTTTATTTTTATTAATTTGTTCATTTATTTTATATTCTGATCACAGCTTCCTCTCCCTCCTCTCCTGCAAATCCCTACCTCTCACCTCACATCTCTACCAGCCATCACTCCTCTCCTTCTCCTCAAAAAAGCTGAGTCCTTCCAAGGATATCAACCATGCTTGGCATATCATCTTGCAATAAGACTAGGTGCATATACTCCTATTGAGACTAGAGAAGGCAGTCCAGTTAGGGGAAAGAGATCCAGTGGTAAGCAATGTAATCAGAGACAGGTACTGCTTCTGATTTAGGAGTCCCACATGAAGGCCCAACTGCACAACTGTTACATATGTGCAGAGATCTTAGGTTCATCCCATGAATGTTCTTTAGTTGGCAGTTCAGTATCTATGAGCCTCTATGGGCCCAGTTTAGTTGATTCTGTAGGCTGTGTCTTTGATGACTCTAGCTCCTTTAATCCTTTCTCCCCCTCTTCCACAGGATTCCCCAAGTTCTACTTAATGTTTGGCTGTGGGTCTCTTCATCTGTTTCCATCAGTTACTGGGTGAAGCCTCTCTGATGACAGTTATGCTAGGCTCTGGTCAGAAAGGATAACAGAATAGCAATAATAGCACAGGGATGGGCTTCTCTCAAGGCATGAATCTCGAACAGAGACAATCCTTGGTTGGCCCTTCCCTCAAATTCTGCTCCAAATTTGTGGCTGGGTTGGTGTCCCAGGGCCTCCGTTGGTAGTCTTTCCTGGTTTCAGGAGATGGCCTGTTCGGGCTCCATTTTCCCCATTGCTAGGAGTCTTAGCTAGGGTCACTGTATGCTTATATGTTTTAAAATCTACTTTTAATAAGGGTTCTCAAATGCTTCTAGTCCACCATGCAAAGGTAGCGGGAAAAGGTGATCAATAGAACTAGGGGATGTGGACCTGTTTAGAAGTTGTTTCTGGAGGTGATTCCAATCTCTGTTTGTCAGGATACCAGCAGTCCAGTTCAGTGGCCTCAGGATATGAAACAGGAATCAGCAGTGGTGATCCAACTAGCAGAAACAGCCAGGTTGCCAGGAGACGTTCTTTGCCATGCCTCCCTCAACGAAGCAAAGATAGATCTGTGAGGACAGAGAATCAAGACCAATGAAGCACTGCAAAGCTAGCTATGCAAGAGCACCATCAGTGTCCTTGAATCTTATTTATACTCTCTCCAAGACATCACCTGCCCTCCCACATGCCTTTTCTTAGCAAAATACTGTGTGAGTCTGTATCATTTCCATGTCAGGTCCCGTCATAGATTCCTGGTGGCTTCCATTGCTCTAGGTTTCTAGCTCATCACAGAGATGCCCCCCAATCCAGTTGCCTCTTCTACTCCCCTCCTTCCTTCCTCCCCCACCTCATCCCTCCTGTTCTAATGCCCACCCCTCTCCCATGCAGTCCCCTCTCCCCATATACCCCATATACCCATATACCCTTATCTCTAATCCACTTTTCTTTTTCATTGATATTCAGGCATCCCCCACCACACCCCTTGAGCCATCTTTGTTATTTAGCCTCTTAGCGAGTGTTGTTTGTAGCATGGTTGTCCTGTACGTTATGACTAATATCCACTTATAAGTGAGCATATACTATGTTTGGCTTTTGTGTCTTTGTTACCTCATTCCAGATGACCCTTTCTAATTGGAACTACTTTGGTTTAGAGTAATGTTTCTTATCTAGTAGGTCATGATGCCTTTGGAGTCAAACAACCCTTTCACAAGGGTCACATATCAGATATCCTGGCTATCAAATATTTACATTATTCTTTATAAAAATAGAAAAATTACAGTTACAAAGAGGCAACAAAATAATTTTATGGTTGGGGGTTACCACAATATGGGAACTGTACTAAAGAGTCTCAGCATCAGGAAGGTTGAGAACCACTGGCTTAGAGAAGGACATCAATGAACGTTAAGAATGAAAGGGATCTTAGAGTTTATTGAAACAAATCACTTTAACAACTAAAGAAGCAACGCAAAGATACAAGTGAAAAGGCAGAACACATCCAGCTTCCTTCATCACCATTACTATGCAAATCTAGGTAAATCATCTAAGGTCTCTGGGTCTCAGGTTCCTCAGCTTAAGTATTGTCTTTCTTTCTCAATGGATTGCTTTGAGGATGATTAGTAAGTTCATAGCAAGATCAGGAATAAAATACCCAAAAAAATAAATTGCTTTTGTGAACTCATTTTTATGTCATATATTGGTATTGCATTTATATCATTTATAACTTAATAAATATAATATTATAAAAATAATATCTCTTAAAATTTGACTATTACAGGCTGCATGGTTCAAGGAGTAAAGGTGCTTGCCGCCAAGCCTGATGAACTGAGTCCACTCCCTGAGACCCAAATAGTAAAACGGGAGAATTGACTCCTACAATTTGTTCTCTGATGATACATGGGTATGTTGGCATGCACTGTCCCTGCCAAAAATAAAAAATTAGAAAAAAATAAAAAACAAAAATACACACACAGAAAATAAATAAATGTAATTTTAAAATTTACCATTGTAACTTTGGAAAACAAAATCCCATTCTTAAGATTTCTGTTTAAAATCATCAGCTATAGTAAACATTATCATTTTCAACCGGGCAGTAGTGGTGCAAGCCTTTAATCCCAGCACTTGGGAGGCAGAATCAAGTGGATTTCTGAGTTTGAGGCCAGCCTGGTCTACAGAGTGAGTTCCAGGACAGCCAGGGCTACACAGAGAAACCCTGTCTCGAAAAACCAAAAAAACAAAAAAACAAAAAAAAAAAAAAAATTTGTCATTTTCATTATATTATATCATATTATATCATATTATAATTAACTCATATTTAGGCATAATAAACATTGGTAAACTTAGCATGTGCTCCTCTTTATAAGATCCCGTATCTTAATTTTCCAGGTTTTTGTGTTGAAGGTGATATCATTGTTAACCTCATTTTATGTATAATGCAGTTCATGTACCCAGATGTTTCAATTGACCCTATGTCTCTTCTTAGCTTTTCCCACATACTATACGTGTGATAATTGGCTGATATACTGATATGATTATGATAGAATATAAATCAAATCCTCAGAGAAGTGTGTAAGATAGACTTGGGAAGGAACCAGCAGCAGCAAGTACTAAAAAGAAGAGAAGGGAGCTACAGATAAAAAATCAAAGCCTCAGATTAGTACAATGGCTCAGCAGGCACAGGTCCTTGAATACAAACCTAATAATCCTAGTTCCATTTCTGAATCCCATAAACTGGCAAAAGGGAACCTATTCTTGACAGTTGAAACTCAATATACATTATGACAAGCAGGCACTTACAATCATAATACACAGACGCACAACTAATTCATTTTTAATTGTGAGAGAGAAGCAAAAATATCTGCATCTAGAATATTTCACTCAGAAAGGAAAATCTTAACCCGAAGAAACAAATTGATAAATAAATAAGAATAGGAGGAAGGCACGGATATCTTCTACCTTAAAGCAACAACAACAAACAAACAACCTAATATTTCCCTAAAACTCTCTAAATGTGCTACTAGATTGTCATCTATAGGGAGAGGATTCTTTTAGGGAAATGTAATTTTGCTGTAGATATTCTATAAAGCCCATTATTTTTAAAGCAGTGACAGGCGGGCCAGCCGACACCCTCTCATCATCCTAAATGCAGCAGACAAAGAAAGAGATCCACTTTAGACTCTGAGCAGAGCAGAGCTTAGCAAACAACACATCTTGAACATGACTGTCCCTGGGTCTCCATGCTGGGAAGAAGCAGTAATATTTCCTATGGCTCTTCAGGAAAAAGAAAAAAACTGAATTTATATGACATGTGAGATTAGATCCAAAAGACTGTCGCCAGAAGAAGAAAAAACCACACAAAAGTAAAGGTGTGGGAACAATAAATGAACTGGTCTTTTGGTAAATTTATAAGCCACATTATATTCATCAATATTGTCTAAAAGCATATGCTGTTTATATAGGAGCTTCAAATCTACTTTCTTCTGGAGATTCCAAAATGTCAATTTGTATTTCTGAAAATATACTAGCAAGAAATCCTTGATAATAAGACCTTCCTCATATAGTTTGTGGTCTTTCTAAAAGTTAATTTAGTGTAGGGGTTAGCTAAGAGGTTGTCACTATTCTTCTTCTTAAAGGCCAGTGTCCTCACAGTTTCAGTCCATTAGTGTGGATGCTTCAATCCTACTTAGAAGGGGAACAAAATAATCATGGGAGGTTGAGGGTAGTGAGGAACCTGAGAGGGAAAGAGGAGGGGGAGGGGAAAAAAGGGGGCAGGACCAGGTATGGGAAGAGACAGGAGAGAAGTACCAAGGGTCAGGAAATTAAACAGAAATATGCAGCAACAGGGAGTGAAGAACTGGGAGAACCACTAAAAAGTCCCAGATACCAGGGAAGTAAGATTCTCAGGGCCCAACAGGGATGACATTAGCCGAAATACCCAACAAAGAGTAGATAGAACCTGTAGCGACCACCTCCAGTAGATAGACACAGCCCCTAGATGAGGGATGGGGGAACCCACCCATCTCAACATTTTTAACCCAGAATTTTTCCTGTCTAAAGGAAATGCAGGGACAAAAAAATGGATCAGAGACTGAAGGAAGGTCATCCAGAGACCAACCCACCTAGGGATCCATCCTATTTGCAGACACCAAACCCAGACACTATTGAGGATGCCAAGAAGCACTTGCTGACAGGAACCTGGTATAGCTGTCCCCTGAGAGACTCTGCCAGCACCTGACCAATATAGATGTGGATGCTCACAACCAACCATCAAACTGAGCATAGGGACCCCAATGGAAGAGTTAGGGGAAGGAATGAAGAAGCTGAAAGGGATTGCAACCTCACAGGAAGAACAACAATATCAACTAACCAGACCATCCAGAACTTCCAGGGACTAAACCACCAACCAAAGTGTATACATGGTCAGGGCCATGGCTGCACCTACATTCAGAGAATTGCCTTATCTGGCATCAATGGGAGGGGAGACCCTTGGTCCTGTAGAGGCTTGATGCCCCAGCATTGGGGGATGCTAGAGAGGTGAGATGGGAGTAGATGGGGGAGGAGCACCCTCATAGCGGCAAAGGGGATGGGGGATGGGATGGGGGGGTATGCAGAGGGGAAACCAGGAAGGAGGACAATATTTGAAATGTATATAAATAAAATACCCAATAAACAATTTAAAAATAAAATAAAATAATATAAAATCTTACAATACCATTGATAATGTCAATCTTTCCAACAGATCCTCAGCCCTGTGGACAAATCTTAGATCCTTAAATCCTACTTTTAATAAGCTTCCATGTGTATTGTTAAGCAAAAGAGAGGAGTCATAGACAGTTCCAACTGTAGTGATGTCCTTGAAGAAGAGCAGATGCATGGAGAACCCCAAGGAGAGTTAAAAGTACTGTTAGCTTTTAGCTCAAATGAAGCAGAGCTACTGGGACAAGTCAAAAATGTGTGTTTGTGTCTTAGCCAGCCAGCCTCGCAAGGAATTCTGTGAGTAAGTGGACAAATTTGACCGAAACAGCTGCAGAACTTTATAGCTGACAATTAAGAAGTGCTGAGACATACTAGTGTGAAATTGCAGTATTAAGGACCCGAAGCTGCAATAGCAGCTGTGCTGATCTCCTAGCTCAGCACTTTTCTATCCAGTTCCCTCCAAACCAGGAGATGAGCCCAGGGGAGGGGCTGGCAAAGCTGGACTAGCAGGGTCTGTACAGCATGCATTCAAAAGATAGAAGCCTACAAGAGGGTCTTCATTGCTTTAGATGGGCTCTTGGGATACAGGAAAGAAGAATAGAAATTTAATCTATAGATTAGAAATCAACATGTATGTAAATAATAAAAGACTCTCATCGACTTTGTGAATTCATGATCAGAAGAATCAACCAAGTGAAGCTTAGTCTTCTGGGCCATGGAATTTGTGAGAAGGACATTATTTTAATGTTCTAAACATGTGGCTTTTACAGCAATGTGTGAGGATATGCTTAAAGTCACTAATCCTCAGAGAAGTTAAAATAAAAATACCAATGAGACACAATCATCCCAGTTAAAATGACCATGAGCAAATAACACAATACTTCTAATAGGATATCAATATCTTTACAGTACTTATATTATTCATGGTGCTTTTTATTAATGTAACTATGGTTTCTTTCATTCAAGGGTTTTTATGAGAAGTCATTTGTAGCTCTACAATAATTAGAAAGTACAGAGTCATACCTTAGTATCCACAGGAGATTGATTTCGGTATCTTTCTCCCCTTGGTAAGGATACTAAAATCAACTGATACACAAATCTATTGTATGAAATGACATGAAAAACTGTATTTGTATGAAGCATGTAATCCCTTCAATAATATGCACAGTACAGCAGGAATGGCTTTTTACTGCATTGGAGAGGGAGAGGTTGATGACAAAGAACAAAGTCTGCTGATCTTCAGTACAGATATGACAGTTTTCTTGTGAATGTTTTTAATGAGTTGATAGTATGCATGAGGAATATGCATGTGCTATATACATTTACATGCATCAATACAACATACATGCACAGATAGTTTTATACATATAATTGTGTGTGTGCTAGACTCTTCTTATTCCCTACCTACTTACTCTGTGACTAACAGGTATGTTTTTAAAATGTCATTTTACTACTTAATGGGAGTTTGTTGACTCATAACAGTTTGTCTTTCCTTGATGTTTTTTATCCTAGTCTGACTTTAGGTAAAGTAAAGCAAGCTCCACAAGGAAAGGGACATCACCTATTTTGTATGATTGGAATCAAATGACACAGTAGATACATATGACATGACTATGATATGATAAATACATATCCTTTATTAATATAATTTTCCCTTTATGCAATATGAGTCTAAGAAAAATATGGTAAAATACTAATCACTGATGTGGTATAGATTAAGATTAAGTGTCCCCTAGAGATTATGCATAAGAGTTTAATCTCAGTTATGAAATACTAAACTTGGAAAGTCCATTTGGCTGTGATATTTAGATATAAGATCTTTTAGAAGTGATTAAGATGAGATAATGTTACCTATGTAAAATCTGAATATTAATGACTTTATTTTAAAAAGTAGGGAGACCTGAGCACATGCATATCTTCAATCTCTCCTATTCTGTAACAACTTGTATTGCTTTAGAAGAATATAATAGAGCCTTTTGTATCTAAACCATCTAGATGACATACTAAATAAGCCTCTTTTCCTTATAACGTGGGAGAGCTTCATATATTTCACTATTTCACTATACACAGTAAGGCAAACAGACCAACATTGAAACATATCTTACTTTGAAATAAGAAAGAACATGTGTTCATGTGGCTGCCCATGTTCATGGTGCTTGTGTGTATGTATAACTTATAATATTAAGTACAACTATGATTGTAAAATGTTTAGAAAGTGACTGATATAGAATGAGTTAGTTAATATATTTGAACTTCTTCTCTTCTCTAACATAAAAGCACCATGACCCTCCCCCCACCCCCAAATATCCTGTTCTCATACTTCTGTTTTACTATCTATATTATTTCTTTGGGGATTCATACAATTTATTTTGACAATAACCAACCCCTCAACTCTTTTTAGTAAAGACTTATGACACTTGTTTTCTTTTAAGAGCATGATGAGAATACAGAGTAAATTTTTCCTAAAGCAGGAAATGTAATGATCTCTGTACTATAGAGAACAGGAAGAGCAGCAACAGTTAGAGATACTGCCACTGTGCGCTTCAGACACAGGGCCCGGATGCCCCTGAGCTGGGACTGCCTGAATGCTTCCTCTATGAGGATGAGCTTTCATGGTACCAGAAAGTACCATGAAAAGTCCAAAAGGTGGGAAGCAACCAATAGTCCTATCCAGCTATAATGCCTGTGAACCATTATGGCCCAATAAGCCTAAGGGTGCAATAGTAGCCTTGGTGGTAACCAAAGGCTTTATAATTGGACTTCAGACCTACATAACAAGAACATTGATGGTATTGGAAACCTAAACAAATATCTAGGCCTAGTGAGTCATGGATCATGGAAGAAAACCTATATTCACCACTTTGCTAAACAGCATAACACTTAGCTATATTTTAAATATTTGTTCTTATACCTACAGATAAGTGTAATCCTCACCCCTCATCAATGAATCTTCTCTTTGAAGCACACAGAAACAATTACTGAGAAATATATCTGGTCAAAGTGCAGAGTTATGGAGCCACTTCAGTGGATACATCTACAGTATAGCTCCCATATCCAAAGCTCAGGGATAATTTCAGAAAAGAGGGCACGAAGATTCCAAGAGCTAGAGGGACAGGGAATTTGAGGTGAGATTGTGTCTCTCCTAGTAATGTCAGATGCTATACCCATAAAGTTTCATCAATATTGCTGCTTAACATAAGATGGAAAAGATAACACCAACAGACATGCTAACTAACATGGATGAGGAGAAGGTCAAGAAGCCCCGATACTGCACAAAGAACTATAGGCAACTAAGGAATATATGAACAGCAGGCAGAGAAAGTGCCAGGAATGGCATCTTTGGAACCTCAAGGTCTATCCTGAGTGACATACCTCTCCCAACAAGGCCACATTTCCTAACTCTAAGCAGTTCCATTGACTGGGCACCAAGTACTCACACATTTGAGCCTCAGGGGACTGTTTTTGTTCATACCATCACACCCTATATGTACAGAAGAAAGCAATAATATTTAATTACACTTTTAAACAAAATGAAAATTAACCCAAAGCTTCTCATAATGCTTTTTGTTTGTTTGTTTCATTGTGTTATGCGTTGTTTTGTAGAACTCTCGTTATGTATACACTTGTGTTGAATTCAATAAGGCAGGGCATTCCTTGAGACTCTCCACTCAAAAACTGGTAATTTTCTCCAGCACGAATTATAATGTTAAATCTGTCTACCTGGTTTAATGATCAATATCCTGCCATACTGGCTAATATTTTTATAGGAAGCAGTATGAGGTTGATGAAGTAGAGAAAAGAGGCAAAATCATGGAATACAGGTAGTAGTAGAATCTCACAAACAATGATGTCATCTAGACTTCATCAGGTGAACAATGCCTGAAGTTACAATGTAGCCTGAGACTCAGGATTTGTTCTTTCTCACAGGATACTGTCTATCTGCTTAGCTGTTGCTATGGGTGATGAATTGCTTCTTAGTGTTGTATGTGTTCTTTTTGCCTATTCATTTGCCACTTTGTTCTATATAAAGTGTTTATGACATCCTGAGTTCTAAGATATTAGTAAAGGGTCATACAAATATTATGGACTTAAGCTGCCCAAGCCTATGGCTAGGCTTTTTCTGAATCATAGAATTAGGTAGTGTATCTTGCAGAAAAGGGGAAAGCAGAGAACTTGGATTTTAGTCTGAATATTAAAACTATTCATGATATTTTCCTGAGACCAGGTCTTCAGTAGCAGAATTTGGCTGGTCCAATTCCCAATAAATTCTTTGGAGGATGTGTACTCTTTACACATACTCTATTGTCTAAGCTTCAGATCATGTAGTTACAGACCTATATAAAGATGTGTTATCATCTGTCAATCAACATGCTTGTGATGTTGGTTGGTTGGTTGGTTTGTATGTTGTAAAACGAATTTTAGTTGTTTAAGCTCCAGGGAATTTTCTCATTTTAATATCCTCTCTCAGATACCTGTAAAGTTCTATTGGCAGAGTACATTGGACCATTAGTATCTATTTTAACTCCCCACCTGCTGGAACAAAGACCATGTAAGCTCAGGATGTGACATTGCAATAAATTCAAAATAAAAAGTGAGCAATATCTTCCAATCATAGAACTAGAAATAATGGCTCATATAATCAGCTCAGTGAGAAAAGAATAGACTTTACACACATATTCACATACCTGGATAATAAAATATTCAGAATTTAACTATCTGAAAACTAGCTGTGGAACTAGATTATACACACTGGAAATAATCACATGTAGCTAGTTTCTGGCCTAGCATTTTCTTCAGGGTTAGTAATCCTGCTGTGAATAGTAAAATAAGATAGTTCGACTTCTTTGGGTAGTTTCCTTAGGATCACGTCGATGAACTGCACGGAAAGCAGAAGCTGACTGCAGAAGAATCCACGTGGGATTACAAGGCAAGCACCATATGTTCTGCAGACCACACATGGATTTGTTTGCCAGGAGGAGTGGAACTCAACTTTCTTCTTTACATTTTTACCTTTTGGGAGAAAACCAGAACTTAGAAACAAAATGAAGAAGAGCAATTGAACAGAGAAAACAAAACACCCAAAGGAAAGTTGAAGATGAAACCACAATGTCTTGGCTTTCAGTGTCTGATGCTTTTCCCATAATTTTGTTAATATATTCATATTTGAGCCCTAAATATCAATGGCAAACTACTGTTTCTTCATGTGTATGCTTGCTTGCTCTTTTTAAATATATTTTAACATTGAATTTAGTGATTATTTTAAGACTTTGTGTAGGACAAACAATTTAAGCTTATTTCCAACTAGTTTACAAATAAGTGAGACTCAGACTATGGTTATTTTATTTGGCTTTAACAACTACTGGGGGTCACCCCAATCTAATCTTCTAACTACAGGCCTGGCTACCTCTGCAGTGGTGTACCCCAGATATTTGCTGTTTCTCCTGGCCATGTGCTCATGGTTGCTCTCCCCTCATGGTGACTTTCCCCTCCCTTTTCATTCCTCCCCTTTTATTTTGATGTCTCCTCCTCCAACCAGGTCACTCCAAACCCACCTACCTCTAATCCCTCCATTAATTGGCTGTAGCCAATTTTATTTAACCAATCATTTTAATTCAAAGAAACTGTGCAAACCTTGCACAGTAAAACTGTGCACGGTAAAAGCTAGCAAACATGAGAAGTTACTCAGTGGTCTAGAAATTCAGGTGTGGAATTTAGCATTACAATACATAGCAACAGCCCAGATCTCAACATCTTTGAAACAAGTCCTCAAAATAAATTTCAAAGGATGTTTTTAATATATCTTCTAAATACATTATTATATAGGTATATCATTTCCAATAGATGAATAAATACACACACACCGTGCAACCAAGCATCTAGTGTGTGTGTGTGTGTGTGTGTGTGTGTGTGTGTGTGTGTGTCTGTGTGTCTGTGTCTGTGTGTCTGTGTGTGTGTCTGTGTGTGTGTCTGTGTATATGTGTGTATACAAGTCTGTGCTGTGTGGACATCAACAGGCATTTACTATGATGCATATCTATATATCCTCTAAAACAATAGTACATTGATTGCAGAAAGAGAATTCTTACTTGCCAAAGTAGATGCCCCTGGAAAGACGTAGAAGCCATAACCTATTACACTCAGCTTCTTGCAAATGGAAGAGACGGGTACAGAATTACTGATGGAATATTGAGCTTAAAGCAATCTTCAGGCAGGAAAACTTGACTGCTCGTGAAATAATTTGTTCTGAAAGTTGCTGGATCTCTCCTGTTGGCATAGCATATTACCATGCTAAATGGCTTCCCTAAAGTTGCATTGTATCACGCATATGAAACTGTAATGAAAAGGTTAATCAAAGCTCACCAGGGTTTCTGACTGTTGGAGGCTATTAATGATTTAAGTGGAGTCCAGGTACTTCAAACTCTCTAGCATATTGACAGAAACCAGTCATTAACTCAGGCCATGCCCTACATCCTCAGGAGTACATAGTAATTTCTACTCTGAACCAATCCTGGGATAAAGAGGAATCAGGAAAAGTCAGGGGAGTCTTTTCTCACATCTGTTTACTGCTGGCTGCTTAAGTCCAATTTAACATTGTAGAAAGGGTTCTGTAATTCGGCCAACAATTTCTATTACAATGCTAAAAGCACTGACTCTATTCAAAAATTGTGTGAAAAAAATTTAGCTTCTGAAGGTGCTACCAGTTTGAACTTGAGCCCATTATTAATCTCAAGAGTCATAGTTTAGTTTCTTAACTCATAAAATGAGGATCAATTAACATAATTAATCTTCATAATTATAAGCTGCAAATAAGAGTACCTGTTGAAAGGACTGCATACCCTGCATAACACATCAGCATAGTCAGAGTCAGCACTGTTACTGTTTTGGATGCTACCATCATTATCAAGGTACTCTCCCACTATAAGGAAAATCAGTGATATTTTTAAAGACTAGAAAAAATAAAGAAAAATTAATTTTCAAAATAATGACATGTAAACAAAATGTACTTAAGAAATATGTTCCTAATCTTATATGTCACTAGTCTTTAGAATTCTGAGGTAATCTTGTTGTCTCTTGTAATAAACTTAATGCTTTGGATCCAACTGCCCTCCAGTTTAAATACAGCAACTTTCCCATCAGGGTTAGGCTCATTCTGTGAGTTGTGTGCACCTTTATCTCAGTAACTGATGACACACATTTTTCAAAATAGTGGACCTTGCATGAATTACATTATAGCAATTTGCTGGCAAGTAGTGATTAAAATATATCACAAAACAATGGCAGCCTCAACTACGACCTGTTTGTTTATGATCTGAAAACCAGGCACACACATGTTGCACGAAGCATTTTCCACAAGTTCACAGATGGAAGCCTTGATTCATCAATAGTTATAAGATTCTGGGAGGTGGTGGAAACTTTACAACCTGTGGACGGGTTGGAACAAGTTGTTCACTGCAAGACTGTCTTTGAAGGGTTCCTTGTCCTTGGGCTTATTTTGTCTCTCTCTGTTCCCTGGTGTCAGGAGACACATACATCTACTGACATGTCATTTTGTTATTTCTTAGACCCACAAGAATTGATTCTGATAACTATGGACTGAAACATTTGAAACCGAATCAAAAAAGATTCTTCTTCTTGGTTGACTCCTTCAGCACTGAGTCATGGCAATGAACGTTTAACAAACTAATTCTGTGTGTTTCCTGTGTGGTCTTTTGAATGAAGTCAGTGTACACTCTAGGATATTGTGTATCAAGGCTAGTTGATTCATTTTGAGTCTGGGCAGATTTTAGGACCAGATCTTGATCACAAAGCGATTCTCCTTTTCCTCATGAAAGTTCAGATCAAAAATTGCCACCTCTCCGTGTCAAATAGGGCACTGAATTGGTAAAGAAGAAAAGACAGGTTAATTCATTCTTCCTGCGGCAGGAAGAGAGGCACAGCAAGAGTGGGTAGAAGGCAAGCTCGTGTGGGTAGTAAAGGATAAGGAAGATGCCTGGGTAAGAGGAGGAAAAGTTATAATGTGCCAAAGCAGAAAGTGCCACGTGAAGATGTCTGGGATGAGCAAGGAGCACAAAGCTGAGGAAGAGCTGAACAGAGAAAGGACAAGCCAGAAAATTAACTAAGCTTTATGCTTTGACTATGCCAGACTTCAAAATAGGATCAGCCCTAAGAGTAATGATTAATCTGCACATTTTCATGGTGTGTTCAACTGCATGTCACCCTCGTCAGATAGTGGAGGCTTAACTACCAAGGACCTTAGAGTTTAATTGTGCTTGAGGGTCTGAAAGTGGTATTCATATTAAAATGGGGCCCAGTCTATTCTAACATGTATCCTTATAAGGATAGAAATTTAGACATAAGCAGCACAGATGACAAAACTTGAAGCCAATCAGGACAAGCCAAGGTAAGACATCGGTCCTATGGGGCTCTGATATTTCAGCTTTAAAAATCAATTCACCTGATTTGTGATGAATTCTTATCTAAATAACTAAAGTGCTTAATGAGGGTCTGGAGAGATGGATCAGCAATTATGACACTGAGAGCCCTGGTTTAGTTCCCATCACCCACATGGTGACTGATATCCTTCTGTAACTCCAGTTCAGATGACACAACATCACTTCTGGTTTTTGTGGGTACCAGGCACACACATGCTGTATATGCATACAGAGACACAAACATTCAAACACATACACACACACACACACACACACACAATATTTTTTTAATAATTGATATTGGACACTGCCACTACTTTGTTTAGTTCATGATACTTGAAATTTAGCATATATAATGCAATCCTGTAAAGCAGAGATTGTTATAGGTACAGACAGACAAGTATTCATATAACATTATCCATACTTCACTGGGAGACAAGGTAGAAACTAATCATTCAGATCCCGTCAGGTCAAGACTTTATGAACAGTGTTTAGGAGAACCAATGAAGTAATGATGGAAAACCTTGTGAAATTTATACACAGACGTAATAGGACCGAAAAGCTGTCTTATTAAGGTACTCTCGAAACACTAACATAGTTTTTTCTTTTCTAAATGCAATCAATTAAAACTTAAAAGCATAGAGATATTAAACCCCTATTATTATTTAAGTGCAAGGCCTCCTGATGAAGTTCCCTTTAACACTGGGACATTTGGAACTATGTTGCTTCTAAATCTCCTACAGCAGTTGTTAAAGCTTACGTAATGTGAAGGACTCTTGTCAGAAGTGAAGGCGCTCAATTCAAATGCGTTTAGATATATTTGACATATGTCTATACGCGCGTCCATTCTGGGCACTCATCTGCTTACGTGACTATGTCCTCTTCCTTTGGCCCAGTGCCCTTCTCACACTTTCTTTCTCCTCACCCTGTAGCATTGTTTTCTGCAGTTCTGCTTCACTGCTGTGCAAACCACATCTTCTGAAGTCCTAGAACCCATGTGCTTATGTCATAATTAAAATTAGGGATTGCAATAGTGAGCTTCTCCAGTCAGAAAATTCAGCAAACCCTATACTAGTATCTCTCAATATGCACTTATTTTGTTAACTGTAATCCCTAGGCTGTGCTCTGCTGTTTCTCAGACCTGGAACAGTGTCAGGGGCTAGTATAGTCACAGGAAGAACAAAAGACCAAATACTAGTTGAACCTCATGGATTAAGTTTTATGGTGAACTTGTGTCTATGAAAGTAGGCAAAGTAGATGGCATCCACATATGAAGATACCATAATGAAATCCAGAATTCTGAATGATGCATGTATACTACTACTACTAATCTTTTTTTAAAAAAAATTGCATGATATCTAAAAAGAGAATAGTGGATAATACATATAAAATAACTGGTAAATATTCTATGTAATGTGTTGTTTCTATACCATTATATGTGCATGTGTTTTATTTCTTCAATTTTGACTCCTAAGTGGAGATTTTATTTTTAAAATTTTTATGTGCAAAGCATAGTTGTGCATTCCTTTAAAATCCCAGAACTTGAGACACAGATGCAGGCAGATGTCTCTGAGTTTACCGCAGGAATGGTCCACATAGCAAATTCCAGGCCAGCCAAGGTTATATAGTGAGATCTTGTCTCAAAAATAAAATAAAATAAATAAATAAATCTTGTGTGTGATGGGTATGCATGCCTACATGTGACATTACTACAGCTCCACACGTGGTAGTGTGTATGCATGTGTGTGTATGCATGTGTGTGTGTGTGTGTGTGTGTGTGTGTGTGTGTGTGTGTGTGTGTGCAATTCTTCACTTTTCACATATTTGAAAGAGTCCATTTTTTGCTTCTGCTTATGTCAACCTAGCTGGACCTTAAACCTCTAGGGATTCTGTACATAGCTTCTATATTTCCCAGGAGCACCAGGATTACAGAAGTGTTTCTGTCCCATGTTTAACATGAGTTTGAGACATTCAAATTCAGGAGATTGGATGCCAAATCTCTTTCCCAGTAAGCCCATTTATAAAAATAGACATATTATTACTCTGGTATATAGCCAAAGAACAAAGAGTATTTTATGCATTATGTGTGTCAAGTAGTTTTTAAAATCAAATATCTTATTTAATAAACAGAATAAATGAACTAGGTATCTTTATCAATATGATTTTATATCTTAGGATTAACTTGTGACTTTCATGAGTCCCCACAGTAAAGGGAGGCTAATGAATTCAATACAGCTCTGTTCTACATCATGTCTTCTTACTGATTATCCAGCACCTACTATAAGTAGCATTGAATGAATGGGTCTGAGAAACCAAACGTCTAGGTGTCTGAGACACATCACGTTAGCAGTAGAACAATAAGCTGAATCTAATGTTCTGTTCAGCTGTCAGATTTTTATAAGAGTTCAAAGCCAGTAGAATGTGTTACTTCTACACTATAATTTTTTTTTTAATTTTTTGATTTAAGAATATTTTCAATAGTTAAAAAATATCCCTTCTTATCTTCACTTGAGAAAAGACTGTCCTTTAGCAAGAGTTCCATTTACTTATTCTATATCATTCATTTCGTGATATGTTTCTTAACATTTCAGGAGTTACAGAGTTGTGAATTACGTTGCTTATTTTTAAGGTTCATTTTATCAATTATTAACAGTCCTGTCAAATTTTAAAGATCTGACTTAATAAACTATTAGGAACGTTTTTGTAAGCAGAACATTATTATGACTCTTTAGCTATAATCTAAGAAGAAAACTAGTGTTTGTGAGCATATTTACTTCATGCTTTCTTTGTGAATTTTGTTACATTTGCTATATAATTTCAAGTTTGAATCAAATTTCTTTTTATTCATAGATTTACTTGGTCTACAGTGAAAATATTCATTTTAGTGTTATGCATTTTCACTTATAGTTAATATATTTAGATATTAGAAACACATTCACGCATTCATACACATTTTCACACTAACACACACTCTCAAAAATACGAGATTTTCAAAAACACACACCCCAAAACATTTACACATGATCAAACACACAAACTCACACACACTGATCCACACTGACATGTATTCTCACACGCACTCAAACTTACTCATGCACGCATTCATACACACACACACACACACCCATGTGCACTCATACACACACCTTCACATGTACGCATGCTCACACATGCACACATACACATTCTCAGACACATTGACATATACACTCACTCATAAACACACTCACACGTTCTCTTCTATACTTAAGAACTGTTAAGTTACAAAAAGAGCAGCAATGCTATAAAAACAGGAGAAAAGGATTATTATATGACACCTTGAATTTTAAATGAACACAATAAATGCAAGACAAAAAGGAAAATTCAATGTTATACTATCAAAATTCAACTATAATTAGGCATCAGATATTGTTTAAAATGTTACTATTTCCAAATTCTTTGTAATTAAGCCTAAATATAATTATACACATATTAGAAATATTGTACATAATCTACTCCATACATTACAAGAATCAAGGATAAATAAATATTAACTCTAGGGATATTTAGGCCTGCACTACAGTGAAGTGATTTTAAAGAACCTATGAACTTGTTTACTTGAAATTTGTTTTATGCCTTTTCAACTCATAGAAGCTAGTTGTGCTGACAGACTCCTGTAGTCTCAGCATAAGGCAAGAGGATTACAAGTAGGAGTTTAGTCAAGGATACAAAGTAAAACTTTGACATCCCACCCCACCCGAAAAAAAGAAGGAAAGAATCATTGCTTGCGCCAAATATTCTCTCATATATTCTCTTTATTATTGCTATTATAATTCCATTGCACTTATCTTTTCTTTCTAATCACAAGTTAAGCAGCTATTTATAGACTTTCCTTGGGTTCAAATATCTTCCTGAGCTGACATCAATGTGCAGAAATGAACACAGAGACACCAGTTATCAGGCTCCTGTCTTTTATTTTGTCAGGTACATTCATCTTCTTCTGAGCAAGTCCATATGAAATAGCACAGACCTATCAAAGATAAATGAGCAGGTAGGGCCTCTCATTGTTTTCTATTTTATTACAGTAATTATAAGTTCATTTGGTGTGAGGACTTGATATTCTGAGTTTGGAGGGAGAGTATGTGCAATTACTACCATAGACTGTGTCAATTATTCATGACACTATCATTTGAGAAATGATAATAGCTATCTGTAAGTCTAAAGGAATTGATGAGAGGTTCCAATTTTCAAGAAGAAAAATTAACAATTACTGACTGCATTGGGCCCTTAATTGCTTGTATTTGAAAAGAAAAAATAGAATAAATATATATCTTCCTATAGTGGAAGAAAGACTCTGATAGCCAAAGATACTAAACATTAGGCAGCCAGAGAAAGTATGGTATTGAAAATCTTTAACAAAAAAACCATAAATAAAAGACTGATACATATGACCTGGCAATGGGCAAAGAGATGCCTTGGTGGTGGTGGTGTTCTCATAGCAGTCAGAGACAGAGAGATGGCAGTCCTTTGTTCATCCTAGTCTGATACCTGGCCTGGTGGCCAAAGGTGTTTTATGCCCAGGACTTATAAAAGTCAAATCAAATCCAGGCAGCACAGTGTGGAAGAATGAAGACAGACAGATACTTGTGGACCACCATGTGATGCACAGAGCTGCCATCCAGTGCAGGACACAAGTGGACCATAGACACCTACTTGCCAACAGCCCACTGGCATGGATGGATGGTATCGCCAAGTGGCCTGTGAGCTGTGGTACCAGCCATCACAGGGGATGAGAATTTGGTGGTTACATGGGAGAGAAGTGCAGCAACTTGACCTTTATAAAGAAAGATGAAACTGGAGAGTCAGAAAAGCAGTCTGTTGTGTGTAGCCAACCCTGCCACCTGAGGCCGTGGTGAGTTCCCACCCCAAGCTGTCACTGTAGGCCATGGCTGAGTCTGTGGCTACACAGTGACAAGGGTCAGTATTGATATCTGTGGCTCATATTACCACTAGAGAACATAGGAATGTCCCTGGTAAGGGTAGTAACCCGGGATCACCTGGTCCGGGGGCTGTGCAGAACTGGCCCTGCCCCTCATTGGATGCAGCACTCTGGAGAGCTGGCCTGTCTCTCACTACTGGCAGCACTAGGGAGTGCAGGCCCTATGCCTTACCCAGTCAGCTGGCCCTGAGAACACGGAGGTCAGGGGGTGAGCTGCCCCTAACGGTATGAGGCTGGGAGAGCTGACCCCATCACTCGTCTTCCATGAGGTGGCATGTGTGCAGAGGTGATGCCCCACTACTGGCTCCTTGCCACGTCTTGCAGTCAGGAAAGCTTCCCACAGGGTCATAAGCTTGGGAGAGATGACCTGGGTGCAGAGGTGATGCTCCTTTTGCCCCTTTACCCACAGCAGTCAGGCAAACTGGCCACCAGGGCATAAGAGCTGGAAAGTTATCCCTGCCTCATCACTGGCTATATAACTCAGGAGAGTGGGCCCTGGACCTCACCTGGCAACACAGTGAAGCTGGCACTGATGGCAAAAGCACAGGTGAGCCAGCTCCAGGGTGTGAGAGCAGAAGAGCTGGCCCATCTCCTCACAGGCTGCAGCACTTAAGTCCAGAACCTTGACTTGGCAGCACAGTGGAGTTGCCCCTGAAAGAGTCTGTACAGGTAAGCAGGCTCCTAGGGCTTGAGAGAAGGAGAGCTGATGGAGGCATTGGGTGGCCTAGTCAGAGGAGTGCTAAAGAGCTCACTGTGGTGGTGCTTACTAGCTCTGCTATCACTCAGGCCCAGACCCAGGGCTTTGAGATGACTAATTCCAAAATCTATATCATCTGTGAAGGGATGGGTTGTGTGAAAGGGCTGGTCCTGCTGATCCAAAGCTAAAGGCTCTCCATGACACAGGTCAACAAAAGGATAACTGGGAGGAGTCCCGATGAGAATCCAATATTGATTGTATCACAGAAATCTTGAACTAGACCAATGATTCATTCCAAAGAACATTTGCAAGTGAGGATGTCTGGACAGAGGGATACACTATGACACACTGTGACACCAACAGCTTCCACAATGAGATGTTTCTGTTGTTGTCCTTGTTGTTATTGTTTGTTTGTTTGTTTGTTTATGTGTGTTTTTTTAACTGGGGGTGTTGCAAGGAGAAAGGGCGGATATGAGGGGGCAGGGAAATAAGCAGGATTGGGGTGCATGATGTGAAATGCACAAAGAATCAATACAGAAGTTTGTTTAAAAGACAGGTATAAATGACTGTGGCTAATACAAATGAAATGCTCATAAAGAAATCATGTAAGAGTAGTGTTTGTTATAAGCCAAAGTGACACAGGCTCTGGGAAAAACAAACATGATCTTTGACAAACAAATTAGGAAAGAAGAATGGCATTGCTTCTGGATAAAGCTAACACTCCTACTTAGAAAGCACAGACTGCTAACTAACTCACAGTTGGGCCTGAAAACCTGATTTGTCTTCCCTTAGAGCCTGGGCAACATGAGGCCATGGATTGAGTAGGACCACTCAGGACCCATTAAAAAAAGTGAAAAGCAAAAGAGTCCATTGGAAGTCTCCACAGAATATATAAAGCAAAAAACTGCTTAGAAGGCTGTCAAACCACCAAAAAAAAAAAAGGAGTAAAAAGATCCGCAGAGAGATAAATTAATGGTAAAAAGAAATGCTTGAAATGAAATTACTTCTGAGATGATTTACAATTTCATAATTTTTCTAAGTGCTCCTACTTACTATGCCCTTTTGTTTTAGTAATGGTTGATGTGAACCACTAGCTGTCATTTATGGCACAGTGAGACTCCGGGAAGGTAGAAGCAGCCACCAACGTATTATTAACCAATCCTGTCATTACTTGTCTTTCACTGGAATGTAAATGTATTAAAAAGGAAAGTGTGGGCTTGGGGTGAGAAGGAGAGGGATATAATGTGTGTGTGTGTGTGTGTGTGTGTGTGTGTGTGTGTGTGTGTGTGTGTGTCCTACAAAGTGCTGGGTTGCTACATGTCTTAGATTATGTTGTCTTAAAATGACTTCAGCACCAAAATTTATAGGCAAGATGCTAAAATTTTGACTCTTCATTTTTATTGGATTTATTAATCATTATAAAGTTTTTAATGTTTTTACATAAAATATATTTGATCATATTCTCCTCTGTCCCCATTCCTCCAAGATCTTACATACCAGAAATCATGGTATACCTCTCTCTTTCAAAAGAGGCTAAACCTAATAATAACAAATAAATAAAAAATGAGACAACAAAAACCTACCTATAGAAACAACAAAAGAGAAGCCCAAAAATGAAAACATAGAGCCAGTTTTATTGGCCAATCCTGGACTGGACATTGTTGGGAGTGCCCTGGAATGCTTTTGATATGTCCTGTGACACTCCACTTGGGAAAACTGATTTTCCATCTCCCAGTGGGTATCAATTGCAAATAGTTTCTTAGTTAGGGTTGGGATTTTGTGTCCACTTCTTCTCTATGTTAGAATTTTGTCTGGTTTGAACTTGTACAGCTCTTGTGCATGCCCACATTCTGTCTTATGTACATCAGTCCTGCTGTGGCTGCACGACACTCGTTCCTTGGAGTCACCTGTCATCTCTTGCTGTTGAAATCTGTCAACCTCTTTCACATAATTCTCTGAGCCTTGAGCAGAGTGATTTGATGAAGACATTTCATTTAGAACAGAATGCTTCCAAGACTTTCACTGACTGTACACCTTCTAGTTGTAGAACTCAATGTTAGTTACTACCTGCTGCAAGAAGAAGCTTCTGATGATGGTTTAATGATGTTCTGATCAATAGGTGTAGCACTGGGTCATTAGGAGCCATTTTAATGGTACGTTCCTTCAGCAGAGTAGTAGCATTACCTCATGACTTGTTTGACCTTAGGCTCTTAGTCACTTTAGCCGTGTTAAGTATGGGTTCCATTTTATGGAGTGGGCAATTAAAATGAAAAGGTGGTTTCTTACTCCTCAAACATTTGCCCCAGTATACTATAAAGGTAGGTCACTGTTTTACATCACGGGGTTTGTATCTGGGTGATACTGATGATTGTCTCTCTTCTTTGATAGTATGCAAAGTACATTCCAGTTCCACAAATATTAGTCAGTAGAGGTAAAGCTTTTAGCTGGACCACAGCTTGATTTCTCCATGGTCAGTGACATAAGGAATTTCTTATCTTCAGCAATAGAAACCTTCCACTGAAAGGGAAAAGGTATATAGTGTTGATCCTTATCATCAAGTTACAGAGAATAATAAAGAGCTTTGGCAAAAGCCTGTGATGTCTGGCTTGCCTTTAGGCCCCCTTTTGGTCAATGAGTTAACAGGGTGTAACCCATTCCTATCAATTGAGGTTTTAATGGTGGCGAATGATGTCTAGTTAGGGCACTGTTGCCGCTATTTGATGCTGGTTCCCTTTAGGTTCCTTTCATATATGTATATATTTGAGCAAGCTCTTAGAACAGTAGGATTCCATATGGTTTTTAAAGGTCTTTTGTGATATAGGAAGTCCCTTCCTATATCCCTTACTTTACCCAGCCCTCCCAACCCCTTGCATAATCCTCTTACTCTGACTTCCCCTTTATTTCTTTACAACACTATATCCCTTTTCCTTTCCTGGGAAGATTCCCTCCAGTCACTGTTTTGCTTTTGATACACTCTCCCTTAATTTAAGTATTCTTTCTTTTCTTCCTTCCTTCCTTCATTTATTAGCTCCTTCCTCACAAAGTTCCAGAGAGCAGGTAACTGCACTGTGGAAAGAAATATAATCCAAAATAAATAAACAGTGCTGTGTGCGTATAAAGATATGGATATATATTCAGATTGATGTGTGTGTGGTAATGAGAGTGAAACACATTTGTTGGAGGCAAGGTTTAAATTAAAGACTAAGCACGCTGTGCCCTCCGATAGAGGAGAATTGCCAGTTGGGCTCTAACTGTTCTGTTCACAAACACATAAGAACAGCCTGGTGCTATGTGCATAGTTTAAAACAAAATGGAAAATGCATCACACACCTTCATTGTCTCTTGATACTTTAATCAAAGAAGAAGCAAGGGGTGGGGGAGTATTTGCTCCCTTTGAAAATAACTCCATGGAAGAAGCATAGAGGAAATGTGACACAAATCTTCAATGAAACAGTACATATTTGTACATGAAGCAACACGTAAAAAGTAGAGAAAGAGGTGTACCAGTGGAAAAGTAAAACACCTAAGGAAGAGGAGGCTCAACCTAAAGCAAAAGCAAAAGACAGAACAGTGCCGTTTTCCTCGCTAAACTGTGGGAAAGCTTAGGAAGCAGAGGTGAAGGATCTGTTTAAATCAGAGAGGAGGTACAGGCTGAAGGGATTAGTGTATTTGAAAGTTGCTTTCACAGAGTTCAATCCTCTCATGGCCCTCATTTACTATGCTCATAAAGTCAGGTGACCACTCTTCCCTGTCCTGAAATAGAAAACACATCCTGTAGAGCAGAATACCAGCCGCAGGGACAGTACACAGGTGGCTGCAGACTAAGAGAAGTGAGGAAAGAATCTGAGTACAGAGGTTCTAAACAGAGTAGTCATTCCTAAAAAGGACTCAAAGCACCAGCAACCCCAGAATGAACTGGAGAAGGGCTAGTAGGCAGGAGACCTGAGGACTCTTTCTAGGGAGCTAGATCATAGTAGTTTTGTCTATACTATAAACTGCCTCACTAAATACTACATAAAACATTCCTAGAGAGAAGGATTACTGTATCCTTAAAGAGAGAAAACCTATACGACGTAATATTCAAACAACACAAATACCTCAATAAAATAATTTAAAACAAATCTAAATATGAACTTTACAATTCTAGAAGCTTCTTACTCAGCATCTTCTAAGGAAAAAGGAGGAGAAAGAGCTTCTTTACTGTTTGCTACAAAGTAATTTTTGAGAAATTTTATAATATATTTTAAATTACAAAATCTGTGAAAAGGGACTATACATACACATTTGATTGAGAACTTTCTCACCTACAATATCCTCCAGAAAAACCAAACTAGGGCTATTCAAAGTGAGGAGTCAGAAGGGCCCAAATAAAGATAGTGGAGCAAACCTTTCCACATAGCAGGAGTTTTGAGAGATCCAAATTGTCTATTTTTAGACATTAGCAATAAATTCAATCACAAATTAGACGGTATGCCAAATAAAGGGATCATATTTTACAACAAAGATATATAAAAGTTAGATGTTCCACAAAAATATTATAATTTTATAATAAGAAAACTAACTCATAGGCCGAAGCAGGTCAAGAACAAATTGCCATAATTAATGTAAGCATTGTTTCAGTCACAAGGAATATGTAGCCAATCACCATAATCAAAGCTCTGCTCCTGATGTTATGTTCCTGGAAGCAAACATCCCAACATTATAGGCTTCCATCTGGCATGCTCAAGACCAGAAGCACTTCTCATCTCTGAACTATGAATATTTACATATCCATAAGGAAATATCTTGAAGATGAGGTCTAAGTCTACATATGAAATGCATTTGCATTCAATATATACCTTATCTACATATCCAGATGGTATTTTCTCATAGACTCTTTTAAATTTTCAATTTTTTGAGCTTGTCTGAAGTCCAATTAGACAGTTGTTGGTGATCACCGAGGAGAGCATGCTACTACTACATCCACCCAGACAAACGCAGTCCTCATCTCTCATCAAAGAAGTTCTCCTTGCAACAGATGGGGATCACTATTGAAAACCACACCAGTTAAGATGCCCCAGCGTAGGGGGATGAAGGAGCAATAGGGTGGGAGTGAGTGGGTGGGTGGGGGACCACCCTCACAGAGGCAAAGGGGAGGGGGAAGAAGGCAGATGGGATAGGGGGGTTGTCCAGGGGTGACCAGAAAGGGGATATCAATTGCGATGTAAACGAATGGAATAATTAATAAAAAAAAATTTTTAAAGTTGTATTTTCAATAGACTCTTAGTAATTTCATATGTTGAATAAGGATTCATGAGATGGAATAGTCTCCTTGTGGTTTGTTGGTTCTCAGGATGTTTCTGAGTTCGGAAGTTTGATTTATGAATGTTCAATCAGTAATGACACCCATCATTTCACTTTGGGTTTTAAACTCTGAAGGTTTAGTTATATATGAACACTTCTTAGCTGCATATTGGAAAACAAAACTTTTCAATGCCCATCTAACTGTCTCCGTATAGAACCTGATGTAAAAATCATCCCTTCCTGTGTATAATTGGTTTTTATCACAACTATTTATTTATTCTTAAATTTTAAGACAGGATCACTCTGCATAGATCTGTGTGCTCACTATGTAGAGCAGACCGGCCTCAAACTAACAGAAATCTTCCTGCATTGCCTCCCGATTGCTAAGAATAAAGGTGTGTGTCACCATACCTATCTCATACTTTTTTCTACATTTTGATATTATAATAAAAGTATATCATTTCCCCTTCCCTCTCCTCCCTCCAAACTCTCACACGTAGTGTTTCCTGCTCCTTTCATACACTGTTTCCTGCTCCTTTTTAAGTCCATGGCCTCTTTTTCATTAATTGTTGTTAAATGTATATCTAAACATTATGTGTGTGTGCCTAAGCACATAAATACAGTCTGCTCAGTCTGTGTAATGTTACTTGCATGTATGTTTTCAGAGCAGCTCACTTGGTATTGGATAACTAGTTGATGTGTTCTTCCTGGATAAGACACTTCCTCTTACTCTGAGCATTCTGGGGTTGAGGCCTTGTGGGCTTTCTCCTTTCCATATTAACACGTCTGTTGGTGTCATTTTGGTTCAGCTTGCGTTTAAGCAATCATTTCGGTAAGACCAAATGAGTGGGGCTTCTGACATTTCTAGAAGACAGTCTCACAGCAAATTCCCTGTTCCTTTGCCTCTTAGAATCATTTTTCACCTCGTCTACAGTATTTCTGAGCCTTAGTTGCAGAAGTAGTTCTGTAGATGCATCAGTGTGTCTACGCTCTACAACTCTTAAATTCAATTGGTTGTGGCTTTTGATAATGATCCCTGTCTGTTACAAGGAGAAATGTCCTTGGTGAGAGATGAGGACTGCACTTCTCTGTGTGGATGCAGGACTGGCATTCATTCCGTGGTGTCACCAACAACTTTCTACTTGGGCTTGAGACAAGCTCAACAAGAGGTAAATAACCCCTTGTATTGGAAATGTAGCTAATGAGCCAGAGCCCATGAAGTCCAGGATCTTAGAGGAAAACCTATAATTGTCACTATATTAATCCACCATACTTGCTAACAATGTTCTAAGTATTTCTCTTGTGTATTACTAACGGAATTTTTAGCATAGAGGTAAGATGTATATAGACATTAATGGAACTTTTAAGAGTATTCTGTTCAATTATTTGCAATTCGGGAATTTATCCCTAACTAGGCAGTATATTTTTTAATTACTCCTGCATTGAAGACTCTTACTTGATACTTGGCATAAATAGTTAGGGCTCTCTGGCAAGCGATTTGCAACTTTTCTCCCAAATGACTCTATGATAGATTTGTTTTGCATTCTCAGAAGCCTGTCGCTATGTGGGTCACCATGGCCCCGCCCTACATGTGCCCTTCTTGACCATCTGCTCAGAGAGTGGCCCACACAAACCCTGCACAGTTGGAAACACTAATGTTGGCTTCCACTGCTCTGTTCACACAGACCAAGAGAAACCACACAAGTGCCCCGGCAATTTATTTTTATCCAGTTGCTCCTCTTTCTGTTTCTTGTATCATGTTCCTATGAATATGCTAGCATTCTATCTTCACTAAAACCCCAAAAAATCCAAAGGAGTATTACTATCATCATCATCATCAACAACAACAACAACAAATAAATTTACTTTTTAATTTAGAAATTGTTTTCCAATGTCTACTTCTGTGTTTTAACTTTTATCTCCATGATCTTTTAACTAATGTAATCACTACAGGTTTGTTTCATTAATTTAATTTTAAATATATAGAAAACTGAAGTGTTATCCACTGACAAGACTGCATAAAGTACATTCTAAAGCTTAGCATGCCTAGCAATGATATAGCCTAATTTGCTGAAATATATAACTACAGTCAAAGTTAACATTAGGCAATGCCAGGAGAATGTCTATGCTTATCTTTCCCAGGAATTAAGCCATATAGTATTTCCCCTGCAGGCAGATAAGTCTTAGCTCAAATGTCTTTCAGGTGCACTTTTAAAACCTTAACTCTGGGCTTTTCAAGCCTCAAGTTCCTGATACAGAATTTTTGCTTCTCATGGAATAAGATCTTTTTCTTCTTATAATTTTTGTAATCTTGGAAAAAGGATTTTTTAAAAGTCCCCTGAAGAAAAAAAGACTCCTGTGTTATTCTAATGATGCTCCCCTCATCAGAACACACTCTTGAAAGAAAGAAAAAAGGGCAGTTTCCCCATCATGCAGGAAGATGGGATGAGCTATTGAAGCTATTGAAGCTCCCCGGAGGTTTAGGGGTTAGGATCTCTCTCTCCCCCTCCCCCCATCTCTCTCTCTCCCTCTCCCCCTTCTCTCTCTCTCCCTCTCCCCCTTCTTTCTGTGTGTGTCTCTCTCCCCCCCTCCCCCTTCTCTCTCTCTCCCTCTCCATCCTTCTCTCTCTCTCTCTCTCTCTCTCGTGTGTGTATGTGTGTGTGTGTGTATTTGTTCTTCACATTCATTCTGGGAAGCATAGAGCATGGACTGTCCTAATTCCTTCACAGGCATATTTGAAGACAGTGTCTCTAGACATTCAGAATTCAATTGTCTTTCTGTACCTTTGTTTTCCTTATCCACTAAGACTTAAAATGACGTTTAAACTGCTGGTAAAGCTGAACAAGTTGATGGATATAAGACACTAGTTAAAAAGTCTTCTGAAAAAATAAAATGGGTTTTGAACTCTAGTATTATCTTTAAAATATCTTTGTCTGTGACAAAGGCTTACTGCAGACAGCCAGAACATTCTGTATGCGGTCCTCACTTTGACATATGGTTCTCTGCATGATTCAACTGCCTGGGCAGACACCATCCACGAACCTCGCTGCCAGCTTGAATCAATATCATTTTGTAACACAGACACAGCCATCATTCCTTCGTAAAAACACACATTAGTCTCTTGTCTCTTCTCTTGATATCCATGGTCTGTCTCACATATTTAGATATTTAACCAAACACTTCTGTTTTCTGTTTATATACTTTATCTCCCAAAAGAATTCAGCTAGGTCAGGTCCTGCATAGTTTAGAATTTATGACAGGTTTCCATAGTGCTAAACGCAATGATGTGTACTAAATAAATGCTATACTCAACACTCTGAGGACAGTAACCCATTAAAGGAATTTTATATTGCCCTCTAATTTCACAAAAATTCTCATGGTAGAAAAAGTATAAGTTTCATATCCTTGATTCACAAAGACATTCAAACTTTGTAAAGTTTAAATTGATAGGTTTAACAAACCAGCTATGCCACAGCTGAAGGTAATAACCCCCAAAGAGGTCAAAACTGCATCATATAGGATCTGGAGATATATATAGATATATAAATATATATATCTATATATATATCTATATATATACACACACACATACACATATATACATATATACATATACACACAGTCATTTGGGTCTTTTGTGGAAACTGGACTTACAAAATAGAGCAGAATGCAATAGCTCTCTAAGTAGAAAATTTAATGACAGGTCTCATAGCTTAGGATATGTCCATCTCAGCAGATAGAAAATAAAGACATAAAATAGCCCCAAAGATAAAAGTTATTCTCACCTAGGAATAAATTATCCTTATATATTCAACATAGTTTTTATTTAATAGGAGAGAATTTATGATGCTTGAGAATCTTTATAGAAATTTAATTAAAAAGCACCCTCTAGGTATTATTTTTTTAATAGAGATTTCACACCTCTGTTGTCATCAAGATTTCACCACTTGAATGGAGAACAGATGGGTGGGGGCTTTCAAGTGACTGCAGGGGATTCCGTGTACTGCTTCCTGCAAAGCCTTTCCATGCCTGGTCCTTCTGTAATCTCCATTCTGTTTTGATGGACTGTACAGTACTACACCTTTCTGGGAACGGGAGAATTTGTGTGTATTTTTCATTCCTGGAAACTCTTAATGCTTTTCACGGAATAGGACATTTCATACTGAGCAGGTTTGTGCGTGCTCCGTTATTGCCTCTCCCACCTGAAGGTCTCTTCAGTTTGGTGTTACTTCCTGGGAACGGCCCCTCCCCCCTCTTCCTTCCTCTCTACCCCATCGCAGTCATCTTTGTCTCTTCCTTTTCTTTATTTTTGTCCTGAGTGTTGTCTCCCCAACTTATCTTTTATTAAATCCTTTTTGCAGCCATAATTACTTTTATGCTTCCAGAGTCTAGTTTTTCATTCCTTAATTCTCTTAGTTTCCATTTCGACCTCATTTTGGAGGTTTGGTTTAGTTAATTAGGGTTGCTTGCTTGTTTTTGTTTTGAGGGGGTAAATTTTGTTTTTGTTTGTTTGTGTGTGTGTTGTTTGCTTCTACCCACAGGCATGAGCTCCTTTATTTTTATTTTTTATTTTATTTTTCTGCCCATCTCTCTTCACCCCTGTATTGTTTTCAGAATGTCCACCTAACTCACTATGGTCACGGTCTTTAGCAAGACACTCTTTGTTCATCTACAGATTTCTTTTCTTATTTAAGTATAAATCATGAAAGAATGCTTACAAGGCATTTTGTATTTAATATTTGCATAGTATATATGCAAAATCCTCTTGTATGCTTTGATTGTAAATATATCTCTTCTATTAACTCACACAATATAAATGCTATGGAGACAAATACTCTATTCCTTAGAGTATAACATGAAATACAAAGTACTTATGTGTTACATCTGTGTGCTTTTGTTCAAACATTTCAATCCACACTTGGTTAGACTATACATCTGGGACTCATAGATAGGAGGACTTACTGTAATTAATATGTTCAACTATAAAAAACTTCAAAGCCCTACATTCTGCTTAGCAGTAAATTTTGTTCCCTTTGCCTCACATAAATTTTCAATGAATGAAACATTCTAGAATGGGAATTAGTATATGTGTTAGCATTCTGTCTAAACTCCATCCCACAGTTACCTGGCAATAGCCAGGTATGCTCCTCCTCACAGTTGCCTGGCCACAGCCAGGTGGGCCTGGCCCACTATAAAAGGGGCTGCTTGCCCCCTCCTCTCTCTCTCTCTTGCCTCTCTTGCTCTCTTAGCCCCTTGCTCCCCCTCTCTACTCATTCCCTCCCCCCCCCCAACGTGGTCATGGCTGGTCTCCACTTCTCTACTCTCTCCCTCTCTCTGCCTTTCTCTGCCTCTACTACCCTCTTAGCTCCCCTTCCCATGCCCTGAATAAACTCTATTCTATAGTATACCATGGTGTGGCTGATCCCTCAGGGGGAAAGGATACCTCGACATGGGCCCACTGAGGCACACCCTTCACCCACACCTCACTACACCCCCATAGAACATACATATATATTTATAAACACAACATTGGTGCCAAAGACTCTGAGAATTTCTATGTAGGTTGCTGCAGGGTTCAGGCGGCAACTGGAGTGATCCTGATGTCACCACTGCCACTGCTGCCAGAGGACTGACCCCACTTGGACTGCTGCCACTGCCAACACCGTCCGCAGCCGCTACTATACCACATGGACTCCATCCGCTGGCACCTGCTGTCATCTACCACTAGGATTTCCATCACTGCCGTAAACCATCATCCATCCGCTACCACCACCTACGCCACTGCGAGACTCAAAGACTTCTACCACTTGAGCTGTGCTACCTCGACCCACCACGTGGAGCTACCATCTGGCTACACCAACCAAACAATTCCACACTTCCTGCTACCCAACTGCAGAAGTCTGCAAACACACACTGGCTTATTGATTGGTAAGGAGTTTCTCTAATCGGCCGGAGGGACCCTGTATGCCCAGATAGTGTCTAGCCAACCTTTTCTGGGCTGGGGGGTTGGCGTTTCAATGCCCCAGTCCTTATGACCAGCCTCCTGGTTGACCTACAAGTTAAGACTTAGACCCTTGGGTGACCTCCCTTCTCGAAAGCAGTTCATAAATCCTTGCAGCCATTTTAAATTCCTAGTACTAGGTTGAATTGCTTTCTGGCAATTTCTGGGAAATTGCTGGCCATAGTCCCTAAAAATTTCACGTGATGACCTAAATTTCTAGGTTGGCTTTTACTGTCCCGTTACTGACTCTTTTCTTCGGGACGCAGCACAAATAGTTCAGTAACATTCCCAACACCCAGTAGGTACTAAATGGTCAGAGTAACCATCCACATGGTCCCAGGGGAGAGTTCTTGAGTTCGGAGCTAGCTCTGTGTAGTCCTTGAGAATGGGAGACATTCAGTCTTTCACTGACCCTTGTTTTAGGACTTATTCCCTTGGGTGAGAGTTTCCTCTTTTCTTTTGAGACAGTTTATTTCTCACGGCTGAGAATTCCAGGCTGGGCCTGGACAACTGCTTTCTCAGGAGCACCGCTTCTGAGCCTTAGTCCCCAGCTCCCATGTGTCTCACCCAGGGGTCAGTTTTCGCCACTTTTACCCTATTTAATGGAATGTCTTGGTCTAAAACAATCTCTCTCCATCTCAGCTAAACTGGCACTTTCTCGCTAAGGACCCATAGTGTAGACCTTCCTCCCACGCCCCTCTCATTTGCAGCTTGCCGCATCCTGCTAGAGGCCCCCTCCCTTAGACTTGCTTTCCCATGCGCAAGCTACCTCCTGCCACCCCTGCCAAAGCTCACAGCCACGGGGAAACGCAGCCTTGGACCTGCCCACCCCCTATCTGCCCCTAAAACAGCCTTGTCTGAGAAGCCTCTCCTGCACGTGAGCCCCTTCTGGCTCTGCCCCTTGCTAAGGATTCTGCTGCCTCTCCCACCCCCTCTCTGCTCTAGACTAGCAGTCACTCTCAGCTGCCTCAAGCCCATTTGTGCTCAGCCAGTCCCTGATCCCTGATCAAGTTTCTACCTTCCAGCACACGCAAGGGACCCCCTCCCTCTCTCCCTCTCTTTCTATGCCACTGCTGCCAGCTTTCTTATTCTGGTCCTAGCCATATGTCTCTTTGCTACTGCTATTAAATTTTATTCAGTTATAACCAATCTATATTGCTCTCAATCCTGTCAGAAGTTTGTTAATTCTTAAGTTTATAGCAGACAGAATTCCCAAAGTCTTTAACAGTTGGCCCAGGATAGTAGATGGTCTCAGAAGATGTGGACACAGCTACAGGATACTGCCTAGATCATGATATGACAATTACTGAAAATGCAGTGAACAAAACCGGATACCTTGGGTCAAGGGGCTTGTCTAAATCAAGGTAAACCAACTTCTCATATCAAGTGTATCCATTCCACAGAGAAAAAGCTCTGCGTCTTCTGTACTTGAAAGCCAGACTGACTCTGCCCAAGTTACCATGAAGTTACCACAGAGACCAGGGAACTGTTGCTAGTGGACTCGGTCATTTTTTTTAAATAATATAACTGCTAGACTATTGTTTACTCTTTCTCAGACTTCTGACAGCTAAGCTTTCACAGATGTAATCTACTATCTCCTTACCTTCCTCTTCTTGCTATGCCACTCTCCTAATGTTATAACTCTAATAAAATATTCTACTATACTATCCAGCTTTTCAACTTTTTAATCTCGTCCCTTCTGCTCCACAAAAGGCTTATCTTAAAGACTGTTCATGTTGTTAACTCATGTTATCTCTTTTATAAACTTATAAGCTACAGAAAATCCACTCAGATCTACATCTCATGGACCCAATAGACTCCATCCAGATAAGTACATCTGCCCAAATTTCCCATTTACTACCTATTCCAAAGGGCAGAGTTCCTCTGGGTTTAAAATGTACATCTTAAAAAATTTTCTTTCTCCCAAATGTATTTAACCTTATTTTTCTACCTATAATAATGTGTTTCAATATCTTGTCAAGTCCAGACGTTTACTACACCCAGGATAGCTCCAGAGAAGCAACCATCAGATGCTCCAATCTCCTCTCAGACACAGATGCTTCTACTGGACCTGTTCCTTCTGACTTACCCTCAGATAGCTCCACAGACCCTGGACAGCATGCAAACTGCCAACTCTCCTACAACTGGACAAACATCCCCCACCCCCATTCTTCTAGGTTCCCCAGAGACACATCGCCCCCAATGCCAGCACGAGGCAGTCAGATATTATGACAACCCTATTCCTGCTTTGCCATTGCCTCTTTCTAATTTTTCTTTTTAATTAAACCAAAATGGGAGAATATTAGCATTCTGTCTAAACTGCACCCCACAGTTTCCTGGCAACAGCCAGGTGGGTCTGGCCCACTATAAAAGGAGCTGCTTCCCTCCTCCTCTCTCTCTTTTGCCTCTCTTGCTCTTGCTCTTGTGTCTTGCCTCTTGCCCCCTTGCTCCCCCTCTCTCCCCATTCCCTTCCCCCCTCTCCCCATTCCCTTCCCTCCTCTCTCCACGTGGCCATGGCTGGCCTCCACTTCTCTATTCTCTACTCTTCTACTTCTCTACTCTCTCCCTCTGCCTTTCTTTGCCTCTACTACCCTCTTAGCTCCCCTCCCCATACCCTGAATAAACTCTATTCTATACTACACTGTGGTGTGACTGGTCCCTCAGGGGGAAGGGATGCCTCAGCATGGGCCCACTGAGGCACACCCTTCCACCACCCTTTCCCCACACCTTACCACACACCACAAAACACATATGTCCTTATCTCTTTATAAACACATCAATGTGGGCATTTTATTTGTTAATCTTTGCCTTGCTCCAACATTCCTTGTTGCATATCTCTACTCCCCATCCTATCAGATATTGGAAGAAATGAGTCATTTTGTAAGATATGTGATTAGTTTCAGAACTGGGGTTCTTTAAATCACAGATGTTTAAAAATTAACCACTCCTTGGAAAATTTTATGATACTGAAAACATTTTTGGGGTAAATTCTTGAAATGAAAATGAATGGTTTAATTATAATCAGTAACAAGCATCTTCCCCAAAATGTTTATTAAACCACAGAGACATTATTCTGGAATCCACAAAGAAGACTCTTTGAGTTAGGATTAACTATCCTCCTTCTCCCCAAAACCCACTTTTCACACAACAAAAGTCCTTCACAGATCACTTCCTATTCTAAAAAAAATAAAAATAAATACAAAATTTTAAAACTTAGTGAAAAATCAAGAAACATGAAGCAAAATCCTGGTTACTTTATTAACACTGCCCTTGATAAACTGATAATTTCCTCTGAAATATCATGTGTCTGCTACATAATTTTTCATAGTGATACCCTAGCTATCAACTGATAAGCAAACTTTGCACTCATTGGATACTTTCTGTGCCTCTGTTTCTGAGCAAACTCATGACCTTTATTCTGTTTCTGTATTAGTAGAAAATTACTTAAACAGTGGAAGATCAATGGATGCTTAAATGGTCCATGACGAGTAATTTGTGATGGACTCACTTCTAGAAATTCACTGGTCCAACTATGATACCTAGCTCCCATATTAGGTCCCATAGATCTGCCATGTCAGTTTTGTAATGAAAGCCAAGTGTTTACATTTCCTTACACCTACAGAGTTTATCCTTCTAATTCATCACCTGGGTGAACCACAAAGGGAAACACCTGGTACTTACTGACAAAATGGCATTAAGGACATCAGAGAACAAAACAATGTGTAATGCCAAAATGTTCAGGCACTGTGCTAAAATGATAAAAGAAATGTATTTGTTTAGAAACTTTATGACATTACAAGGTTCTTTCTTCTTTTTTATTTTCCCACACACACAAAATTAATTATGAGATTCTATATTTGGAAACTTAAATTGTCTGAATTTTTCTAGTACCAGTCTCTTCTGCAGGGGATATATTTACAGAAATCTTATTTCAATAATTATTTATTAAATATATATCATGTGTGAGATGCTAACTTAATATTTGGGTACGGATATCAAAGACAAAATATTATAGTAAATATCTGTATTCTAGACTGAAAGGAAAAATATTGGAGCACATGAATAAAACAAATTACAGTAAACAAATACAGAGATGGATTATGTCAGATAAAGAAAAATTTTTATGTGTAATATTAAAGAAGAAATTGAAGGAAACAGAAGAAGAAACTGAAAACAGAAAGAAGAAGGACACTAAAGGCAAGAAAGCAGCATGAGTCAAGACATGGATATTAAAATAAAGCCTAGGAGCTTTCAAAGAATTTATAGGTAGTAAGACAGGATATTGAAGACAGGAATTTTTATGCAGCTATATGAAAGTTGTGGAGCTGGTTATAGAAGTCTCTTGCATTGTACAATAGTATATGCATTTGCCCAGGAATGGTTCAGAGACAAAATGAGTTCCAAAGGTGAGAACAGTAAGATCAAAAATGTTCTAAAAGTTAACTCTGTGACATACAAAACAATATGCTCACAATACAGAGTAACCAATGTCTTGAGCAGTCTGCTTAATCACCCACTCATTCATAAAGTATTTATTGAGTGCCTCTTTATATGCTTGTGATGGAGTCATATTCAAACAGGCCTACTGCAAGTTGAAAATACTTATGATACACATACCTACTGACTATCATATAGCTCAACCATAGCCCAGGACAGACTACCATGTTTGCTTTCATGATTTTGTTATTATTGTGACTATGCCATTGATCTGTAAAAGAGCAAATTTCAACGTACACTTTATACTGAATCTCTCTTGATTTCACAGCTTATTGTTTTTAAAGCCCATGAGTGATTAGATTAGGGCACAGGTAGAAGGTGCATCAATCACACTCTCCTATGAGCAACACCCAGTTTAACAGAAAGCCCAATGAATATGTTGTGGTAGATAGTCAGAACAATGGAATGAAAATAAAATCGGTAGGAGTTGATTGATCTGAGGAATTGTCATGCTGGTTTAGCATACATGAACCACTTTCTTCAGAGCTAGCCTGGAACTTGTGAAAATGTAAATTCCCATTATCCAGCAGCAACTCAAGGATCTAGATGACAGGATTTTCTTGATGATTCTCTCTCTCTCTCTCTCTCTCTCTCTCTCTCTCTCGTGTGTGTGTGTGTGTGTGTGTGTGTGTGTGTGTGTGTGTGTTCCTCTTTCTTTTAAGGCTTTTGTAGAATATTAGTGTCCAGTCACAACAGTTATATGGAGTTAACAGTTAGTGAAGAAGGAATTGTAAACTGATAATGAGATCACCATTTAACCAGAATAGAGAGGATGGCCTGTTAGAAGGCAGCGTGCGGGGCAGTAATCACCCACAGATGAGTCAGTGTATTATAACAGCACCCAAGACAATCTTAGCCAAGCAGAAGTTTGAAAACTCTGAAGTGAAGACTAGGTGGTAAACTGGAAGGATATTGGACAGGTAAAAGAACATCTGGGCAATCAGGAGAGCAAAAAAGGAAATTTTAATGGACTTTTAGAATGCAGTATCAACAAGACAACAACATGATTCATGTTAATGACAACTATGCAGTAAGTTGCCAAGCAATAATTTAATATATGAGATAAACAAATTCACAGAAGAATTTAACAATTTGTAATGCCTGAATTTATTACTCTTTCTCACATAAAAAACACACTTTACATTCCTGAAGATTTGATAGAAATAAATCAGCAAATGTAGAAATTAAAGTTCTATGACAGATGTAGGAAATTATATTTTAACTTGGTGCAAACAAACAAAATGAAAGTAAGGCCTAGTGCAGATGTGCCTAGATGTAACGCCGGTTAGATAATTCAATTTGAAGGCAGAAATTATAGCTGCCATGCTTCAAACTGAATGCTATTCCAATAGCATGGATATTTTTTATACTAAATATTTGAGTTCTTATAATTAACATACTAGCAAACATTAAAAGAAAATTGACAAACAAACACATGCCCCTATCTGGATTCTTAATTCCAATATTCAACTATGCAATTTTAGACTACAGAGAGTTATATGGCTTATGATGATTACTCAAAAACAATTGTTTAACAAGGTAAAGAAAGGCTTCCTTGGAAAGGCAACATTGAAAGTATTTTCTTTTCTCATGCCCCATTTGAGTTTGCCACTCCCAATTGAGCTTATAAATGCTGACTCCAAACTCATCCTTGTGTATGCCATACTACACTGGTCTTCTCAATGCCAGTGGCTCTACGTTCTAACTCCTAATGGCAAATCTCATATTTTGACCTTTAGTATGACATATTTCCTTGTATACTAGTTCTTTTAATTTCAACTTCATACTAAGTAATTATTTAATATTAAAAACATCAAATATGGCCTCATATTAATTAGCAATCTCTTGCAACATTGAGTTTATATTCCATATTTTAAAATAGAAACTAATAATCTTAGTAACCCTTCTTTAACAAAGCTCTCAGTCATACGGTGTTGCAGCTATTCAACACATAATCAATCCCTTTTTATCAAACCTATACATTTACACTTTTAGCCACAATTGTCTCTTTACACAGTAATAAATTATTATAGACTAAGGTATTTCTGTCTGAAGACATTCTAATATAGTCTCAGGGAACAATACTTTGATCAAAATGAATAAAGTTTAGTGTTGTAATATCAGACACCCACTCCCTGTAGCTCAGACTTTCAAAGTAGGTCAGATGCCATGAATCAATATCTGAGCAGCTGTGCCTTTTCAAATCCAAGATGAGAAACATGGCTGAGTTTTATTCTGTGGCTTAGGATTTGCTTCCCTCTCCCAACTAGACAGCTAAGGACTGCCTGAGCCTCTCATATGGGCAAATTGCTTCACTCCATGACTCTACACAGACATCAACAGCTCACTGCCATGCCTGCTTCTAAACCATTTTCATAAACACATCTGTGGAATCCTCAGTCTATATGGGGCTGTCTGCCCTATGATTCTCCTTTAAGTAATTACTATCCAGCATCTACCACAAGAATGGTCATGGAGATGGGGCTAATTCAACTTATCAATTGATCAACGCAATGCTTAGTCTATTGTCAAGCATAGAGTGTGTATCAAACACTTGTTAAATGAATGAACAATATTAAAGGGGCGGAGAGTAAAGCAATTGCAACCCTCAGCAGTATCTATAAACCAGCCAGACATCCCCAATCACTCACCTTCATCCCACCAGGCTGCATATTTAATTTCACAATCTTTTTTTTTTTTCCTGAGCTGAGACTCTAAATGAAAGGTATCTAGGGAAATATTCACAAAAGGTTGATTGTGACTTACAATTATTAATAACCAAGAGCTTTTGTGACAGAAGGTGCAATACCTTTTTTGAAGCTTGAGAAGACATTTAATTCTAAGAAAGTGTCTTCCTAATAAATCAGGACTTCAACAAAGTTAATTAACTGGAAAACATGTGACTTGGAAAACCCCATTAAACTTCTCCTAGATTAAATGCTGATGCGAGGCTGCACGGATACATACATTTAATCTCTGACATTGCATTCAATACTCTGGAACAGAAAAAGTTTGCCATAGTTGGAACCACCTGGGTACACAGTGATAAGGAAGATGTTAGAACAAATTCTCAGACAAATGGGTATGAGCTCCTGCCAAGGCTTTATTTCAAATGCACTCTGGAGAAAGACGCTTAAGAAAGCCTTCTTAATGAAAGTAATTCAGTAGAGATTTCATACTAGGAAAGATTTTTTTTTTAAAGGAGAAGAAGGAATTGGATTAGGATAATTCTGAAAGGTTGGCGATGTTTAATGTTCAGGTTAGTTTGCCCTGCACATATAGAAATAGGCTTGTGACTAAAATATATTCCTATAAACTTGTTAATCCCTTTAAACTTAACAGAAAGTTATCCAATAATTTTACCATAAAAATCACTTTGAAGAAGAATATGTGACTAATATTATACAGAAATACTCAGTATTCCATGTTATCCCTGTATAAAATATATGTGTAAATATGTAACTATGTGCATGGAGATTAATAACTTTTGAAAGAGCATAACCTGGATGCCCATCCTCCTTTACTATCACAGGAAGTGAAATAAAACTAGGTTAGAGTCCCCTTCTTTATCTCTGACTACCTGTCTCTCCCTCAACTTCCCCCAGTGACATCAACCATTACCATAAGGATCTGAGGGAGCCCAGGGCTCTGGGAATCTTTGTCCTGGCTCCCTAACTCACTATACCTTCATTTCTTCTCAAGTATGCATATATATATATCAATGCTATATTCAAAGAATATCATGTAAATTCAATTATTTTAACAGAAGGATGTGTTGACTTACTTTCTGTTTTCAGTAATATGTGTGGGTTTCCTGCTTCCTGAGACCTCTTGAGGAGGTACAATCAAAACCCCAAACAAGTTCTAGCCCCAACTATGTTACTAACCACTTATCTAAGGCTATGTCTCTTCTCAGCAGAACAGAATTCTGTTTTGTTCTGTTAGTCTTCTGAGACAGTATTTGGTGGTATAGCCCAACTTGTCCTTAAACTGTCAATCTTCCTTCCTTAGTCTGCTAGAATTACAGACACACACTGTCATATACCACAATTCAGAGGTCTAATATTTCACCTAGCTCTCTGGTTGGCATTTCAATTTTTAATAGTAAAAATTAAAGATTTACTTCCATTGGTTCAGTCTTGGAAAGAGGAACATAAAGAATAGATGCCAGAATGAACTCCTTTTTCTTAATCTCCCTCAACATTTCCCCTCAACATCAGTCATTGCCATGAGGATGAGGGGGAGCCCAGGGCTCTGGGAATCTTTGTCCTGGCTCCATAATTCACTGTGCCTTCATTTTTCTCAAGTGTGCAGACATTGAGTGTCCTCAATTCTGTAATAAATTCAGAGAAGATATTGTAATGGGTAAATTTAATATCTTGCCAATACAAAAAGGTAACTCAATGGTAGAACTACTTTTGGGAGCCAGGTATCCATTTTTTCTTCACACTACAATTTTATTGTACAATAGAACTATGTCAGATGACTCAAGGCAAAACAGATAAAAAATGAAGCACAGAAGAAAGCCAGAAATATACATCATCACTCAAGATTCTAAAAGGAACAAATATGTGGAACAAATTCACTATCAAAGTAATTTTGTAAAATAAGAGCAAAGCTATTTGGAGTGCTGACCTTGAGCCCAAACACAATGCTGAGTGTTTTGCATGGATCTTTATTTCTTTTAATCTTCTCCTGATTTCCTGTTTTATTCAAAGACTTGGCTATTACTTAGCTAAAGTTTTATTGTAGACTTGGCATTACATTGGAATTATCAGATTGGAATGGTAGTAAGAATATGTGAGTATCTTAACAGTATCTGTCACTTTTTACATTTAGCTTATGCAGGGTTAGGACTGTGCATTAGGATTCCTCCCTTCCTTCCTTCCTTCCTTCCTTCCTTCCTCTTCAGTTTTTGGAGACAGTGTATTTCTCTTACTATCTCTGGCTGTCCTGAACTTACTCTGTAGACAAGGCCAGCTTTGAACTCAGAGATCCACCTGCCTCTGCCTCCCAAGTGCTGGGACTGAAGGCATGTGCTACCATGTGCATGAGTAATTTTAATTTCCAAAGTGATTCTATAACGTAAAACAGTGTAGGAGCCACTGAGTGAAATTACTGACCCAGAGGCAACCATTTAAAACCATACAGCTTAAATATCTAAACCAAGCAGCTTGCCTAAAATACCTATATATTAAAATTTATTCTGCCACTATTTTCTGTGGATTTGTAGTATTTAATATTCAAAAATCTAGTAATTTTACAGGTGATTCATAAATGACAGAAACAATTCTATTGATATATCAAAAACTATAGTCCAGTCAGTTGCAGGGATGGAGTTACACTTAACTACACCTGTGTCAGGATATACACCAAGGGGAAGTTTTTCTTTGTCAAATATCTGTGAACCTGGAGTGTACTATGTGACAGTTGAGTATTAATATTCACAGGTAAAGAGTCAGAAATAAGAGAAGCTTAAGATGTCCATGCTTATAGTTCAGTATTGTCCCCACAGGCTGTTATTTTATAAGATGAGATAAATTCATGTTGCTGCAATAGATTTTCTCAGACAAACATAGAAAATGATACATAATAGTGATTTTCATGTTAAAGAAAATTCTACTTCCAAAGCTTCATATATGTCTTGAGAATACAGCTCTAGGGCAAAGTGATTAGATAGCATGTGCAAGGTCTGGGTTCATTCCTCAGTACTTGGAGTAAAAGTAAATAAATAATGAAAATAAATCTTCAACTTCACTATGCATAAAATTATTTCTAAAATCTGGATGATGGTCTGGATATCATTCACACTATTATTTCTCTGGGAAAATAAATTCACAAATTATCTTTAGGGTGACAACACCAACATGAGAAATTGTCTACATTGTATAAACACCAGATGTTAACATTATAAATGCTAATTTCTATGTATATAAGAGAGATGTCTTTTTAAAATGTAAGTGCAAACTGAATTATCTATTTAAAACTACCAGATGAATATATCCATTTTTTATCTTCAGAGCCCAACAGAATGATTTTTAGATCTGTACTATAGCATTAAAAAAACGTTTCTTGGAGGAATATTCCCCTACTCTAAGCACCTATCATCTATCATGCAGGCCACATATATTGGCTTGGTTAGTGGAGTGATGAAGAATTAAATAAGCAGCTACCACCTGAATCAATTAGACATAAACCATTTAAACACACCAAGCACTGTAAGACTAAAGATGTTCTTACTCTTTTAACTGCTGTTCTCTTCCTTATAGCATATCTACTAATTCATTCCATTCTACTCAAAGTTCTAGATCAGTGATTCCCAACCTTCCAATGCTAGTACCCTTTAATACAGTTCTTCACGTTGTGGTCACCCCCAACCACAAAATTGTTTCATTGCTACTTCATAACTGTGATTTTGCTGCTGTTATGAATTGCAGTGTAAATGTCTGTCTGATGGTCTTAGGGGACCCCCTTAGAAAGGTACACTAAACCCAGAAGAGGCATGCTCAAACCCAGAAGGAGTCATGACCCATAGGTTGAGAAATGCTGTTGTTTAAGAGACTCTTCATTACCTGTAGTACCATTATACTGATCCTACATACAACTTTAGCTTGCTGGGAAAAAAACAGTATAAAGCAGACCATCATAGAACACTGGTCAAGAGTCCATTTAAAACTTTACCTTCAGGAACCTGACAAACAGACATTGCTTGTATCCTCCTGCTTAGAGAGGCCTGTCTGCAAGGTGCAGATCCATAGAAAATCATGCATCACTCAGTTTGATCCAGAATTTTTGCCTTTTAACAATTTATTTTGAGATAGATATATTCATATATTATAAATGCATAGAGATAGATAAAATAGTCAAAATGTTTTCTACCATTTCTCTCACCTATTTAGTTCTATCTAGAAGAAACAAGTACAAACAGGTCTTGTATATTCTTCCAAGGATAAATATAGAAATATAAAAATATTAATCAAGTAATCTGAAAAGATCTGTGGCTGGGGACCCCAGCTTGGGCCACAGGACCCCACAGCCAATTAGCGCCAGGAGAAAGCTACCCTCCCAGGAGCTTGGAAAAGCCGAGAGTGGGCCAAGACAAGCTCCGCTTCTCACCAGGAACCGCCCCGAACCTGCAAGACACAGAGACTGAGGTGGGCTGGCATAGGAACACCCTGGTTCCCAGCTATGGCAAGAGACCTCTGGCCAGGCCACCAGGGAACCACAGCCAATTAGCGCCAGGAGAAATCTACCTCCCAGGAGCGTGTGCCTGGGCAAGCAGGGTTACATAGACAAGCAGTGCTAGGAGAAAGTCACCCTCCCAGGAGGGTGGAAAAGCTGTGAGTGGGGATAAGACAAGCACCACTGCTCACCAGGACCTGGAGACCTCAGCCTGGACCTCAGGGCTCCAGGAGAGAGCTGGTATCCCAGGAATGCTGACACACCTTCGAGCATAGGCAAAACCACCACTTCCATTCAAACTCACTGGATCAAGAGGGACCCTTGCAGAGCCATCAGGACATAGGAACCAAGAGACAGCTGGGGACAAGATCCTTCTGTTTTTTGTCTGCACACCAGAGCTGACCCTGTGCCACAGCTCTCCAAACCCAAACACCTATCAGAGAGAACTGGTCTTCAAGGACTATTGATACAGAGGCCTGCAGGAGGGACAAGCCACAGCCAGACAGAGTAAGATCAGCTAACATCAGAGTTGACAAGGTGGCAAAAGGCAAGGGCAAGAACATAAGGAACAGAAACCAAGGTTACTTGGCAACATCAGAACCCAGCTCTCCCACCACAGCAAGCCCTGGATTCCCCAACACACCAGAAAAGCAAGACTCAGATTTAAAATCATTTCTCATGATGATGATAGAAGACTTTAAGAAAGAAATTAACACCCTTAAGAAACACAAGAGAACAGAGGGAAAGAACTTGAAGCCCTTAAAGAGGAAACACAGAAATACATTAAAGAATTACGGGAAAACACAATCAAACAGACAAAGGAAATGAACAAAACTATCCAGGAGCTAAAAATAGAAATAGAAACAATAGAGAAATCACAAAAAGACACAACCCTAGAGTTAGAAACCCTAGGAAAGAGATCAGGAGTCATAGATGCAAGCAAAACCAACAGAATACAGGAGATAGAAGAGAGAATCTCAGGAGCAGAAGATACCATTGACAACATCGACACAACAGTAAAAGAACATACAAAATGCAAAAAGCTCCTAACCCAAAACATCCATGAAATCCAGGACACAATGAGAAGACAGAACCTAAGGATAATAGGTATAGAAGAGAGTGAAGATTCCCAACTTAAAGGACCAGTAAATACCTTCAACAAAATCATAGAAGAAAACTTCCCTAACTTAAAGAAAGAGATGAACATAAATATAC
>CM052712.1:55521879-55585503 GCA_028551405.1 Uromys caudimaculatus | reverse complement strand
GACCCCCCCCCCCCGTTCATCTTGGAGTTTGGACCTACACATCTATGGACCCATGGTTCGGACCACATATGTGACAGAGGATGGCCTCGTTGGCTATCAGGGAGAGAGGAGAGGCCATTGGGCCTGAGGGCATTAGAGGCCCCAGTAAAGGGGAATGTCAAGGTGGTAATATGGGAATGGGTGGGCAGGTGGGTGGGAGGTGGAATTCCCCGATTGAGGAGGGGAGGGGGGGCATAGGTGGTTTCCAAAGAGGATACCTAGAAAAGAGGAAACATTGGAAATGTAAATAAAGTATCAAAAAAAAAAAATAAATAAGGGACACCTTGCAGTACAACCAAATCAGAGCCTCTGGTATAGTAAGGGAGATCCACCCCTTCCCTTCCTGATGACTCTTTCTTTCTCTGTATTGCTATAAGGAACTAAATAAATCATTAGCAAAACAAAAAAAAAGTTATCTGAAAAATGGGTATTTAATATTAATATTATTTTTAATGTTTCATATATCACATTATTATTATATGGAGAACTTTGGCAGTACACTATTTTACCATGAAGATACAACATTATTTATATAACCAACACCCAAACACAAAATATTTTGATTGTTCCCAATTTTTCTCCGTTATAAACAATACGATTTAAATAACATTATACGTACTTCATATGTATTTACACACATTGTGTATGCAAAATTGTGTTTTCAAACTGCTCTAATCTGGGTGGACTGAAAAAGCATACGCATTTTCTCCACCTTTTGCTAAATAGATGGGTTGCCAAAAGTGATTTTGGGGGCAATAAGATATAGCACAATGTGAATTATCAATATCAGAGTTTACTGATATTGATAATTTTAATTTCAGAGTGAGATTAGATATCTTCGTTCTAAAATCATTCATACTCAACATAGAGTTTTCTTTTTAGTGAGTTTTCTGGACTTACCTGCTACTAGTTTTCTATCAGATTGTTGTACTGATTACAGAAGCACTATCAATCCAAGACGCTGGCCTTCTATGGAATGCTTTAAAATTTCCCTACAATTAATTATACTTTTTTTTTTAATTTTCCTTGAAGAAATATGAGCATGTAATGAAACCAAATTTATTAATCTCAGAATGAGCTAAACCTTTCAAATGATAATGCAAAACCCAAGATACATAACTGAAAATGAAAAGAACATTCACATCTGACTCCATATAAAAGAAATGAGAAAAATTATGGTCTAATTGTTTTCATATTTCATGCTATACAAATACAAGAGTAGATGCTAAGACAAATGATACTCCTTTACAAAGTGATTGGCTATGTGTGTTATCAAGACTTTGTGTGTTAGCCAGGGTTTCACTGCTATGATAAACTAGTAGATACCATGAATACATAGGAGGAGTGGTTTATTAAAGTTTAATTTCACAGTTACTTTGCTGCAATTTTCTTTTCTAGCCTGTGATGAAATACAACATCATAGTTTTGTGTGCATGCAGTGGAGAAGAATTCTTACAAATTGGCCAGGATTGAATAAGACAGTAGAAGACAGAGGGAAAAGTACAAATGATTCACTCTTCAAAGACATAATAACCCTAATGACTATTTCTTCCACATTTCTACTATTAAACTCCAAGTTTTTAAAGCTTCAATCATTTCCCAACATCACATTAATTATGAATCCACCAATGGACTAATCTATTGATGGAATTAAAGTGCTTATGATCAAAAACCCCCACCTGCCAAAACTGACAGAAAGTGATCCTGACAGTAGCAGGAAACATTGACTAGGGTTTTTGAACCGAAGTACTACACATGGTGTCTAGAGGTTTCCTGTCCTTCTTCATAGCATGAGACTTGTCTTAAGGATTTTTCATGGAAAGAAAGAGTCATAAGAAGCAGCTGATACTATCATAAGACATATGGTGTCATAAGCCTGATTCACTCTGGGAAATCTTTTAAAATGTTTACCTCTATTCAAAGAGAAACAAAAGAGATTTTGGTTCTTGAGTGCGTATGACAAGACTGGAAGACCATATGTTACTGAAGATGTGATCTGAGACTACTAAAAACTGCATTCATACCTTCTCAGTTTAAATAAATCTTAAGTCAATAGCAGGGAAAGTCTACAGTCAAACGTCACAGGAAGAGGAGGGGTTTAATACATTAAGTGACTTGTGTGGGTTTCTTTTTTCTTATAACAGTTAAGAACTGACTAATCATCAATATACAAAACATCTTACTTGCCAACCACCCTGAGATAACACTGGAAGAAGCAACACTGACCAATAAATATCTCTTGTTACACAACTTATGATGAGGATTTTTTCTACCAAGTATTCCTTTATCAATAATAGGAAACACCCAATTGGAAAATAAATCCCATAAGACTCTTTGATTATGCAGCTCTATGTAGTCAGTGTTTAGTTGAAAAGAATTAAATTACAACTAAAATTAATGGCTATTAATAGCTATTAGGATATCAAAAGCAGTACATTAAATATGAAACCAGAAACCATACCTTGTCAGCAGCCATCTAAGAAAGGCTAAAGGCATACATGTGACAATGAGATGGCACATCACATTGCATGTTCTGCAATGGATAATTCCAAATTGCAAGGCTTTCAGAAATCTCATTTTAGGATTTGTTCTTGCAGCTGATATGGCTTTCCTGTCATTACTAAATTAATATAATAATCCCTGGGCATTAGCCCACCCTATTGGGCAGATTTTTTGCAAATCAATGAAGATATACTCTCTTGTAGCAATGCTATGTAGAAAAATTGATGATTTTGTGATTTCTAATAATGATTCTATAGAATTCCTAAATTTATACAAATAAATTTTGAACCCTTTATAATATAAATGCTGCAATTAGGACTCTGTAAACCTTCATGTGTCACAGGCTAATTCCACTAAGATAGAAAGCAGGCATGAAACAGATTTATGGTCAGGGAAAACATTCTCTCTGGGCTGGCTGTGAAACCATTATCTGATAACTAAAAGTCATAAATCTGGGTATGGACAAATATTGTAAGTGCAAGGACAAAAACTAGATAGTGCCTGGTTTATCTATACAAAACCTCAAAGCAAAGGAGACATTAGACAGATGATTTGCCTTTTGATAAAAACATGCTAACTTAGATATAATAATTAGTGTTTTAAACTCTTAATGAACCTGAAAAGCTACTGGCAGATAGTGAATGTTTAGTTAGATAACTAGTCTTAATGGTAAACACATGTAAACATCTCTGTTGTAACTCTTTATTCAATTTATGATTTGAATTTATATTTGAACTTGAGAACTTTTGAGAAAAAGCAGTGCTTGGAATACCATGTAATCTATGCCCCTGAAAAGGTACAAGAATTAGGAATGATGACTATAACAGAGCAGAGGAGAGAGATAGCAGGGAGAGCAGAAGCAGAAGGGAAGCACAGCAGAAGAGATGCAAAACAGAAGAATAGATTCAGAGCAGAGAACAGCAGTCAGGCTTTTCTTACCTTAAGACAGGTTCTTTCTTAACAGCAAGGCTTCTTCCTACTGACAAGGACAGGTTTTTTTCTTAATGACTAGAGATGAACAGGGGTTTTGGGGGGGGGGGTTGTTTTGTTTTGTTTTGTTTTGTTTTGTTATATAACAACAATAGAAAGTTTGCCCTTTTCACTTAGAAATAAAGACTAGAGTCTCTTTTCAAAGTGAATGTTTTCTTTCTGCAAGTGTAACTTTCTCTAGCTGACAAGGAGTTAGTGAACTCCCAACCTTAAGCCAGCCCCCTCCACAGGGATCCATGGAGGGGGACAAAGAAATTCCTTACTTAATCCCCTCCACTGTTAAACAATTGAAAGTGAATCACATATTCTGGCCTCAGAGAAATATAAAGTCAAGTAATGTAAACCTTATTTAATAGTAAGCAACTGCTACATTCACAAGACCAAGTTGTAAGTCCGCCCCCACAGCTGCTATTCAGAGAGAACTGGTGCCCAGGCAGGCTCCTGGCAATACCAATCCTAAATTAAGTAGTGAAAGTCAGAGGTCTATTTGTAGTTTTTGCCATTCTAGGTCAGAATATGAAGTAAAGAAAATTGTATAGGGCAAGGAAATTAATTGCTAGAGGACATGATTTTAATTTCAAAAAGGGATATTTAGATGGTCTAATCGAAATGAGGTGCCAGTAACTTAGAGATGTGTCCTTATAAAGAATCATTGGAAGTCAAGTGAAAAGACAGGTCAAGTCAGGAATTATGAAAATCATGCTAGACAATGTCTGAAATGCAAATGTCTCCAAAAGACTGGCCGTCAGATCTAAAAAGATGACCAACAATGGTAAGCCAGGTACAGACAAGCATCTTTATCCAAACTACTGTTTGTGTTCTGGTACTATTGGTGAAAGTATTCTGGATATACTAGTATGAGTAAACCTCAAGAGCAAGCAAAAAAAAAAAAAAAAAAAGCAGATTCTGATCACTGAACAAGTAGGTCATTGAACTCACACTGTGAATTTAGTCTGTGACATAGATTTGCAAGATCTGGGTCAGATGCAATAAGGAAGAGACTCTGGTGGGTAGACCTGGTGAATCAAGCTCCAGCATTGTACTGTGGACTTCTAGACCTGTGTATGGTTTAATTTCAAGTTTTCTCCATTATTTAAAAATGGTGATTTTTATGCTGATTTCTACACTACTCCTTTCCAGATCAGCTTTAAAAGATCTAAATCTGTCTAAGAAAAATAAAAATGATTCTATAAAAACTATAAAAGATAGAACAAGAAAATGAGGCCAGGTCACACAGCGTGTTTCAAAAGACATTCTAGCACAAAGAATGGGCTTGACATCCGGTGCACTCTTGCTTCCCATCCAGTAGAGATCACCGCCATAAAGGCCTAAAAAGTACCACTCAGCTATCCCTCAATTCTCACATATCTGAGTGCTTTCTGGAAGGGCAACAGTAGTGAGACTCTCTGACAGGGCTGTCACTTTAGATATTGCAAGCCACCACCTCACCTTATAATATTTTATACCAGCCTCTGAGTAATGGAGGAAAGATAATTGGATACTGTCCTCCCAGCGAGAGGGCACCATGTCATCTGATTTTACATTCGGTGCCCTTTTCATAACAAAAGAGACCATTACTAAGTCCCTAATGCTGCCCAGAGCATGTTTTAAATCTACTGGAAAACTTAACTAAATTACAGCTTTTACACTGATTTTTGTGCCCTATATAGTCTAAGTCAACCCACGTTTCAGTTTTATTTTAAGATTCACACTCAGCTCTGCTCTTCTGTATTATTTCACTCTCCTTTCTAGATGCATTTCTTTCTACAAGAAGGTTGCTGTTTCCAAATGCTAATGAACACATAAGAAGATAAATGTGTGTAATTTCTCTTGATTATCTACATAAAATGCAGCATCTTTCTAATTTTTCACATATTTTATGAAGCAGAAGCATATTACAATTTCCATCAAATTCTATATTTCCAACAAAATCTAGTTTCTGTCTGGAGGCACCGTGGCCTAGCTAATGGACTCAAGAAGCCTCATTCCTAGAACCTGATGTGAAAATGTAGACATAGAACTTTGAGCCTAAGTCATAGGCCACAACGTCATGAAGCTCTTAAGAGATTTGACTAGCAGATGAGAGCACTTTCAATGATGAAGAAGCAGAGACTGGCCAAGCAATAGTTACTGGTAGTCAGTTTTAGAAACGGGTCTTGTGTTTATACTCTTTCTCAAGTACTGTCCATTGAATCTAGGCGGATTCCTTCATCATTCCTCGACAATAAGGGAAACATTGCACAAATTCCATCTCGTTGTTTCAGGAAATCTGGCAGTTTTAGCTTCATATGTGTTAGCATTCTGTCTAAGCTCTGCCGCACAGTTACCTGGTAACAGTCAGATATACCTGACTCACTCTAAAAGGGGCTACTTGCCCCCTCTTCTCTCTCTTGCTCTCTTGCTCTCTTGTACTTCCCTTCCTGCTCCTGCTTTCTCCCCATTCCCTTCCTCCTCTCTCTCCTCATGCTCATGGCCGACACTTCTCTCTCTCTCTCTCTCTCTCTCTCTCTCTCTCTCTCTCTCTCTCTTTCTCTCTCTCTCTCTCCCTCTCTCTGCCTCTACTATCTACCCCTCCCCATGCCCTGAATAAACTCTATTCTATACTATAATGTCCTGTGGCTGGCCCCTTAGGGGGAAGGGATGCCTCAGCACAGGCCCCCTTCCGCCCATACCTGACTACACCTCCATGGAACATATCCCCCCTTTATCTTTTTTATGAACACATCAATATGGATTATACTTCTTAGTTTCCATAAAAGAAGTCCAGCTAGCCCAAAGGAAGGATTGAGATAACATGTACAAAGTGAGAAGAAAAGCCCTGAGATTCTGCTATTCCATATCAGAGTAGGAGAAAGGGAGCTTTTCCATTCAATATTCTAACAGGGTCTAATGTCCACCCAATTCACCAGATACATTCAACCCAGGTAAGATCAATACCTATCTCCAACCCAGGATACAGACCTCTGATCAAATAAAGTAACTATTGTTCTAAGTTAATACATTTTGCAACTTTTCATAAGACAAACATAAATATACTACATATTGAATAATTAATAAATATGTGTTGTCATGACAAACAAAGTGGCATTGTGAAGCTCCTCCACCTCAAGACATTTCAATTCTATGCAGAGAGGCTGATAACGAGCTTGCTGATAAACTTCGGTGAGCTGAAATCCATTGTAAGTTGTTCACAGAACAAAACCAGAACAAAAGGGGAAACCCCAGCCCAGGCTACCGAGGTCAGGTATGCTTCTAGCATAGAAAGGAAGTGAGAAACACCTGTATGGAGAAGAGGAGCTTATCAAAAAAATGTGAAAGCAATGAGCAAATATAAATGTACCCATTTGAAAGTCATCACATAAGCAATGAATTTAATGTAACTAACTGTGAAAAGCAAAAAAATCCCACACAACATACTTGGCTCAAGATTTGAACTAAAAATGACCCATAATCAAATTATGAAGCTCCTCTTCCTTCATCAGATCACTCCCTCTGGAAACGGAGAAGGTATAATCAGAAGGAGATTTCAGTAATGTAAGTGGTGTACAGCTTACCAATGAATATGACTCTGTGCTTATTTGTAAGGTTGATTCTTTTTGGGAAGAACCATGGAGACATTTTTGTCTCCCTTAAAGAACCAAGAACACAAAGATTATAAGTCAAATCATGACTCACAGTGAAACCTTGAATTTTAATAGTTTCTCATATTTAGCCCCAAATCATTAGATAAATATGACATATTATTCTATCTTATACAATTATTCTTTCATTTTTGTATTTCATCTTATACCTTTTCCACTTGTCAATAAACACACGCACACGCACACACATGCACAAACACACCACAGAAACACACACACACAGTAAGAACAAAGGAATGGATCTGAAATTATGATGAAAGTATCTGCTCACTGGGATTATTACAGAGAAACATTATCTTCTCATTTTAACTTGCATCATTTGTTGAACAGCTGCAAGTGTAAGGTATTTTTTAAAGGATATGGTCAAGTTTATGATCAAGTGAAGAAATTTGTTATTCTCCAATACTGAATTCACCCATTTTTATGTACAGAATACTGTTGTACTCTGACTATAGAAGAAGGTCTACTGAATAAATGATGGAAGGGAAAGACTTGGTCGAGAGGACCATTTATGAGAAAACATCCTTTGAGGTATGGGCATAAGGGAAGGTAAGAGCAATATGCCAGCCATGATGAAACCACGGTACTTTGAACTGAAAAGGTAGGCAATGACTTTGTTAAAAGAGGGACACACAGTCCACAGTATGAGCACTGGGATGAGCTATGAAAACTAATGTTTCTTTAACAATGATATCTAAACAGTAAGTGCCTGAGATGAGAAATAAAGTCTTGTTTAGATTCCATTTTAAAACACACAGAAGAAAGGATCTAAGAAAATTTTATCTTCTTAAACGTCCTCTTCCCAGGAAGAAAAGAACTGGTCAGGCCTAATATCGTCTTAAAGAACTAATACCAGGGCTAAGGTGACAGATTTCCTTGGAGAGAACTGACCTTCAGCTGCCATATAACCAAAATGACTCTGACAGAATTTTGCCACTGGGGAAAAAAAATTTCCAGAAACTGAATAGTTGTTTTCCCCACTAGCATTCCCTAGCTTGCTCTTCTGCAGTATTATTTGATTTGTCCTTTCTTGTTATGTCACTGGGTCTTATATGAAGCAAAAACTGGCAACCACTGCAAGGAAGAGAGTTACTTTCCAGAACAGTGTACTCTCCTTGACACTGAGACAGCTTCCCAATAGCAGTGACTAGTCCGTAGAGGGCTATTCTGAAACAGAAGTGAGAAAGCCCCAAGGCTCAAAACTGAGCCAGAACACATTGAGAATCAAATGCCAAGGGCATGGTGTTCCCAAGGCAGCAAATTGACTCTCACTTCTAATTACCTTCTGTACAGGGCTGAGTCCTCCCAAAGCCATGTTTAAACTAAGGTCTTCAGTAGGAATGAATAGTTAAAAATAAGGAAACATAGGGTAAGAAGGGGAAAGGGGGAGTATGCCAAGCCGAAGGGGGGCCAGCTTTCAGGTGACATCCCAGGCCTACACATTCTCACAGAGCCATTTACGAATGCTCACCCTTATTATATATGACAATACATGTAAAATTCAATAGCCCCAGCAAAAAACTTGGTTGATTGCCTATCACAGCATTTTAAAAAGCCTGACTATAAATAATTTATGTGCTGCAGCTAGTTCCAACACATTTCTGCTCCATGGGCTTCTTAATTAAGCACAACACTGTTTGGATAATGATATTGTGCCACACAGATATGTGATTGTGTTATTATAGCAGAAACAAATAATTTCAATACTTTTTAAACAATATCAAACTTATGGACTACTGTAAATTGCAAATAGAGTAAAAAGTAAATCACTGACTTCTTTGAGAATAACTAATTTTCCTAATGTCCCAATGATGCCCATACTTGACAATATACTTCTTGACAAGAAATGTTCTTTACACAGCCAGATTATAATATCCAAATCAAGAAATTGGCACTGGTTTTACTGTCTTCTAGTCCTTGGAACCTTTCATTCTCCATCAGTGATCTCAGTAGGAATGGTCCAATAGGAAAAAATTTAAAAAAACAAACAGTTATTCAGGATCATGTCACATGGATTTTCCATATCTCTCTTGTATCCCTGGGTCTAGGATGGCTTCAGTTTGTCCTTGATTTTTGGGGATTTTGACACTTTTGAGAAGAAGCCAGTTATTCATAGGACCTTGCTCCTTAGTGTTTCTCCCTTAACTCTCTTTAAATCCATGATCAAGTCTTGCTTTCTCTTGCCTTAACATAAAACTGTATTTAACAGTAAAAGCATTTCATTACCCACTCACTACTATTCACCTCACCTTGCCATCTTTCTTTTATTGCCTCTCTAGACCCAATTTCTACCCTCCAGCCTGCTCCACGCAGCATGGCCCTTCTTGCATTCCTGTTCCACTAGGCTTCTCTAGCTGTGCCCTGCAGGTAGAAGACAGATGCTATTGGAATGAGAAGAGTATTTCCTTGGTGGAGTTTTCACATCTCAGATTCTCCCTGTGGAGTCCTGACCTCCTGTATCCATTTGCATCTTCTTGATGTTTTCTGAGGTATCTTGTTATACACCAAACCATTCTCTTCATGAGAAATTAAAAATTGTTCCACACACTTATGCTTTATGGAGTTAGAAACTTCTCTAGTGTTGCTGAGAGAACAACACTGTCTAGTGTGTGTCCTTAAACACTTATAGAAATGGACTATGAAAGGAAAATCTCTTCCCATGGCAACCCTAATTTTCATGATGACTGTATTCTTCCTGCATCACATACAACCGAGCACTCCTGCTCAACTGCTCCTGTTTGTCCCATGCCACTGTGACTTCTTTGTGCAGCTACTGCACCTGTATTTTCCTCCTCTGTTTCAAATTAAAGCAGCTTCGTCTTCCATGACCTCTACCTTAAGACATTTTAAATTTCAGATTTCTATTTATCCTCCACAAAATATACTGTATTGTATATTTTTAAGTGTAGAAGTCATGCTTAATTTTTTGTGTATCTTCAGTGTTTAATACCAGCAGGCAATGCATCTTTTTCTAGATAAATGAATTGATGTGCAATGCAGTAAAAAAACAAGGGTGGAGGTTTTTGTTTTGTTTTGTTTTGTTGTTTTAGGTCAGACTAAAAAAAAGTAAATACATCCCAGTCAACAGTGAAAAGGGCTATGGCAGTGTACAGATACAAAATAAGGCATTCAGAGAGAAAGACAGCAAGCACACTGCAGTAGCTAAGTCTTCCTACTGCTGAGTAAAGCGCCAGGTGTGCACTGACTAATTTCTAATAATAGAGTCGGCAACTGTGATCACCAGTCTGTCTGGGGCTGCGACCAGCAACTCCAGCAGATAAAACCAAGATTGAAGCGCAAACACAACAACACAAACACAAGTCAATAGAAAGTGTCACACGTAGATGAGAAGCTGGTACATGCGTGGTGAAATCACTCCCACAGGGTTGGGGGAAAGTGAACTTTATAAGCAACACAATCTGGCAAAAAGGCATAGAAAGGGAAGGGGATGCAGGTCTCTTTACACAACAGTAGTTTAATACTTTAGGGGCAGCTTTCTTACACCTCAACAATCACTATAAACTATTTATATCTTCATAATACCACTGTCTTAGAGTAAAAGTATCTAAAACTAATGACAATGTAGCCTGCACACACACACACACACACACACACACACACACACACACACACACACACACACCCCAAATGTAAAACAGTTTAAAACTCTTCTGGTAATCAAAAATAAATAAATATTCACCCACTATCCATTATAAACTCTCCATTCTGTCAAAGAGCCACGAAATGGAAAGTTTTAGTACTGTGTTGTTATAATTTTTAATATTTATTTATATTTTATTTTTAAAGAATTATCACAGCAATTTATTTGCTTTAGCAAAATATCTTAGCAAATCTTTTCAAGAGAACTGCATAAGCATACAAAGTTATATGTAGGTATATTTTGTAGTTCATTTACTAAATAGAAATGAAAGTCTTAATATTGCCTTTTATTATTTTTTTTATTATACCATTTGCAGACCAAGGACACATATGTCTTAATAAAGAGATTCTAATGTTTTAAGCCAATAATAAGGCTCTGATTAAAAATCTTTTGACAAATACACTGATTTCTCTTGTATGAATTTCAGGGACAATGTCAACAACACTTTATTTATTGATTTAAAAAGTAATGAACGACTATAAGTGCAAAACATTCACTTATTTATGCCTTCAATATTTATTAATAATTTCTGAGTGATCCATTAGGCATCCAATGGGTGACCTTTACATTTGTGATAACCAAGGTAAAAGGGAAATTAAAGCTGTGATCTGGAATTAAGAGAAATGAAATGATAATAAAAGAGAAATCTTAAAATGAATACATTAGGCTTCAATTATTTCCATGAAGTAGAGAAACTGATTAATTCCAGTCAATAATTAATCTGTACCTTTTTCCTCTAAGTTTCATTTAATACTGTGTAGAAATCACCTGTCAAGCACAGAGAAACGCTGATCGATGTCCTTGTCAGTGCCTAGCTGGGAAAATGAAGTCAGAAGACATCCTTTAGTACTCTGTAACTTCAGTGTGCCCATCAGCTTCAGGCCTCTCAAATTATAACCTTGTAGGGCAGACAATTTCTATTAAATACACAGAGGGAGAAAGTTTGAAGCCCACTTTTGGGATGATTGCAAAAAGCTTCAGATGGGTCTGAATACTCACTGAGAAAAGATTCAGTTTGATCATAGACCGAAATCTTAGAAACGATCACAGTATTTCAGTTTCTCGGTGCTTTTAATTAAAAATGAAACAATGATACTCCGTGTGCATCTTAAAAATGCCTTCTCCAGGCTTCTTTCAACAAGCACTTCTTGGCATCCTCAATAGTGTCTGAGTTTGGTGATTGTATACAGAATGGATCCACCGGTGGGACAGTCTCTGGATGTCCTGATATAGATGTCTCCTGAGAGGCTCTGTCAGAGCCTGACAAATACAGAGGCGGATGCTCACATCCAACCATTGGACTCTGCACGGAGTCCCCCAATGGGGGAGTTAGAGAAAGGACTGAAGGAGCTGAAGGGGTTTGCAACCCCATAGGAAGAACAACAATATCAACCAACCAGACTCCCCACCCCAGAGCTCCCAGGGACTAAACCACCAAACAAGGAGTATGGAAGGACCATGGCTCCAGCCACATATGTAGCAGAGGATGGTCTTGTCTGGCATCAATGGGAGGAGAGGCCCTTGGTCTTGTGCTCGATGCACCAGTGTAGAGGAATGCCAGAGCAGGGAGGCAGGAGTGGGTGGGTTGATGGGTGGGAGAAAACCCTCATAGAAGCACGGGGAGGGGGATGGTATAGGAGGTTTCGGGGGGACCCAGGAAAGGGGATAACATTTGAAATGTAAATAAAGAAAATACCCATTTTTTTTTTTTTTTAAAAATGCCTTCTTCACAGTAATTGTTCATCCATCCTAGCTTCTTGCCTCATCATTCTTAAGCTGCTTAGAGGGGTACAGCAGAATGAATGGTGACAGAAATTCAAGATTTAAGGATGTGTAAGCAACATTGAGTCCTGAAATAATATTTCAGGAAAACAGAAAAAATATACTATATAAGATGCTTCCCTCCTCAACTGATTAATGCTCTAACTCAATGACTCAGTGAAGCTCCTGGATACTTGTGGCTGGTATTTTTCAAATTCATTGCACTATTCAAATGAAGCATATCTACTGTAAGTATACAGTAAAATGTGTCTTGAAATTACATATATTTGCGTTATATATATCATATACATACATGATATACATTATAAAATATAATATATGTACATATATACATATGTATATGCACATATAGAACTGATATATATATAAATAACTGAGATATATATGTTTAAATATGTGTGTGACTATCACTACCATAATAAGCAAAATAAAGAATATTTCCACTATTCTCCAAAACCTTGTAAAATTAAAATTTCAGTCTCTTAGTAACACTACCCATATCCAAAGCTCCATGGTTCTATTGTAGGAAACCACTGTCAAAACTACCTTCATTACAAAGCACTCCGTCAAGCAGCACTGCTAAATAGCTCTTTTCTTGGGGGTTACATTTCAAAATACATTTTGAACACACAGATCAAAACAAAACAAGTCAAGCTGCATTGGGGTTCTTTACTTTTGTGCATGGGATTGGCACTGCTTTTGTCTCTGGGCCCCAGTGCTCTCTGCCATGTATGACACTAGATGGCTGCTGTTGACAGGTGAGGGCACTCCTGACAGTTTCTTCTTTATCCATAAAATGAAGCTTTGCTCTGAACCCTTCTCTGAGCTTTTCGCAGGTTAGCCTAGTGTGATTCTTCTGTCTCCCCATTTCAAGAATCTCTTCTAATCTGAACTTCTTCAGTGTGGCCAAAGGCGATCAGCCCGTCCTACACCTCTCTGGACCCCTCCTTCTTGTGTACTGCCAATCTTTTTGTCATCTTCCTCATTCACATTCCAAGCAAACTTTAAATGTAGTATTAACTGTCTCCTCATCTGTTTCCTACTGTGTCTTATCTCACTAAATCCAAATCAATTGAATACGTCACTATTGAATTATGAAAAAAATAGTCTTACTTCAAATTTTGGATTCCAGCTGCTACAGAAGCTAGACATTGATTTGGCACTACACATCACAATGGAGTCACAAAAGGCCATAGGGATTTGGGGTGTGGGAAGTATATGCCACTAAAACTCACAAGTATCCAGAATTTCTCCTTGCTGGATGCCTCTGTAGATTTTCCTTTGAATATTCTCTCTAGTAAAGTTTCCTTTTATCTATAGCAGATAGTGATCAAAACAATTTAAGCATCATAACATAAGGGAGTAATTATGGAAGTCTATTTTGCATCCTGAGTTCACTGCCACCTCTGATGTTATCCATTCAATATTATGTTTTCTTTTTATTTCAGTGACTCTAGAATAACAAGACCAAGAATTTTGCCACTCACACACTTCTGGGCCATAGTAAAGAATCAACCCTCTAAACTCACTACATATTGCTACTATTCAGGCTGGAAATAAAAGCTTATTTTGCAGTTTTGTAAGTTGTAAAGCAGTAATACCAAAGCATACCCAATCTACCTATTGAGTCCAGTTTTAGTGATCAGCTGTAATCATATAGAATGCAGAGACATACAAATTATACTCATAAATCTTTGCATTGTAAAAACAAACAAAGGTGAAATGTGACATTTTTTTTCTGGCAAGTTGGATTACCTCTTCAATTTCTTAAAAATAAATCAGGCAATGCATTTAAAATGCATTTACTTTTAGAAGCATATGTAAGCAGCCTGAATAATCACGCAGATTTTAAGACCAACCATGTAAGCAATAACTCTATATTGTATATATTAACACTTAAGACAACATATTGTATTGAAAAAAAGAAAAGTAAATCAAATTTAAGATGAAACCAGTTTCAATCTAATATCGTGCTGACAAAAACCAGGAATAGTAAAAACTTCAAATCAGTGAGATCTCTGGTGTCTTACTTAGCAATCACAAATGCTGGTACTTTAAGTTAAATCTGCCTGCATCCCTAAATAGTCTTAGAACAACACAAAAGTTCAAATTTCACTGTGAAACTAAAGAAATTGGAGTGTGACCAAATTGAGCCAATTGAAGACATTGTTGATAGTGCATACCATACTCAACTCCAGACATTTTAGAAGTCAAAGTTGATATTTAAGATAAAGATGTACCTACTATAGAAATACAAATACAAAGGATGGTGTAGTTCTAGTCTTCCTGGAGTTTATGAGAAATGAAAACAGACAGGCGTGCACGCATGCATGCTCATGCACATATAAACACACACACACACACACATACACACACACACACACACACACACACACACACACACACACACACACTACACATATTCATATACACATATAGTCATGAAACAGAATGTAGAAGTAAGACTTGTTTTGGGAATAAGTGAAAAACACATTTTCTTATGAATTGGAGATGAAGGTGATTGATAAATCTGTAGACAATAGAGGAGGCTAGAGATACTGCCTTTCAAAGATTTATAACTTACTAGTAAATGCTTCTCTTGGGGTTGGCACAACTTCGGGGTCTTTATGAAAGAACATAACAGAAAGAGATTTTTCTCATTACACCTATCCCTGAAAACAGTTTGTCAATTAAGACAAAAGAAATCTAATTTCCTCTCAAATTATTACAAGAATGTCTTATAATGATCTCTTAGATCAGAGTCTATGTGGTAGGCCAAGCAATTTCTATTAGTAATTCTGTGTAGACAGTTTTGTTTATTAAATATACATTAGAGAAAATTATTTTTCTCCCTTTCAAGTCTAGACTTTAGGCACTGCAGATGGATTCTTTTAAATATATGGAAACTAGCTATGTTTATTTTATGAGTCAGGAAGTCTCATAACTCTCAAGACCCATATCCAATTTGTATCTCTAAAACGACTTTTTATAAACTAGAATAAACATGTCATCTCTTTTTTGCACACTATGGGTTATTTATCCAGAACCAAAAAAATGTATTTGAAAATGTTAATTCAGTGTAATTTATAAATATATACCTGGGTTATGCACACAGAGCATGTAACAGTCACGTAAAAAAATAGGAAGTATTCTGCACTTCAATTTAACTTGTCCCATTTTTTGCTTTTTACACATGCCTGTTTTTAAAAAGCAATTTCTTATTAGTCATGAGACCGAAAGTAATACATTTTCCTCCTTTTGGACTAAAAGTGAAGAGCTGGTAGGAAATACGGAGTTTGCACAGCCTCTATTGTTAAAGAATCAGTGATTTGGGCTGACCATTGGGCGTTGCTTAACCAAAGGGTGTGCCCATTCTGAGGAAGACTGCTGCTCCCACTCTCAGCATTCCTTGGTTGCCTATAGTTCTTTGTACAGGGTTAAGGCCTCCTTGGTTTTTCCCTATCTATGTTGGTATATCTATTTTTGTTGTCCTTGCTTAGCTTATTTGTAGACAGTCACGTACAATACACAGACTAAGCAAGATGTATTTGTGTATTTTCTCATATAGCACATACATAAATATATGCAAACATATAGGCACCATTCCTGGGGAAGTGACTTGGGGTGATATTAGACAGGTAGCAGGAGAAAGCAATGAAAGTAAAGTGGAGTACCTCAACAATCTGTCTCAGTTCCTGCTTCTAGGTTCCTGCCCTGTTTTCCCTTAATGATAAACTCTAATATGCAATAATAAACACTTTCCTTTTCAAGCTGTTCTTTGTAAAGATATTTGTCATAGCACCAGAAAGAAAATAAGACAAGGGGTATAGTTATTTTGGTAAACAAAACTTGGAATTATCCTAAATGCCTCTTGCTCTCACTCTCGACAAAGTAGAACCAATAATGACTTGACTCTTTCTGCTTCTACATGCCAAGTTTCTGAGATTATAGATCTGAAACAACAGGCCTAGTTTATATAGCCCTGGGCATCAAATTCAGGGCCTCAACACAAACACTATACTATCTGAGTTACATTCCCAGCACCAACTTTCAATTTTTCAGAAATGATTAAATGCTATAGAACAGTTTATCTGTTAATCCACTGGAAATATGGCCTTTCTATAGACAATTAAATAGAAGATCAGAAAATATTATGCTAAAATTGAAGCCTCATAACAGAACACCTTAATACAGTGTTTTATTAACCAATAAAATCCCAAAGTATGCTTATGTGTTTATATAAATAAATCATTTGAAGTGTATGCAGGATATATAAGAAGTTAAAATTTACTTGTCTAACACTTCTTAAAAATAAAATTGACAAGATAAAATTTTCACTTTCTGTGGAATAAATATATAATTTGAATTTTGTATAGATTTATAATCTTTAAAAGACACAAAATATTTAAGTCAGTACATGTTGCTGCTTTCCATATGGCAATTATGAATATTTCGTTGAGGTTACCCCAAAAATATCAGTTCCCTTGTCATATCTAATATATGCAACCCTTTTATTTCTGTGGATTAAAGGATTACAGAACTTCAGAATGTCAGTGTAAAAGATCTTAAGAGTGGTGATCAGTTTGGAAACTTAGGAGTGTTGCAGATGAAGACTCATAGCTGCGACACCTGAACGTTTGTAGAAATGCACAGCTCTGAGCCTTGCCCCAGAGGTCCTGAACTTGAACTAGTTTTCGAAAAGACTGCTAGAGGTAGCCCACACAAACTGTACTCCAGAGGACTCTTCAGTAGACTATGGTTCCATATCTTATTTTCGTTCATACATATTCTGAAGAGGAGGCTGGGGGATAGGAGCAGAAAAGTAAAATGAAAGCACTAAACTAAAGCCTTTGATTCATCTCAACATTCACTTCTCAAAAGTTCGTAACTCCTACCCTTTCTATTATGTGACATCACCGCCGAGCCAGGGAGAACGCGGAAGATCATGAATCTTCAAAGTGTTATAACCTAGCTCATACACAGAGAAGAGCACAGCCCTCTGTGGTTTCTGACACTTGTATTGAAAGTGGTTAGTAAGAAATATTCTACACATGGAATGTGTTGTTTCTATGCACATGCAAGGAAAAGGTCAGAAGGAAAGGCAAAGAGAAATGAAATATTGTAAGAGTAAAATCTAAGTTCTACTGGACTATGAAATAGAAAAAGAGAAATGCACATGTCGAAAGTGTGACGTTCTGGATTCAATCCAAGTCTGAAGCACATGGAAGTAAAATAAAAACCAAGAATATTTCAGCAACATGATTGGCGTTGTCACACCATCCATTTTATCCCTTAATTTAGCCCTGCCATGTTAATAAAGTATAAATAAATATATTCAATCAATAATAATATGTAAGTATTATTGCCCATCAATGTATGCACTCAGCTGAACTTTCAGCATAAATACACGCCTCTTTTAAGTATGGAAAATTCCATATCCTGTAGCACTATAGATTAAATATCCTGAAATCCCTTCTCTACAAAGCAAATTGAAATTCTGCAGAGAATATGTTATATTCACTTTTAAAATCAAAGCTGTATAAGCTTTGAATGTCTTTTCAGGAAACCAAAGGAATAAACACACAAGAATTGGCAAAAGTGTCTTGACCATGGGAAGCTAGCTGTTGGTCTCAGTAACTCAGAATGTAGAGTTTGGATGCATGTAGAAAGATTGGTGACAAACTATGCAAACCGAAAGCTTGAAATTACTGTATCTACACAAACTTAAGACACCTAAGGGGCGCTGTGTTTCGCAAAAAGAGTCAAATTTAAGCCGGGCAGTGGTGGTGCATGCCTTTAACCCCAGCACTTGGAAGGCAGAGGCAGGTGGATTTCTGAGTTCGAGGCCAGCCTGGTCTACAGAGTGAATTCCAGGACAGCCAGGGCTACACAGAGAAACCCTGTCTTGAAAAACCAAAAAAAAAAAAAAAAAAAGAGTCAAATTTAAAATTTCATGTGCCCAAATCATTATATTCAGAAGTGAAACAGGGAAAGGAAAGGGATTCCTTGAGTAAAGCAGCTGAGTACAGGCAGGAGAACCCCAAGTTCAGTACCCAAGCTCAGCAGGTGCCACAACATGCTCTTATAAGCATTACGTTTCTATGGCAAGATGGCAGCTGAAAACAGGAGAAACAACCAGAAGCTTCCAGATTAGCATGGCTGGTATATACCGTGGCAAAGGATCAAAGAGGCCTTTTCTCAAACAAGCCAGACAATGAGAATCGGCACTTAAGCTTATCTTTTGACTTCCACATGTATGACGTTCCACATCCGCATCTGCACACACAATAGTGCACACTTGCACACACACACACACACACACACACGTACAAATAAAATAAATTATGGGAAGATTTGTGAGAAAAATCTTAAGATTTAAGAGGACTGATGATATACAATTAGAGTAATAATCTTTGATATGTGAGCACCAGGTAAAGCTGTTACTAAGCAACCATGGCAGAGTAGATGGGAAGCAGCAATCCTTACTAAGCAAAGCAATGCGCTTCTATTGTTCTAAACAGTGAGGACGATAACCAAAGAAACATTATGCCCAAAAAGTCATTTTAAAATACAAGGCAAAGTCGTCCAATGGAAGGGGAATGTTTATCAACTAAGTGGGAGAAAGGAAACGTGAGGCTGAAAGCACTCAAATACCCAAAAATAAGGGAAAGGAAAATATAAAAACAAAAGAAGAAAATACAGACCACCATTATTTAACAGAGAAAATAATCCTTATAGTTTAAACACTTAAAATTTCTTTTTAAAAATTTGTTTATATCTCTTAATGTTGTCAAATGCAATGATTTTATTAACCTGAATGCTATAGAACACATTGTATTATACACATTATGTTATTTTATCTTTGAGATTATAATTACATCATTTTCCATTTCCTTTCCACCTTTTAAGTCTTTTTCCATGTCCTCTTTTTCTTTAATTGTCATTATGTATATAATATATGTAATATATTATATATATAAATAAAATATATATGCACACACGACCTGCTCAGTCTATATATTTCACATATATGTGTGTAAGATACAGAGGAACAAAGAGTTTTCTGGAAGATTGTGTCTTCTAGTAATGTCAGAAGCTGTATCCATGAAGTCTCACAAACATAGTTCAACCTGAGCTTAAGGACGGTGACATCAATATATGTGCAGTTGTGGGTAGAGGAACGCTCACAAGGTTCTATAAAACCCTAAAACATAAGAATAGCTAATCTGGTTTACCAGCCTTGGGTGAGTTTAAGTAATAATTAAGAGTTCTTTTAAACCCCCTAGCCACAGAAGGAGAAGTCACTCGAGCTTGAAACTTAAATTGTAATTTCTTATATCTGGTAAACTGAGAGGTAGCAGAAGAAAACTTCACAATAAACTTCAAAGAGAGAAAAACAAGCATTCCGAGCTTTTCAGAGATCTATTTATTTCACTTGACTCAAAACCAATAAAAAAATATGTATGAATAGTAGTTGACATGATCCAAGAAGAATTAGACTAGATTGCCACAGTAGGGGTGACTGTTTCAATGCTTGTTTTGCAAGTCTGTACAAAACAGTTTATTCCACTCCAGTGCATCACTAAGAAATTTCAAGCTTCATTACCTGTTGTGCTGTGAGAAACACACCTGTGGCAGCCACCCCCACTGACCTTGACAGCAGCAGTGCACTTCATGGAGGCTGCTGTATCACCTCACCCTTGTTACTTTATCTCTTATCCTGAGCATGGCTTTGTCCTTCTCACAAAACAGACTGAAACCTACCCAAAGTTCTGAGGCAAAGAACTGTTTTTATACATATATTTTTATTATTTAAAATAATTTATAAATTTAAATATATTTTGACAATATTCTTCACCTCCCCCAAGTCCTTACGTATCTTCTCTCCATCTCCCCTTCCCCACCCACCCAACTTTAGGTTCTTTCTCAAGAAACAAATTTAAATGCAATACAACAACAAAACCAAGAAAATATAATAAAACACCACCATCACAATCCTCCCAAAACACACCAAACTCTAACCAAATTAAAGCATATTAAAAAAAAAATGATGTCCATTATATGTTTCTCTACTTCTCCTGAACATAGACCGGCCCTGGAGTGATGGTATACCCAATACTACTCCACTGGACAAATCTAACGGTCCTTTCGTTCTGTTGGTTTGTCTCGTCCAACTGAGTTTTCTTTTTAAGAAAGGGATTAGCTAGCACTCAGACTAGAGCTAAGTATCTGGAGGAGTGTGAATTCTATGATAAACATGAGATAATCTGATTCAAGCTTCCCAAGGAAAGAAAGAAAACTCAGCACAGAGCAGGAATTCTTACCTTTGATAAAAGTGGCAAAGAGGAGTGGATTTAAGTCAAAGGAAGCAGGCTCTGAGAAAGAAACAGAAGAGACTCTTGTAAAGGTGAAGATCCTTGCTGACAAAGAAGTCTTTGGTGTAGGATACCTAAATACAACCAACAACTGGCTGCTTATATACCCACTCCAAAGAAACGATCTGCTTTCTTGTGGTTTGTAAATATCTTAAAGATTAATGTTGAGGGAGTAATAAAACAAATGCAAAAATTACGTAGATAATGACTATAGATTTACTCAAATTTTCTAGTAAACTGGCAGAAATTCTTATATTTTAAGGACTACAAAAACACAAATGAATAATACAACATGATAACAAATCCAAGTTTTTACCACTCTTTAATATTTGTATTTTTATTTTTAAACTTTCTTTCTTTAGACTGATCCTGTTGAGACTTGTTGAGAAATGTCACAGCATTGTTTCAAAAAGTTGCAGTGTATTCGTTGAACTTTAAGGAACAAATAAAATCTCAGGAGAGAGAAAATAATTTTAACTCAATGTGTTTGCCTTCAACACAAATGGAAATGGAATTGCACTTGAAATAGCAAGAACTGTAACATTTACACACAGAAATAGAAACCCATCCTAGGTCTGCAGCAGAGGAGAAATAAATAGAATGAGGGACAAGTCAATTGCATACCATGAAATTTAAATGCACTGTAAGTAATTAAAATTAATAGAATTGAAACTGCCCTGTGCTATGGTTCACAGAAGTCATTTCAATGTTGCACTTGAAATCCATAAAACATTTTGGGCAACACAGAAGATACAAGTAATACTTTTCAACAATTTTAGATCTCACCCCACAGACACCTAGTCTTACAAAGACAGATCCTAGAGGGAGTGTACGCGATCCACAGTTCCCTACTACTCTGGCTGATTGTGAAGAGAAACTAACTAAGTTAGGGTTTTACTATTGTGAACAAACACCATGACCAAGGCAACTCTTACAAAGGACAACATTTAGTTGGGGCTTGTTTACAGGTTCAGTGGTTCAGACCATTATCATCAAGGAAGGAAGCATGGCAGCATCCAGGCAGGCATGGCTCTGGAGGAGATGAGAGTTCTACATCTTCATCCAAAGGAAGCCAGGATCAGACTGTCTCCCATGTGTTAGGAGGAAGGTCTTAAAGCCCACCCCACAATGACTCACTTCCTCTAACAAGGTCACACCTCTTAATAGTGCCACCCCCTGGGTCAGCATATTCAAACCACCACAGAAAGTAACTAAAGTTTTAATTCATTGGGAAAGTTTCTAAATAACCACATATTTACTATCTCCTCCTATCCAAGGCATGTTAAGATCCCTTGGTATTTAAAGTTTCAGTAAGATTAGACAGTAGGAGACATGTGAATAATAATAATAATAATAATAATAATAATAATAATAATAATAATAATGATAATAATAATAGACAGAGATTGTACATGGATATAAAATTACTAAAATATTAGAATTAACATGTTACCTTCTGTGAAAATGTGTTCGATGCCAGTGGGACGCTGCAGACATGGGAAATGAGACTATCCCACAACAGGTATGGCAACTGTGACACTCACTACTCCCTTGCCACCTTCAAATCTTTTTGCACTGATTGAAGACGTTTAATAGTTAGCTATACTTGCCAGCTTAACTGGATATGTAGAATTATCCAGGGAATCTGTAATGGGCTACTTCAGGGCATAACTGTATAGTGTTTCTGAAAGAAACTGCCATCTAAGTGGTGAACTAGATGGGGAATTTTTACCCTCACTGGGAGCAAGCACCATTCAGCTAGCTGGAGAGCAATAAAATAGATAAAAACAGAAGGAAGAAAATTTGAGTTGTTTCTCCTAGAGGTGGGTCACCCTTCTCTCTACATTAGAAATCAGAATTCCAGAATAGCAAACTATTGCACTGCAAGACATGAACCAGAGCCACTCCTTGTGGTGCTCGAATCTTTGCCCTTTGAATGAAATTTCCACAATTTGCTTACTTGATTCTAAGACTTGAATCCCTAGCTTTCACAAGTTCTCTTCTGGGACTTCTCAGCTTCAAGAATCATCATTGACTGATGGTACCCTAAACCATAATGTAGATATGATTTCTGGCAAACATTAATAAGGTTCAGCCTATAGCCCACACAGTGTGCTTCCAATAGTTATCCTGGATCTTGGATGAATTTATGTTTTCTGGGAACATAAAGCTACATTGTACCAGGAAAGGGGAGGTAACACATCAGAAAATTTCTATATTTGTAGACAAATTGACACATGCTACTAGTTCCTATAAAGGAGGCAGAATAAGTAGCTGAAAAGCCAAAGTTGACTTAAGAGGCCCCTTTAGTGCTACTAGTTTTAGGCAGCATCTTCCCAGAAGACATCCCTACTAGCATTAAAATACTGTTTACTCAAGGATTTTTTGAGGACTGGAGTAGATGTTTGCAGAGGATAATAGTGTTATGGGTAACTGGAATAATGAAACAGAAAATCTACCTTAGGCTAAAACTTAGGTAGGATTGAGAGATCTCTAATAAAGTATGTGACAGAGCGACTTAATCACTTGGGGGTCTATGAGAGCTCACTGTGTTCCTGCAGTAAAAGGAAACACAGAAGGGTCAGAATGTAGACAGTGTTTTCTCCTTCTTACAGTGAAATATCTAGCAATCAGCCATTCTGATAGCCCTGTTTAGTTTGGAAGTTATCTTGAGCCACAGGAAAAGGAGCCTATAAAGAAAGGAATATGTTAACAGAAAAGCAACAAAACCACAAAGCTAACAAATGGACATTGACTGTAAAAGAAAGACTCTAGTTCTGTACATTATTCCAAATGACTCAGACAAAGGAAACTTTACCAAGGGCAGGTGTTGGCATGTATTAATACCTCATAGCTAGAACCACATACAAGCTAGAACTTTTTGCCTGAAGATATCAGGAAAATGAGCCACCTCACACACAGAGGAAAGTTGCATTTGTAAATGAGAAGGGTAGAGGGAAAAAAAGGCTAACCAAAACCAGGTAGAAGAGGCATCTTCCAAATTGTATTAAGCCAAGAAATGTGACACTGTAAAACAAATCAAGACTGTGTTTATGAAGGAGAGACCATGCTTCATGACACCTGTAGAGTGGAAAGAGAACTTCAACAGTGAGTATGAAGAAATCCAACTTATGTTGATAATTCTGCCATAGCTGTGTGAAGTTTGAAGGCTTTCCATTTTTAATGTGCTTCTGTATTAATTAATTAATGCATTCAATCATTTTTTTTATTTGGGGGTATAACAGCATCTAGTTGCAAGTCAAAAACAATTTGCAGAGCTCAATTCTTTTCTTCCACTACATGGGACCCGGGAATAGAACCCAGGTCGCCAGGCTGGATGGCAAGTGACTTTACCCACTGAGCCCTCTCACACGCCCAGTGTTTGTAGTGCTTAAAGCTACTGAGAGGACAGGGTCAAAGTCATTATCGTGGCAAAATTTCAATTACAATTTTTTCTATTTTTTAAATTCTTTCAGAATTTCATACAATGTATTTTGATAGTATTCACTTCTCCCCCAAATTTGCCCAGATCCATCACCCCTTCCTCACCATTCAACTTCATGTCCCATGCCTCCAAAATATAATCAAGAACAGTTTGTGCTGTCTGTATATGCAGTCGTGTATACGATCTTCACTGGAAGAGGTATAACCCAAAATGGATTATGTCCTTAAAGAACATCACTTCTCCTTTTCCCAACAGCCATCAATTGCTCATCTAGGTATGGGAATCAATGTCCACTTCCTCTCTGTGTGCTGAAATTTAGTCGGACGTGAGACTGCACAGGCCTTATGCATGGTTTCCTATCTCCTGTAAATTCTTATGTGCCACTAACCTGCTATGTCTAGGGGAAATCATGCACTGCCTATGAGCCTTATAATCTCTCCTCCTCCTCTTTCCAATGATGTGAATAGCCTGAGCTACCAGCTGGGGCCATGGTAAAATCCAGGCTGTGCTTTCTAGGTCTGTGGTCTTATTGCAGTTAATGTCTGTGGCCAGTATTGCCACAGAAGGCCACACAGATGTCCATGGTATAACTGCAGGTTTAAATCATGTTGATGTTCATGATCCCAGCTGCATTGGAGAGCCAGACCTAGGTCCATGGTCCTATTGCAAATGAGAGCCCTGTATGTGGTATGTGGTATCGCGAGAAATGACGTGGATGTCCCTGATTCATGCTCCTGAAGACTGTAAAGAGCAAATAAGCCACTTTTTCAGTAATATCCAGGACTGCAGATGCACAGCTGAGTAAGAGGGACATGAAGGACATCTATAAAAACCCCAACCTACACCCCAACCTTTTACCCCACAAAAAATAGAAACAGCCTAAACAGGAAGCCATCAAAGATAACTCTTAAACACTGTGATGGGATGCTGAGGTGCCACTGTACACAATAAGTGGCTTCCGGCAAGGATGTGGAAGGGGATGACTTGGCTCCATTTAAGGGGCAGGCCACAGAGGGTCTGACCATCCTCCAGTGAGTATATAGACAAGACAAATTGGACCTTTTATTCAAGGAGTGGGGTAGATCAGAAGGGCAAGGGATGGACAGGAAAGAATTGGGAAGCCAATGTAATAGAGGTCTATGATGAAAAATAGCTAAAGAATCAATAAAAATAGAATCTTGAGAAAAAAAGGTGCTAGAAAAATACTTGATTTGTCTTATAAGATTTGTAATGTGCATTGATTTAGAACATTTTGTCACTGTGACTTTTAGTAATTTTGTGTTATTTTTATTGCAAAATATAAGAACAGAAGGACAACTAGACATCTGTAGTTAGAATATGATTCTAACAAATTTCTATTTTGAGAAATCAGGGTATTATGATATTGTCCCCAGTAAAACAGCCTTCTTTATTGTGTCTATAACAACAACAACAAAAATGTATGTTGTCTCCTGTGGTAAGCCTCCCTTGATGAATAAAATACCATGCATTTGGTGAATTTATCAATGACACTCTTAACACCTTGGAATTGTTCAGAAAAAACAAAGAATGAAGACGGTATAAAAGTAAGAGCCTTGTAGAAAGGTTAAAAGCAAGGGTTTAGTTTTAGAAAAGAAACAATTATAGAAAGCTTTGTTGTTGTTGTTGTTTCTTTGTTTGTTTGGGGGGTTGTTTATGGCTTTGTTTTGTTTTGTTTTAGAAAAAATTCTACCAGGATCAGGATTATAATTAGTTGTTTCCATTTATGACTAGACAAAGGAGTTGTGGGGGAAAAAGAGACTTTCTGATAACATCTAGTGTCTCCCTAAATATATTATTGATAAACATTATTGAATGCATGCTTTGCATATTTGATGTATATAATAGTCTGCCAAGTTTCCAATTCTAAACCTACCCAGAGATGTCTCCATATACTTATGTCTATCTTCAAATAAAGATAGCAAAAATAAATGTTTCTACTTTGTTGTTGTTCTTCTCTTTGAAATAACAGTACTGAGTATACATCCCTGTTAACTGGTTCCCTTCCACATGGACTTGTAGCATTAAAATCAGCTTTTGCCTAATTTTCTCTTTTCACAGTATGGTGTATTCATGTTATAAGCAGTGTGTGGAAGATATACAAGATTGGTGATTTTGAAGCATTTTTTTGTAGCACAGCCTTTCCTTCTAATAATATTGTATGTGTTATACGTGAGGAGAATTTCTCTGGATAACATAAGATGAGAGGGGAGGAAAAACAGAAACTGGGGCAGAAATCTCTCAATCCTTATCTGCCTTTAACACCTGCCCTCCCTAGAAAACCCCAGGATGCCATGAGAAGCCCCTATGGCTTTTTCAGCTTAGTTTAAAAATCACTGACCTAAATAAAAATGACATACTAGACTCTTGTAATGTTTTACAGCTCGCAGAATAATTAAATATACAGTCTGTTTCATGCTACCTGCCTCAGCATTCAGGATTTGTTTTATGATGTTATTTAAAAGCACCTGGTAATGACTTTTTAAGGGTCATCATAAGCCTAATTGTATTTGGTATAATGAAGAAAATGGCTTCATTATAATAAAATTTATTCTGTATAGAAGTATGAAAAGGTTTACTCTTTCATCGCTTTTAGAAAACACAAGAGATGAAAGTGTTTACAGTAAACAATGGAAAATTCTGCTAGAATAGACTTTGACATTTGTCAGGGCTGACTTCTCCATCAAACAGAGGGGGCACATTCTTTAGGACTTAAAATCATAATTTTAAACAAGATGATTCAAAGAATCCTGTTGTGAAGGGAAATATTTCTGACTTAGGATGGTAATAGTGGCCAAAGACATAAAACTGGACACTGGATAAACATGACTTACAGCAGTTTACTAGTTACAGACACACTACATCAGAGAGGTCCACATGAACGTTGCATTAAAAACAGAATGAACACCCAGAGATAGAGAGACAGGTAGTTTGGTTATATAAGCAAAAGGCCTTCCTAGTCCCCCACAGACGGATTTCAATGCCTCTCTTGGACAATTCCATAAGTGGTGTGAGAAACTGAAACATGATCCGGAAGATTAGGTAAGACTGTATCTGATTCCTTTGATCAATGCCTAGCAGGTAAAAGTTGCATGTTAATCATTATAGTGATCAAGTAGTTCTGATTTGATTTTGTACATTGTCTATAGCTCTTGTCTACCATATAATCATGCAATTTTAACTTTACTGAATGAATTGATTATCCAATAAATGGGCTCACACACAGAGCAGCTTCTTGTCTTTGCTCACACTGTTTTCCAGACATGCCCCCTAAGCACTCCTCCTTGCTTAGCAAGTCCTGGCCTTCTTGAGAAAAAAACAACTCAGCTTTCATATCATTAAGCAAGATTTTAAATTCTTAAGTGTCTCTTATGTCTTCTCTGAATTCTTAGAGACTTTATTCTCCATAATCCCCACTGAGAATTAAGTGATGCCTTCATTATAAGTCACTTAGACACGCACCTCTGTCTGCATTACAGAACTCTCAAAGCGACAGAATGTGCCTTGTGCCTTGTTGCTTCCTTAGCTCTAATGTGATTCCCTGCCTGCCATAGCCACTCAAAGTTCATTTCTTACACTTCTGGAGTGGAAGTGTACGGTCAAGACACCTTCTTGATATAATTGCATTCTGTGAAAGGAGTTCGGCATTTTTCCACAGCTTTGTGTGTATGAATGAGGTTCATAAGAGCTCTATCCCACAACCTAACACCTCCAGAAGGTCCGACCTCCTGATACCTTAGTGATTTAAGTTTCAACATACATTTAGAGGAAATGACATTAATCCATTACATATCATATCTCTTACACATTGTGTCAATTGGATTTTCAGTTCTGTCAGAAAGACAGAAGCAAACCTCTGCTTTTCTGATCATATTCAAACTTTTCTCTGCAAAATCTGCACCATAACCTACCTTTTAAGTTTCATCTTGTCGTTTTAGGTTCAGGTTACATCTTTTTTTACAGTCCAGATTGTATTCCCCTCCTAGACCATCCTCTGAATGTTTCACATCCCATCATACCCCCCCCCGCCTCCATCTCCACGAGGATGTCCCCATCCCCCCACCCCCACTTCCCACCTCACTAGACCTCCTCACTGCCTAGGGCCTCCAGTCTCTTTAGGGTTAGGAGCATCTTCTCTGACTGAAACCGGACCCAGCAGTCCTCTGCTGTATATGTGTTGGGGGCCTCATATCAGCTGATGTGTGCTGTCTGGTTGGTGGCTCAGTGTTTAAATCTTGTTTGCTTCCTACATTTTCAAGATTGTATTTCCTGCTCACTGTACTTTCTTTGTTCTAAGCCTTTGACCCCATCTCTAGCATGTTTCACAATTTGTCTTGGAGATGTGAATGGGTTTTAGGAACTTTGTATATGTGTGAGTGACCTGAATATGAAGGTGCACACCTGAGTTCATATGTGATTTCCCACAAGGGGAATTCTGTTTGACAGAGATTAATGTGTAACTATGTCTGTATCCCTCATCACACTTAGAAGTGGGCAATCGATAGCTGCTAGTGAACTGAAGTTTTCCCTAAACTGAAAAAGGAAAAGTTTCTAGAACTTTTAATATCTGGGAAAAGGCTTTCCAAATTAGATATGTCTATACAAAATGAAGTTTAACATTAACAAATAATGTTCTGACCATCAACTCATTAATCTCCCTTATTCCCTCATTTATATATGAGTGTGTATATTATTCATCCTCATACAAAGAAGTATTGCTATTCTTGGAAAAATTACCAAACAAAAAAATTGATTTTCCTTCTAATAAATTTATTTTCCAAAGAAATACGCTGGACTTAATAGTTTTGCAGCTAGAGGAGCTTTTGAAATACCAAGTTAAACAATGTTGAACTGATTCCTTTGCCACTAGGTCTCAATACATTTTTAATGTACTGCAAATATGAAACAGTGAAATTGTATAGAGAATTCCCTTAGCACACTTTGCACTTTTTGTCCCAGAATGTATTACATATTAATGGGATGATATTCAGTGAAGTGATTAGGGAGATGCTCTTCATGACTATTTATTGATTTAACATGACTGTAAATTTATCACAGAGACTACAGACTATATTTTTGCAAGGAGCAAAAATTTAATACTACATAAAAGTATCAGTATATTAGAAGACAGAGAGAGAAGCAGACAGAGACAGAGAGACAGAGAAAGATAGGAGGGGGAGAGAAAGAGAGACCAGAGAGGGAATAGAAGAGAGAGAGGGAAGGGAGAGAGGGAGGGGTAGGGGGAGAGAGAGAGGGAGAGGGAGAGGGAGAGGGAGAGGGAGAGGGAGAGGGAGAGGGAATGCTTCCAAACTACTGAAGACTTCAAAGTTCTCTTGGTAGTAAATCTTCAAGACCTTCTTGTATTCCAGCATTCCAGATTAACCATGCCTTGTGCTACTTAAGTAGTCTGTAATTTAGGATACATTGAAAACTCTACTGTGACTTTAGCAGATTTTTTTTCTTACCCATAGACTAGTCTATGTGGACCTCTCTTATTTGCACATCATGTTTTAAATAACACCTTCACAGAATTGGCTTCTGCATAATCACATATCAAGCAAGATTTGGTTCATGCTTTCCAACCAGTGATGACCAAGAACACATTGCAGCCCAAGAAGTCATGTTACTTCACAATACAGTGAAAGCAATGATTCCCTGATGGCATGAAGAACTACGAGTAGTGTTAGAACTCATTCAGCATAGGATCTGAAAACTGTCCTAGTTATTATTCATAACATCCTCTTCACAAGTCTTTCAAAAATTAGCCTCAGTAGAGTAATGTAAGCCTTTCATATTTCCTTAATTACGTGATTTTAAGTTCATTATATTATATCTTCATTAGGGTTATTTAGACACAATATGAATTTCTAGAAGAGGAATAAAATAAGAATTTGGACCAATGGCCTCATGGTTAAACAGAAGCACAGCGTGGTGTAGCTCTAAAGTCCACAGCAAATGTCTGAGGACTCCAGAATAATATTGGTTCAAAACTCTAGCTGGCTTAAGGGAAACGGAACTCTCCCATTACAAACTGAGTGACTCAGCTGACCCTGTTCTTCATAGAATAATTACAGAATGTTTGGTGAAGGCTTAAAGAGAAAGAACTAATCCAAACTCTGGGATATAAAAAATCATTGTTCACAAGCACATGTACTTTTCTCACACACAATATAGTTAGTCAATTGGCTTAGTAGAGAATTTCAAAGTGTTTAATGAAAGCACACAAAAAGAAATGAGTTCATGTGACACAGCACAAATCAGTTGGAAGTCAAAAGTTTCCATGTGTTCATAAGCATGTTCTTTCCTCTCTTCATTCCATGAATTCCCTATCAGTACTAGCTAGGTTCCAGGGAAAGAACGATAAAAGCTTACGTCACCTATACACTTTATATACTAGACTAACTTCTAGTTTGGTAGCTCTATTACCCAGGTTGGCCTTGCTTACTTACTCATTTCATACTGTGGAGTCAAAGAGAATAACAATACCATGACCTGCCTGAGGTCATTGGAGAAACACACATATTTTTTGACAAACTCAACATTTTCTGCTCTAGTGTGAAATGGCTTTTTTGTGATTAGGCATGAATGCTCGCACCTCTGTGTGCTAGGAGCAGTGAGGGGGTACACTTGTCTAGAAATAGGGAATGTAATCAGTCAATTGGGCATTTTCCTTCCAGTTTCTTCTACAACACAGGCAAGGGGAATGCTAAAATAAATCATCCAGATAAAAATTTGAAATACATTAAATTTTAAAAGAGTAATTCAAGATATTGCACTTTCTAAAATATATCCCCACTCCTATATTTATGTTGCTGATTTTAAGATTTCTCTTTTGTAATTCAAAACATATAACAATTGGTTTGCCTGAAGCAGAAATAAATATGAAAAATGAGGTGTAGATTCCAAAAGGAAGGATGTTCTTAATTATGACTGTGTATTTGGAAATAAATGTTTTATAAGATAATGCTGTGACAGTTTTTAAAAGTACTTCCTTTTAAATGCTTTTATGTGTTGAAATTATAATTACATAATTCGTTCCATTTCTACTTCAAAATCCTGTCACATGTATACCTGTACTACCTTTAAATTCATGGCCTCATTTATTCATTAATTGTTGTTTCATACACATATAATATATATTTCTAGATACATAAAAACATGCTCTGTCTGTATAGTGCTACATATGTGTATGTTTTCAGATCTGACTATTTGGTACTGAATAATCAGTAGAATATCAGTAGGATAATCAGTATCCTACAAAAGACTATATTACTTAGTTACAAAGAAAGGGAGGGAGGGAAGGAAGGAGGGATGGAGAAAGAATAGATTATAGATAACATATAGATGACTGCTAGATAATAAATAGACAGACAACAGACAGTCAGAGAGGCAAGCAGTTAGGCAGGATGACCAAGATTATATATATATATGTATGTATGTATGTATGTATGTATGTATGTATGTATGTATGTATGTATGTATAAAGTAACTTGATTCCCTCTGGCTTTTTATAACACCCTTACTGTTATTTGTAACTATTAGAGACTAGAAAACAGAGACAATATCAACATCATGATCATAAATTATTCATGTTAATATGTCATCATTTCTTCTGACATGAAGTATCCTCTTCTGGAGTGAGACTAAAGTACCTAGTATCCAAGAATAGACAGAAATATAGAAGCTCAGAAGCTCAAGAAATTTCCAAGGCTCTGTAAGTCTACACAGTATACTTTACAGGGATATACAAGAATGCAGCTTTCAAGAATATGGCTCATCCTGGGATAGGTGTTCCCGATACAGCTACATTTGAGTCACTAGTGCTTCTGTAAGTCACCCCAACAAGATTATCAGATCAGCCAGGCAGTGGTGGCGCATGCCTTTAATCCCAGCACTCAGGAGGCAGAGGCAGGCAGATTTCTGAGTTCAAGGACAGCCTGGTCTACAGAGTGAGTTCCAGGCCAGCCAGGACTGTACAGAGAAACCCTGTCTCAAAAAACAAACAAACAAACAAACAAACATTATCAGATCACCAACGTAGACTTAAGTAGAAACTTTTATTTGTTCTGTCATCATTACCAAAGTGAAGAGATGCCTGTACACATAAATTATTCCTCATATAAATGATATAAATGAAAATCCAAGATCTACAGTCAGTATGCCCTAAGTTCAAAATAATGTTTTAAATTTGTGATCCATATTACCTAGTTATCATAATTTCTGAATAAATAAAACCATCATTTTATTCAGTATTTATTTGTATTGAGCTTAGATTTTCTATAATTATCAGTAGCATATTTTGGAAGCAACTGGTATAATTACTATCATCCTTATATTTTTCACTCTGCCTTTGCAATCACATAGAAAATTCTTTGGTAAAGTGTCAATGGTGTTGAAGTATATCTTCTAAGGCACACCTGTAGATTTGAACTCAGACTTCTCAAATACAGTTTGAAAATATAAGGCAATAAGCTAAAGTGGAGAATATAAGACTAAATATTTGTAACCTCTCTCTGTATATATCCTTTATCTCTTACACTAAATTGATGCAGGAAAATACCATTATCTCATTGTGTATGGGTCTAGGGTGGTAACAGCCAGAATGCCTTAAAACAACAAACCCCCAGAGATTCACGAAATGTTAATATGCTGATTCCTGCCTACATTTATTATTTTAATGTACATAAACTCAGGTAGCCCCCCTGCAGGAGGTGTGCTGATTCCAGACTTTTACATGATACATATAGCTCTGCCTACAAAGTGTGCATATCAAGCACAGCTGTAAAGTAAATCCTGTGATAATAGAAAACCTGAGAACTGAGAGAACTGATATCTCAGGTTCCGTTCCTATGCATTATTCGCTTCCACACTGTAGTGCTTCTTTGTCCCCCAAAGAGCATGTACACAAAAGAGCAGTAGTGTGCACGAGGAAGAAAGGTCAAAGCATGCAGTCAGCCTCATTAGAGGCAGGCGAGGGAGTAGGAATGAAGTTCTTTTTTCTTTTTTTTTTTTTAATTTATTTATTTATTTATTTATTTATTTATTTTAAACTCCAGATTTTATTCCCCTCCCGGTCCACCCGGTCCACCCTCCTGACTGTTCCACATCCCATAACTCCTCCCTGCCCCCTGTCTCCACGAGGATGTCCTCACCCCCATCCCCACCCCACCAGACTTCTAAACTCCCTGGGGCCTCCAGTCTCTTAGAGAGTTTTATTAATTATTATTAGAGTGCTCAAGGAGGGTATGAAAAAGAGCTTATTTCTTTTAATTTAATTTTATTTTTTTACTTACTCACTTTACATACTACTCACTATGCCCCTCTCAGTCACCCCTTCCCAAAATCCTTACCCATTTTGCTCCACTGAGCAAATGTGCGCCCCTCCCAACCTGCATATCCTCTCACCCTGGGTCTCTGCGAAGCTAGGCGCTTCCTCTCCCACTGAGGCCAGACAGGCAGCCCAGCTAGTATCCCACAGACCGACAACAGCTTTTGGGATAGCCCCTGTTCCAGTTGTTCGGGACCAACATGAAGACCAAATGTACTTCTACTACACATGTGAGGGGAGGCCTAGGTCCACCTCATGTATGCTCTTTGGTTGCTGGTTCACTCTCTGAGAGCCCGAAGGGTCCATGCTAGTTGATTCTGTTGGTCTTCCTGTTGAGTTACTATCCCTTTCAGGGCTGCAATCCTTCCTCTACTTCTATAAGAGTCCCCAAGCTCCATCCACTGTTTGGCTGTGGGTGTCTGCATCTGTCTGTATCAGCTGATGGATAGAGGGAGCCTCACAGAGGACAACATACTCCTGTTTGCAAGCATAACTGAGTATCATTAACAGTGTTAAGGATTGGTGCTTACCCATTGGATGGGTCTCTAGTTGGGCCTATTATTGGTTGACCATTCCCTCAGTCTCTGCTCCGTGCTCAGAGTCTACATTCCTTGTAGCCAGGATAGGTTAGTGTATGAATTGCTCTACTGGGACTCCTGTCTGACTGCAGGCATTGGAATCTTCAGGTTTCATATGCTCAATGTAATGAGTCACAGCTAAGGTCACACCCTTTAACAACATTTCCAGTATGAATACAAAGGTAAGCCCTGCTTCCAGGACAACACCCCCAAACCACACAGAAAGGCAGACCCTTATTTGAAGATCTCCTGGGACCCACTCATGAACAGAGATATGCCCATGATCATAAATACCACCTTGGTAGAATGTGGCCTTCCAAACACTGGAAAACTTCTACACCTTCCACCATTGTCTTCAAACATCAGGAGCCAATTATTTTATTTAATGATAACCAAATGAAAAGCACCACTCACAGTTCTTAGAAGCAAAGACAATTATCTGTCTTTACAGTGGGTTCAAGGCATCTTCTAGTAAGCCTATTTCTTCTATGCAAATGAGCCTGGGATTTGGAGTTAGAATGCAGATGTTAAGCAGATGCTATTAGTTCTTTGTGAGTACCATAGTGTAATACCTGAAGCAGGATCACAGTTTATGACTTTAAATGGGATGCAGGAACTGGCCAGCTCTGGTCTTGACTACATCAAGCTATGTGGAAAATTGCATGTGATTGATATATATATATATATATATATATATATATATATATATATATATATATATATAATTGGAAAACAGTAAGAGGGAGACACTGGGATTTGCAATCCCTTCTGAGAACATGCCACCAGTTAACCTATAGGCCTCCCTTTAGGCTCCAGCTGTTACAAGTCTCTCCTCCCAACATCACCAAAAAAATCCTAACATTCCAACACATAAACTTTTCAGAAACAGACTTAAACTGTATCCAAACCACAGGAATGGAAAGAGGATTTTCATAGAACCAGAGAAGCTTTATTCGGACAAGGGCCTATTAGACGAGTATTCAAAGGTTCAGGGTAGAAGTAAGTTTCAGATGAGAAGCTAGAAGTTTTACTTGTGCCATATTGGCAGAGCTGTGTTCAAGACATGCCATATCTCCATCACAGAGGTCAATGGCAAAAATGACCCACCAGTGAGGTTGGAGAGTTGCACAAGGCCAAACACGTAAGAGCACACACCACTTCCCTCCCTCAAAGCTGCCTTCTTGGCTAGCTGCACAAGTTCTGCTTTCAGTGGGGAGACAACTTGGAGGATCTGTGAACTACAGCCGTGGACGTGGGAACTCATTTTCTCTGCACTGTAAAGAGTTCAGGCACTCAATAAATATTCATGTAGAATGAATGGACAGCACAAAAAAAATTTTTCATACAGAGGTATAGGTCTTAAAATTGGAATATTTTAATAGACCTGAACATTTTCATTTGGATGCTAATATTCTGAAAATTGAGACTATGTAACTAATAAACATGTTTTCCAACTATTTATGATATTTTGGGAATAAAGTCTGCAAAATATTTTACTACACATTTTGGGTAAGTCATAACAGTGTACATTTCCCTAAATCATAATATAAACCTCAAATAATAATTTACATAAATGATAAATTTCTCTCAGAGTTTCTTCTGGTATTTATTATACATATTTTTAATTTATTTCCATATTGGAGATTAGATATTAAATACTTCCAAAAACACAAACTTGGGATATATTTAAACACAAATAGTATAATACTTGAGGTTTTGTCTATGTGGCATCACAGATCTGTCTTACCTTCTGCTTTAGCAGCTCTGACAATTATTCTCTACCTACAGTGATTGATAGTGGAAAAGTCTGGCCTTCTCCCCCAGTAAGTAATAAACTTAGCTGGAGATAGCTGGTTAGCTACCTACTGAACATTTTCTGTACTTGGGGCCAGATGACTTATAATAAGAATTAAGCATTAAATACTATACTTCTCACATCAAAATAGTTATTGTGGTCTGGAAAGATGACTCAGTGGATAAGAACACATACTGCAATTACAGAGGACCCCAGTTTAGATCCCAGCGTCCACACTAGGCACCTGACAACTGCCTCCAATTCCAGCTCCAGGGGGAGATCCAACACTTCTGACCTCTACAAGCACCTGCATTCACGAACACATCTCCACACATAGAGACACATAACTGGTCATTTTTACAATTATTTCCAAGGTATAATCATAAAGTCAATTGTATTAAATATCTTTCTATGGCTCTGGCAAAAGATTCGAGTAAGCAACTTAAAGTGATGAAAGATTTTATTTTAGCTGATGGTTTCAGCAGTTCAGTCCATGCTTACCTGACCTCATTGCTGTGGATCTGCAGTGAGTCCCAGCAATGCTATGGTGGGGAAACAATAGGGGTAAAATAACTATGCAGATATTCTTAGCCTGTGGTGACTGGGATAATAGGGAAAGAATTAAGAATGGAAGAGAGGGAAAGAGAGAGGGATGGAGAGAGGGAGAGAGAGAGAGAGAGAGAGAGCGCTACTTCTTCTAACTAAGCCACATATAGTTTCCATCACCTCTCCTAATAATCCATCTGTGAAATTACAATGCACCTATTTAATCAATTCCCAAACCTCATCAGCCTGTATTTTGTGAGCCTTTGACATTTCAGACTCAAGCCACAGTGGTCAAGTCACTACATGGAAAACCTGAAATCAATAATTCTAACATGAACTTGGATCAGGAAGTCTGGTGTCAATCTTGCTTTTCTCCACTAGTACCAGGTTATGATTATTCTTCCATAGACATCTTTGTTCATTTGAAAAATCAACACAAAGATAACTGCATCTGTGACCACCATACATAATAAGTACCAACAGGGCAATATCTTCTGAGTCATCAAGGTCTGAGCTGAGACAGACACTTCTTTCCTTTCAGCATTTTATCTTCACAACTCATGGACCAATAGCTGCATGGAAGAGAAGAGATGATTATTACTCACTTATATTTTTTCCTAAGTGGGAGGAGTAACAGCAATGGCATTTCTAATTTGTGGCTATATCACAGAACACATAAAAGAAACACCAGGAGACATCTTGCATGCCTAGTAAGAAATATGACACCTGTAGAACATCATTTGGTGGGCATTAATATGTCACTGACATACATATGTATGTGTGTTTTCCTTCCAAAATTGATAATAAAATGTGAAAAATGTACTCAACTTGCAAAACCATCCTTAACACATACAGATCTTTCAAATAAAATTCCAGGACTTGTCAAAGAATGGCATTCATTATGTCGTGATGTCCTTAGATTGTTTATGTAACAAGTGCTTTCATCCCATTGGGTGTAAGAAAACTATTTAGAAATAGACCCATTGGGTTGAGCAAATGCTATGGATCTACCATTACCCTATTACCTAATATTAATTTTCTTGTAATTGGGCCTGATGTATTCTGGAATTTTACCTTTAATCTAGTAGTTCTCAGATTTGGCAAAAATTCTGTGGTTTCAGAAGTATGTTCTCCCAGCAGCTGTTACAGTAGCAATGAAGTTTTCTGGAGCTCTTAATATGAACCCACAAAGGTGTTCTGTGTCAATAGCCAGCACTTCAAACAATCCATTTTCCTCAAAAAGTAGTCTCATGAGGATTCCACAAGGATGCAAAGAAACAGCTGAGAGGAAAGAACCTGTTTCATTTTTCAATCCAAGAGAATACACATTTTTTGCCCTCTCATGAGTATTCTACAAGGATGCGTAGTAACAGTTAAGAGGAAAGCACCAATCTCATTTCTGGATCCAGAGGACACACATTTCTTGCAGTCTCATGAGGATTCTGTAAGGGTGCATAGCATAGTAACAGTCAAGAACAGAGCACCAGTTTCATTTCTGAATCGAGGCATCCATGTTTCTTGCAGTCACACAGCTCTATTTTATTACATTAATGTCCTAATATTCTTTATGCTTCAGGCTATCATCCAATTACTTTGAGTACTGTAAAGAGGCATCACATACCCCTCACTGTTACAAGGGATGCAATTCCTACTTGATCCTCAATTTGTCCATCTGCAAATCTGATCTAGTTAGTGCTCCCAGAGGACAGATGCATGCCAACAAATCTTGCAAATACTACTTCCTAAATTAGAAGCAAAACATTAATGTGCACAGAGAATATTTACTATCTTGGGACATAAATATTAATGTCTATAGTAGGATGCGGCTAGAAACTTCTTGTTATTTTGATTTATGATTATATTTTTATCAACACTACCATTTTACCAGAAGTAAGAGTAATAAGAATATTCAGAATTCTATATTCTTAGATATTCTTAACAAAATATCATAATATAAAATATTCCTACCAAAGTCATAAGAGTTGCATAACATGGAAAAGTGCCAACATCTATTTGACAACTTTTCACTTGTTTATATTTCACTGAAATGATGGACATGGAATAGAAAGAAGTTGCATATGGACATAAATCAATGTCTTCATTTTTGATCTTCCAGCAATTATATTACAGAATCAATTTAGATTCCCAGGCAATTGAACTACATCTGTCACTCAAAAGTCCTCAAATGAGGACTTGATGTGACTTCTGCTTTGACTACCAATCAACATGTATTATTAAGAGTATTTCCACTAAACATGGGTTATAGTTAAGGGTGAGGAAAGAAGAAAGAAAAATAAGAGATAAAATAGGCTTATTTCTGACTAGAGTTCAACCTACACTTGGAAAGCTACACACTCCCCACCTTGAACAAGTATTTCCTCTTTCAAATCATCAAACAATCATGACCAATGTTTCACCATGGCTAGATGCTAGGATCAACATCTTTAAGAAGTAAAACATTATTTATTATACTACTCTGCCTTGCAACTGCCTCATGATATAGCTTATACTCTCCATCAAATTGTTAATAACCAAAGCAAAGGCAAAAATTATCCAAAGCAGTAGAGATCTACCGTACTTTAGGGTAGCTATTTTCTGTATAATTTCTACCATTCATACTTTTATTAAAAGTTTACCATCCTAATTTCTTTAATGTGGAATGATTATAAAATACATTTACTATTATCTGCTTATTCATAACATAGTCTCTGACAAATAACACTGGTGAAAATAAGTTAGACCAAGATTTATACCCTGTACATGAATAATAGAAATTTGACTCTAACAGAAAATTAGACATAACTAGTGGAAAAATTAAACAAATGTTCAAAATTAGCATTGTCTAAAATAAGCATGAATGCCTTACACTATAACCTTGCAATATGGATATATATACACAAATATATAGTCCTTTTATCATTTAAATATCTATTTTAATAGAAATGTTTTTCTATCCAGTACTCCTTTAAAATGCTTTTAAACTGCTATATTTCTTCCTTTCTCTCTTTTATGAAATATTACTTCTGCTGTCAGTCAAGTTGGATGCCTCTGAGGTATAAAGAAGCACATTGTACATAAAAAACTATAAATATGTCTTACAGCAAGACTGATGTGCTATTAAATGGACAGATTCTCTGGTAACTTGTTATTAAAAACTGAAGGATCTTCTTTTTTTATATAGAAAACAGGCTTTGCAATCATGGTCTTCTGTTGAAAGGTATTTTCTATAAGGTGCGTGTTTTTCTTCCTGCTCCAAAGCTCCCAGAATAATGAATATGAGACTAAAATATATTTACAAATACCTAGTCAATATGCCTCGGCTTGCTCTCTGACTAGCTCATAACTTAATATCACATCTATTCTAATCTAACTTCTGCCCTGTGGCTGGTTCCCTTTGTTCAGCTTCCATGAGTTTGTCCTGCTTCATGTCCTGCGGTGAATCCTCTGGTGCCTGGGTATATCCCCGAACCCTTCAGCCTACCAGATATCCCACCTTCTCTTACAAACTTTCTATAGGCCATAAGATTTTTATTAACAGGTGATGCCTCATATTGGATATTCTCTCTACAGTCTTCTTCATTCAACTCATCAGTGTGCAAAAGAAGCATGCAAGCTTACCACCCCTGAAGACAGTCCAAGCAACCTGCTCTTCCTGGCTCTTTCATTGCTTCTCAAGAAATAAAGCAGGTCTAAAACACAGGTCAGAAAATCATTTTATATTGAAAAAGTCTCAAAATAATTACAATACTGTCTCTGAGCTTTACATGAAAGGAAGTTTTGTTTAAGGTCGCCTTCCTTCTGTTTCCAAAGCACCTGTCTGATGAAAGATGATGAGCGTGCACATGACTGCACCTCTATCTTCCCACATCTACTACACCTTGGAGCTCTGTACCATTGTTTCCTCCCGGACTGGATGCTTTCTATTCTGTCCTGATGATCTATGTCATCCATGAACTTAATGCAATGTTCTATGAAAGACCTGCAGAATTGCATGGGCTTTAATGTGTGGAACTGGGCAAAGATAGGCCAACAATCATTGCTGCACTCTACCTGTTTCAAATCTGAGTCCCATGTTTGTGGCTCTAGTAAACTCCCGCAATTCATATCTTGGAGGGACTGATCAAGAGAATAATTCTTGTGCTGCAGTCAGTATGTGACCATTAGTAACCTAACATTCTCATCTGAAAGTTCCCTTTGGGAATCAATGTGCTGGTCAACTACTTGCAATTCTATATTCTTCAAGCCAAACTATGTGACTAACTAAAGGACAGGGCTAAGATAAGTACACCACAACTTTTGATTATCGGGCTTTGCCAGATAGTAACTTAATCCTGAATGAAAATAGATTATGGAGACATAAGCTACAGGAATCATAGAAGCAACTCTTAATGTCCAAATTTTGCATAAAATAGAGGATGAAATAATGGTAGTAGCAGAAGGTACCTAGAGTAGGACTGTGTTTCTGTGTTTATACTATGAATATAATTGAACAAGTAAACAAGATGAAATAGAATGCTATCTTTTCCATAAAATCCTAGTTAAGAAATGTAGGGAAATGCTAGATATACAATAGTCAGCATTTAGAAACACAACACTCGTAATGTCTTAGGCAAGATAACAAATACAAAAACTAGCAGGCAAAATTATGAAAGAATATTTAGTGTAACTATGCATGTTGTTTCAAAATGATTATTTTGGTTAAGAAAGAAAGAAAAGAAAACATATGCTTAAAATTAGCATCTTCAGCAGGACACTTATCATCTTCACCTCTTAAAACAAGCTCTGAGAGAGGCACAAAATCCCACCCGTGGTTACAAGTACCTCTTAATATTAGTGCAGGAGGAAAGTGTCGAACACTCTAATGGAGTAATGTTCTACAAAATGATGAGCCAATACTTCTCAAATCTTGATAAGATCATGAGGGACAAAGAAAACTGAAGATGAGGAGACTGATGTGACTGGACACCAGACGCAGTGTGGTCAGATAAAGGGCATGAATGAAACAGCAGGCAAGATCACAGTAAGATACCCAGCACTTTCATATCACGACTACTGTAGTAAGTCTATTTTGAAGCATATATAACGTTTCTATGTATTTTTGCAAGTCTAAAAATACTTTTGAAAGATTAAAATAATCATGAAGGGCTAGAAATATAGCACATGTGTAAGGCTCTAGGTTTGATTCTTAGACATCAAAGTATGAAACAAATTTTTGACCATTTAAATGTGTGTGTGTGTGTGTTCATGAACATATATTAAAATATGTGATGTATACATATATATATATGTATATATATATATGCATGAGTGCATGTGTTTGTGTATATATAAGTGTGTATGTGTGTGCATGTATGTGTTCATGAATGCAATATTTTAAGCACTTTTTAACATGTTAATGAATGACTTGCTACTGATGTCTACTTTTTTCTCTCATTTTGGTCACTATAATAGAGAGATTGTAACAACTAGAAAAACATTTGCAAACATAATGATCATGTCTCCTGCTTCTTGTGACTTTCCTTTCTCTGATGATGGACAGGTCAGGTAGGAACATCTCAACTGTGATCTTTTCCTTTCTATGACATACGTCCTTTTCTTTGGTCACTAACACCACTGATTTTTTTTCAGTTAAAAAATCTTAACCCCACCTTCTTATCTAGGTCAAACACCTCTGTTTTAGGCACAATAACACATAGTTCCCACCTGATTCCCCCTTTTTACCATCTGTATTTTGTGCATAGTTGATTAATGTTTGTCTCGTTCACTAACTAAGATCTATAAGCAACACTGAGGCTGCAGCATTCAACTCAAAGTGTACTGTTCATTAAAGAGTTGTTGAGTGAAGGACATAAACTAGCAATATATGACATATGAAAACTAGTACTCTTCCAAAGATCTTAAATAAAGGTTTTTTAATTTTCCCATACAATTAAACTTTATGTCTTCAACAAATAAACATATGATTTAACTTTTAACTTCTTTGTCTCCTTTTTACATAAAGCACATGCTCTAATATTCAACAGATTTTTGTGCTACATGAAATCCAATTTGCTCTGAATTAATGAAGATAAAATATTGGTAGTTTTAATTTAATATCTTCAGTTTTTACAAGAGAATTTTCAAATAATACTTCAAAATTTTTTGGTTTGGCAAAGCCACTTACAGACCTAACGATCTGAGTTCAATCTCAGGATCCACAGAGTGGGAGAAACTGATTCTTGAAATTTTTTCTCTCACAAGCACACTGGGAAGGACACATACACTCACACACCTGTGCACATGTACGTGTACACAGACACATGCACACACAACAGACTAAGTGTCAAATTTTTGTGTTATTTTTACAAAAATACAAGTAAAATGAATGACCACAAAATAAAAATATAAATATAAGAGCTTTTGGTGAAAAAGTCAATGTAGAGCCTTTCAAAATTTACTCAGACCAGACTTGGCATTGGCCTCACATAGAGGACAAAGTATCAGCAGCTGAAAAGCATCTTAAATACATCCTTCAGCATGGGGTCCATCACGCTGGATCTGATCTTCTTTTACCTTAAAATATTTGTAAATGTGGAAGGATGCCACTCCCATATGCATTGTGATTTTATCTGCCAAAATCATTTGGATAAAATAGCAGAGAAATCAGAGGGTATTGTATAAATGCAAAAATATTGTGCATACATGTTTAGTGTGTGTGTGTGTGTGTGTGTGTGTGTGTGTGTGTGTGTGTGTGTGTGTGTTGCATGGTCCTTTTCTGTGCCTATTTTCTACCATGAGATATTCCCATTGCTAGAAAATATTCCCAGGGAAATATACTTTATGTCCAAAGAAAAAGGCTCTCAAAAGTTATCATGAAAAGCAGCACTTGGTTTATGAGATTATGTTTTGCTGAAGCTTCATGTTCAGAATTCCAAATACCCCATATAAAGTAAGGTTTCCTTTGTGATACAAATTTAGTTTATTTCTTACTGTTCATAGCTTTCCTGTATTGTCAGATGACAGATGTTTACTGGGCTCCTGATAGTTCTGTCACAGTGAAGGAAAACTAAAAGGCAGACATTTAAGAAGGCCTAGAAAACAGACAGCTTTAACAGGGACTTGGTTAGTAGAGAAAAGGTCCCAGGTCATCTCTCAAAATTCAGTACATTGTGATAGAAAAACCATATTATGTTTACTTGGAAACTCTCCATCCACTTTAAAGTCTCTAGCCTTTAAAGCTAGATAAATATAATGGCTTATAAGGAATAAGAAGCCTTATATGATTCGTAATCCTTCTGAACTGAAATGCTGAAACCTAAGCATCCAATATGAACACATTTGAAGATGGAGCCTATAAGAGGTTACTATGATGAAACGAAGCTATGAGGCCTGAACTAAACAGAATCTGTGTTCTCAGAAGAGAACTAGCTCTCTCTCCACCATATAAGGACACAATAAATACAAACATTCAATTGACTACAGGGACTGTATCTGCCAATATTCTGGAACTCCAAACTGTGAGAAATTAAATGTTCATATTTTTAGCTAACCAATTTATATTTTTGTCATAGTTAGACCAGCTCTAATTCATTAATGAAATTTAAAACAATTGTTAATACCCAAAATTATAAAGCACTACAGGAAAATATAGGGAAAGCACTTTCTGATGTTGGTCTAGAAATGAATGACTTAGGAAAGACCTCAAAAGTACAGGCAAGAATAACAGATAAGAGTATATCATATTGTGAACACATTATCACTACAAGAAAAGGAAATAATCAACAAAAAAAATGTTAACCAGAGAATCGGAATAATAGTCTCAAAATACACATCTGATGATGGGTTAATGTCTAGAATGTAAAAGGAACTCAAACAACTCAACTCAACAATACAGTGATATATATTTAAATGAATAAGAGGCCCAATAAAACAACAATCACCCAAAAGCTAAAAAGTAAAATACAGCAGCACAAAAAAAAGCAAAACAAAACCCACCAAACTGTACCCAAATAAAAGCATATATATATATATATATGTGTGTGTGTGTGTGTGTGTGTGTGTGTGTGTGTGTGTGTGTGCTTCACTTATTGTGCTACCAAACTACTCCCAAACACGAGACTTGCCTCAGCACGATTGAGATACCAGTGTCCTCCATTGGAGAGCACTTATCGGATCTCTTGACCATCATAATGTCCCCCGTTATTATGTATCACCTCTTTTTATTCACATCACTGCAATATTCAGGGTGAGCAGTTCCAACAATAAGGGGATTCATGTGCATATAGATTTAAAATTCAAATCCAAAAATATCTGTCCAGGAGATTTAATCACACTGTGCACCCTGAGATTGTGTTATTTAGTGAAAAAAACTTTTCTAGTTGTGGCATGTCTCAGCTCTTAGCACATCTTTAATCCCAAACAAAGAAGGTAAAATTCATTTGTAGAAGGAAGCACCAACGTTTGAAAATAACTTCTAGTTGAGGGCAGACAAAGAGATGGATCAGAGAGAGATTTGACAAAGTCAGAGATAGGATATACCAAACTCTCATAAGAATAGACAGGAAAGAGACAACTTGCTGGGGTCCCACGCCAACAGTCAGGTACTGAGGTGGGACACAGTGATGGACAAAGGCCAAGGGCTAACAACCTATGCCCATTAACTCTCTCTTAGTGTTCTGGGACCCAGAAGTTGATGGCTTCTGGAGATTTAATTCTCTTTTATAGCTTTTGGCAATTACCTCTTTTTGCTCTTCTTAGGCCAAAGCTGATGACTTCTGGCAACACTCTTTGAGGAATTCCACTCTGAGAACAGCACATGGTGCCAACTTCAAAGATACTCATCTCACTGTGGTATTCACCTCAAGTTATGAGTTTGTCATTTATGGAAAAATGCTGAACACTCTAATATTCAAAGACAAACTCATCAACTTTCATTTGAGCTTAGGTACCACTCAGCAGAGACTGGTAATTAAAGATGTCAAGCTTGGTTGCTGAAACTTCTTTGTTTTCAATGTTCCTATTGTTGATTCTCCCAAGTTGGCCCTTTTGAAAGAATGGATGGAGCTAAAAGTGAAAAATAACATTCAGAACTTGCACTATAAGTCACTGAGATACAAATAAACCTGGATACTTTAAAAAAAAAAAAAAAAAGAACAAGAGGCATACATCTCAAAAAGGCATGCAAATTACCAACAAATATGTAAAAAAAAAACTCAAAAATGAATTATTGGAGAAATACAAAGCAAAAACTTGATGAGGCATCATACCCCACTATTAAGACAATAGTGTCACAGGACAAGAAGAAAAACAATGTAGGCAAGGATGTGGGTAAAGGGGAAATCTTCATACATAATTTGCAGAAATGGAAGTCTAAGTTAGTGCTACTATGATAGAAACCTTACACATGTTTCTCAAAAAATTAAAAACAGAACTAACAATGCAAGAAACCCGAGGAATATCATCAGTCTAAGAGACATCATCGGTACATCCATGTACTTCTATTCACAATGGCCAGCGTGGAATCAGACTAAATGGCCATCAGTAGATGATAAAGGGATTCACACACACACACACGCACACAGAGGGGGAGGGGAAGAGAAAAAGACAGACAGACAGACAGATAGACAGACAGACAGAAATATATAGGGAGACAAAGAGAAATACTATTTAGACGTAAAAAGACTGAATTTTTGGCCTTTGCAGGTTGTGGATGAATTATGTGTGATTAATGAAATAAATCAGGACCAGAAAGACAATAATGTGGGAACTTCATTATTATTGAATATTACAATATAATATTAAAATTTTAATCCCACATAAATATGGAATCAAATACTGATTGAGCCTCAGAAGTGGGAATGGGCAGAGAGTAGAAAACATGGGGAGATATAACAACCAGTAAATATCTATGGTGAGATAGAAAGAATAAGAAAAAAAGTAAATACAATTAAAAGTAATTTATAGGTAATATGGAAGATTTTAAATGCTCTCATCACAAATAATAACAAATATCTGAGATGATGGTTCTACCAATTATCCTTATTTAATCATTATTATGTGAGCACATACATTAACCATTATACTTTACCACAGAATTATGTACTACTCTTGTATTCAATTTAAAATAAAATAGAAAATAAAACAAACAATTCTGATTATTAAAATATCCTTACAAAACAATGAGTTTTATGAATATAACATCTAGAATTCACAACTCAATGTATTAATGCTCAGAAACCTAATCCCTGCTCCAGTTGCTGTGGTGATTTTAATCACCCTCTCTCTTAGTTTCAGGGAAGTGTTTTTGCTATGGGTAGACATGAGACAGAGAAATAAATTCCCCCTTGTCTAATTAAAGGTATAGTTAATTTATCTCCATTTTTTGCAACACAAATAGCAAAGTTCTGATTAATCAGCTCTAGAGCAAAAGTAAACACTGTGCTTCACTTAATTAAAAATTAAATTTCTCTAGAGGGTTGATTACAGCGGGGAGTCCGGATATGCCTCTGCTAAATATGTGCTGCTTGCAGGACAATGTTAGAGACCGACCAGTGGGACATGTGCATCGGTGTAAACAAGAATGTGTCCAGACATTCAGTTAGCACCTCTCCATCCTCACTCTCCACAGGGAATGGGTGAGGAGAGCAGACCAAGGGCATATGCAAAAATTCTAAATTATTGAGGCCCAATCTCTACTTCCAGTTACTATTCAGAACAAAGGTTTGCAGATAATCTCCAAAAGCCAGGTAAACTATAAGCCTAGAGAGTCTCGCGTGGCAGAAGTCGGTATCATTCCTGGTTTTATGACAGTGTAATTACCAAGCATCATGCAATTTTCTTCAACGCTATATCTAATTGCAAACAACTATTCCATCAAGAGAACCATTTCATTTTATAGACCTGGGTGCACAGGAAACTCTTCACTGTCTGTTTCTGGAAGAAACAAAAACCCTGAGAGATACAATCTCAGCTATGGGACTAACAAAGATTTAATCATTTAGCTAGATATATAAAGCATTATTTGATACAGGCAGATAACATAAAGAGAAAATGGGTGGAAGAACAATAATAACAACAACAACAACAATACCTTGGGGCTCAAGGGAGCAGCCCACTGTTGAGGACTGATCCTCTTGGTTGGTAAGAGTTAGAGTGACTCAGAAGCCCCAAGGCCCTGTCTGTCACCTCCACTCATGTAGAAAGGAATATGCATCCTAAATGGCCTGACTTTTTCAAAAGAAAATAAAATACTTGTTTTTCATGCAGCACTTTTACTTCTGTGTGTTCAGTGGTTGTAAAGCTATGCTCAGGGTGTAGCATTTGCCAAATGTTGTCCAGCCAACTTACTCCTTCCCATGTGGCCCCCATTTGTGATCTCTACCAGAAGCAACAAACTTTAGCAATTTTTCCAAATTTATAAAATTAGGCTGGTACAGAAGACTAAATCCTGAACTAGACTTCTGGAAATCTGGGTTTTGTTCTGACATTGACAATAGTTTGTAAGTTATCTGCTAGTTCCTACATATACAATCATGATAATATGGCCTCCATCTAAACGCTGGGAAGATTGCAAGAGGTCTTCTGCATTTCCAATCTGTTTAAACAGTGATGTTAACAACATCCCAGCAGGTTCACAATGAGGACTTAAAGGTCGAGTCATCCAGCCCTCTTCCTAACACCTGAACGATGTCTATTCACATTGATACTTTAAGTAACATATTTGTTGCCACACAAATCAAATACACATCAAATACACATACACTGAAATGCTGATCACAAATAGGTTGATATTTGTAGGTTGAATCTTTGGAAGCAATTAAGTAATGAGGGTAGAGTCCTCAGGAAAAATAATGAGATTGTTTCTTCCATGTTCTTTGCCACATAGACACACCAAGGAGACTGTCGTTTATAACTCACGAAGAGTCTTGACACAACCCCATCATTCTGCTCCAGAGCTCACACATGCTACTCTGAAGGCATGTGGAAAATAAACTTCCTTGTTTAAAGTATACCTCGTGTTTTTCGTATAGCATTATGACAGCAGACAAGGCCATAAAGACAATGGAGTTACACAGAGTCTGTTGTTACCAGGGTCTTGTACTTGGTTTAATGTTCTTCTGCTATTAGTTTAATCTTTTTAATAATTTATCAAATCTTTTATACTAGTCCACACATTATATATTCAGCCCCAATCTCTAAGTTGGGGCCTAGTCTATGATTGCTCTTCTGTTCTATCCCAATCTTCATTATATGATTCTGTGGGTATTTTATCGACTCTAGATTTTATTTCAGTCAAGAGTTATTTTCCAAAGTGACCAGGATATAATCATAGATCTCAACTCAAAAATTTATGAGAATAAAATGATCTTGAGAAAGCCTAAGAGAACAGTTCAGCAGATAAAGGTGCCTGCCACCTAATCAGACAACCTGAGCTGGATCCCAGAACCCATGAGATGGATGGAGAGAGTAAATGTCCACTGGGGATCCCGGCCTCCACACACCACAACGTGCATGCCCACAAGTATACATACCTATGCATACGCATGTACACTTGTGCATATGCATGTATGCATGCACATTACATAAATAAATAATAAAATACGTAAATGAGCATGGGGATATTAAATGCTAAAATCTTTGCCGAGAATATAGCATGTGTTAAGGAAATACAGTTCAGTGTGATTTGGTTTCCTCCAATTAGCATGCTGCCTACAAAACAGCATCACCTGGGCTAACTTATTTGAGATGTGAATGAATTCAATTCTAGTGTTTGCTTTACCTGTCAAAACAGCCCAAGGTAGCCAAACTTATAAGGAATGAGAGAAAAGGCATCTCTAATAATGTGACCTTAGAGTTTCTTGCTCATATCTAGTTTAAAGTAATGTATACACTTCAAATGATAAATGAACTTCATAAAGTATGCACTTTGTTGGGATTATAATTCACTGTTTTTATTACGAGTTATTTGATCTTGAAAATTACTTAAAGTCATTCTGACTTTAACAAATATATTTCAATACAAGTAAGTAAATCCCCCATTTCACTGGTTCCCTAGGACGTAATAAAAGGGAAAGCATGCTTGCAGAAAAGTTACATTTTAATATTCATATGCTCCGAGCGTTTGTTTCCAAGGAGAATTTGAAGCAATTACTAAGAACTTTATATTTTAGTAAAGAGTAAGTTTGCAGACATTTTGATATAGGAATGTTAGTCTTTAGTAAAATTGGAATTATTATTTCCCTAAAAACATTCCTTTTTAATGCATTTTTTACTTTACAAATTATTCGCATCAATAAAATTTTATATTCCCTATATCACAGTATATTTATGGTAATAATTATTGTTTCCTAATGCAAATTAAGAAATATGACTTTGAGAAGCTTTTTGGTCAGTGTTCTGGCTTCTTCACTATCATAATTATATATATATAAAATATCTAGTCTATTCATGGTTTATTTCAAAAGAGATGCATTGAGGAGTTAACTGGTGGTTACAAAATTCTACATATCAAATACTAAAGCATATTAATAGATTAAGAAGGCAAGCATTTGTTTAGCTTACATACATATAGGTAATAGAGAATTTCACTGAGCTAGGTCTCAGCTGGCTTCTTTCATGCCTATACTGCAGGCTAGGATATGTCTGATCTTGGCTCAGTGTTGCTCATGATGGCTCTGTTCCATTTGTCTCATCCTCTGCTTGGAAATGATGAGTTTGCAAACACACGTTTTGCTCATGTTGATAGCAAAAATCACTATCAGAGAGCAAATAAGCACAGCCTCCTAGTGCCTTGGCTTAGACTGGCCCAGTCAGTTCCTCCTCATTCCATTTGCCAAAAGAACCAAATAACCAACTTTCAATCAGGTTGGAAACCACTGCAAAGACTAATGATAAATGATATAGATTGAGGTCTGTGAAGAATAAGGGACAAAAATTCACCACACTGTCTTGCGTGTTACTCGGCCTCCCTGTCTCTCAATACAAATAATAGATAACAATGAAAACCTTCAAAAGAAAATAAGATTAGAATCCCAGTAGTGACAAAATCATATTAACCCAGATTCACAGGCTTATACTCAATCAAGGGATCATGTTTCAAGATCATAACTCAGTTATAAAACAAGATTTAAAAGTCCAGAATTTATTATCACCTGTTTCTTTTATTATCACACCATTTCTTTACACAAAGACCTGGTTCTTATAAAATCGCCACTCCTGTACTGAAATTTCCTTCTGAGGAATAGGAGCTCACATGTTCTTTGAGTGGCAAGATGCTTAAACTGACCTCATCTCCTCAGGAATACTGTTTTCTCCTTTCACAAAAATAATACTAACCAGTAATATCACCTATTATCTGTAGTTAAATCCCTCTGAGAACTCTTCTAACTTTGGGAATATTTAAACTAGAGTAATAAAATCTGTGAACAGTCTATATTCAGCATAATAATAAAGCTAAAATCCCACCACTACATTTTCCCTGAAGGTTGTATGTTATTTACAAAAAATAAAAAATTGTCCACACAAAAATCCTCTCTTCTGACATGTCTTCTTAGAGGCTTTTTGTGTACATATGTATTTATTTATTTATCACTCACATTTAGCTATATTTTATGAGTCCTTGGGAAAATATACATAAACTAGCTGATTTTAATATAAATCTGAAGAATAGATTATTTAAGTGGTTTTTTAAGTAATAGTGAAATATGTTACTTCATTAAAGCATAAAATCATCTAAATGAACCATAAGGTATGTGATTATGACAATTTAGTGAAAGTTTAAAGGATTCATTTCCATGCAGCTGTGACTACATTAACTATGCAGTAGAAATTCAATGGAGACTTATACAGTAGAAGGTATTGGAAATGAGGCACTTTGTGAATAATGAGTTAAGAGTGATTTGATTTCTGGAGAATATTGGTTTGGTCCCTCCCTCCAGCAGCTGATGGGAGCAGATGCAGAGACTCATAACCAAACATAAGGTGGAACTCTGGGGAAGCCCGCAGAGAGGGAGGGAGGATTGTAGGAGCCAGAGGGTCAAGGATACCAGAACACATTCCACAGAATCAACTAATCTGAGCTCCCAGAGCCTTACAGAGACTGAAGCAGCAATTATGGAATCTGCATGGGTCTGAGCTAGGTCCCCTGCATATATGCTACAGATGTGTAGCTTGGCCTTCTTGTGGGACCCCTAACAGTGAGAGAAGGGTGTTCTCTGATTCTTTTGCCAGTTCACAGGAACCTTTTCCTCCTTCTGGGTTGCCTTGTCCAGCGTTGATATGATGGTTTGTGCCTAGTCTTGTTGACTTTTGTTTAAACCATGTTCAATTGATATCCCTGGGAAGCCTGTTCTTTTCGAGAAGAAATAGAGAGGAGTGGATCTTGGTGCGGGGGGTGGGTCAGAAGACTGGAGGAATGGGGGGAGGGAAGGCTGAACTTTTCTTTAATTTTAAAGTACAGCATTTATTTTAAAAGATAGTAAGAAGTGAAGACAAAAAGTAAGCATGAAATCAAATATTGGGCACTAACTTTTTAAAATGGGAATGTGACAAGTTTTGGAGAAATAATTTTGACAGTTACATTGAGTATAAATTTGATGGAGAAAATACTGAGCAGCAATAACAGTAACTGCATTTTACTCCAGTCCATGGAGCCAAATGCCTTTGTTTTATATTATGGTATTTCCTATACTTGTCATGACTACATTCTACATATTACTGAATGTTTTCTCTTTGTATCACTTTCCAACATAAGGAAAAAAGAATATTTATTTAATAGAGAATGGCTAAACAATTACAAAGAATAAATATTCTAGCATAGCCTATTGATATCTAATCTAATGATATTCTGTGACACAAACCTAGACAAATTCGGTCCAAATCCTTTCTTTTATACCTGAAAACACTTTTTTATTAAGACCACATTGGCATAATATATGAGTTCTGTGAGATAGTTACAAACTGGTAAAAAAAATAGTTTATTTCAGCAACTGGTGCTCCCTTTTATAAGTTCATGATTGTAAAATAGAATAAAATACTAAATGGGTAATCACGACAGAAAATGCCAACTATGCATTACTGTTTTCAATGTGAGAAATTGTTCAGACCCTGAGTTCTGAGAGAGGGAAGCATTTTGACTTCACAAGCATTCATTCACTGATACAATTTCATTATACAGCATATTTTCTGAAACAGTGACTGCTTCATGTTCAAATTGAGCACAAAGGCATCCAGATGTCTTACACTGTAAGGAGCTGCAAGGGTGTCAAATGCATGAAATCACTACAAATCAGAATGAACAGTAGATGGACTTCTGCTCTGCTGGATAACGAAAAGGTAAAGGCATCTGTGAAACCAAACACCCCACAAAAATTCAATGTATTTCTTATAAATAGTATGACTAAGTTGACTTTGATGAAATTTCTCCTTTCACTATTCATAAGTCTCTTTGTTCATAATCATTATAGCAATAAATTCCTTGTCAAAATGTGCATTTTACGTAAGAAACAAAGAAAATATATCATTTATAGTATTAATTTAAAAATTTCCCCAAACTGGTAATATACGCCCTCTAAATATGGAAAATACAATAAAACAGTCTGATAAAATGAAGGCAAAAACCCAGCATCATGGTGCACTGGAAAGGGTGAAGTAGGGGCATCTTCTTTGTTCAAGGACAGTGTAGGCTCCACTGTAAGACCCTGTCACAAGACAAAACAGAGCAAAAGAATGTGGGACATCCTACAGCTTACCAGAGACATAGTCATTACTGACACCGCAGAGCTTGGAGACTTAACCGGTGAGTTATTTCCCAGTCACTTAGTATTTTGCATATGCTCTTGCCTCTTCTCTGTTCTGAGTCTTGTCCCTTTTGCTTCCTTCTCCCCTTCTACCATCACTTTCCTTTCATATTATTCTCCATAAGTGATTGAGAATTTTGACAATGAGAACCTTTCAGTGTATATTTATAGTCAAAGAATATACCCATCTCAAATCTGCCTCACCTTTCACCTACTAAAGTAATTTCCCAGAGCACGTGTTGACTATACGGTATCTTAGTCAATGTTCTATTGCTCTGAAGAGATGCCATAACCAAAGCAACTCTTTCTAAAGGAATGCATTTAATTTGGGCTCACTTAAAATTTTAGAGGGCTAGTCCACTGTCATCTTGGTGGAGAGTGTGGCAGCACAAGACAGGCATGGCCCTGGAGCTGAGAGCTTTCCATTCTGATCCATAGATAGCAGAGGAAGAGAGAGACTGGGTCTTTTGGAACCTCAAAACCCACCCCTGTGACACATTTCCTCAAACAAGGCCACATATACTCCAACAAGGCCACACATCATAATTCTACTAAGAACTCAAGTGTGTGAATCTATGGGGACTGTTCTCATTCGAGTCATCTTTCTGCTGCATTTTGAAGAACACCCAGATGATTGGAAGAAACCAAAATATTTGTTCCCAAAGTCTGAAAGTTTGTGAGTGAAAAAACAATCAAAATGAAAGAGAAATCTCTGCCTCTTTTTGAGAGTCTAAAGTCAGACCAAGAGTCCACAAAGTCAAAAGTGTTCCTGCCGAACTCCGACCCCCTTTCCACCGTAGGTCGGCTGGGATTTTAAGTTGTCTTTATAGTGCTGGGTTTTCACCGTAGAGTGTACTATAATTTATCTGCCCATCATTTTCTCATCAGAAACCTGGCATCACTTTCCCTCTGATTTGTCATCTATTAAAATTGGTGGTCCATTGTTGAAATGCCATTTAAAGGTGACTCCTAAAATATAGTCTTGAACTGCCTTGCTCCCATATAATGCACACTGTCTGGATTAATAAACCTGTTTGTTTCTCTCTTGTTAATTTCTCTTTCATTGACTTTTGTAGACATTTGTCTCAGCTAAGGAATGTGTAGGAAGCGTTATACATGCTCTCTCCCAGTGATGTCTCTTATGCCTTCCTAGTTTCATATGTCATTTCTTTGTGTATGTTCTATGTATATAACTGATGTGTACCTGCCCGTGATGGCACATTTATGTGCATGAGGATGCACAAGTGAAAGGTTAGAGCAACCTCAGGTATCAGTCCTACCTTACATCTAGTTTTAGAAAAGTCTCTTTGCTGTTCACCACTGTGCAAGAGGCAGCCTAGCCTGAAACATTCAGGCATTCTCCTGTCTTTACCCCTCATCTTAGCATACAAGGGGTGCTGATATTACAGACCTACACTATTTTGTTCAGATTTTACATGGATTCTGAAGGTTTGAACTCTGGTCTTCATGAACTTTACAGCAAGTGCTTTACCCGCTGAACCTTCTTCCTAGCGTCACTCCATGGTTCTGTTGCAGCTGAATCTCTCCAACAGTAATCCTAGAGATATTGCTAATCTCCTGTATACTTTTGATTTTCATTTACCTGTTTATCTGCCAAATAAGCTACTTGTCTATTAGTGTAATATTTATGGTCCTGGCTAAATTTTGTCTTTTCTTCCTAACTCTTGGATATTACTAATCTGTGAATGTGAATGTTTTTTAATCACAAACACTGAAATTTAAGACCATAATGAGAAATGGGCAGAAATGAAATTTACCAAGTTATTCCTGACCCCCAAAAAGGATCACTAGGTCTAAGATAGAAGGTCTTGTTGCAGAATGAATCTTGCCACTATCATGGTTTTAATAAAAGTTTTCTGCTTCACTAAGTAAAAACTATATGTGAAAACATTTTAATGAATATGAATTATCATTAAGGTAAAAGTTCTTGAATTTTATTGTTGATGGTTGATGTTAAGGTTGTCGCCAATATTTCACTCTTATAAATAAATACCAATAAAATTATATTTGGCACATACTGATTTTTCACATTGAGTATTTTCACGTATTTCTGTAGCAAACAGTATGAATGCTTAAAGACATTTGACATATTCTTCTCTTAAAGATTTAGAAGAGTAGGCCCATGCACAATTCCATCTATATTAAGAGATGCAAGTTTAACTTCATTTTTGCTTGCAATTTTTATGAGTTTGCTAATTGCTCAAGTATGATAAATTTAACACACCGTTATCATTCTTGTTGGTTTAATTTGCATTTATTTGATCAACAGTGATTTAGAACATTCTCCCATAGGTACAAATTCATCTGTATTTCTTTTGTGTCAGTTGTTTATGACATGCCACTTGTCTCATTAGGAAACAGGCTGTGAAGCTTCAAAACAAAGTTCCACAAGGAAAGCATGAAAAGATTCTTTCCACTGGAGATTCACATATCCTATGTGACTTGTTTCTGTTAATCTTTTATCATTCCTTGTACTTTTAAAGAACTCCAGAATTATAGTATTCGGGGGCAACTAGTAAGATCTCTATTTCATTATAGATTACAACAATTATTAAATTAGAAAGAGTTTATCTTCATTCATTAAAGTATAAACATTAGGAATAATATTTTCTAATGCTATTACAAAGTCTTCTGTGTAAAAACATATTCGCCTTCTTTTGTTAATGCAATCAAATATCTGATATTCATCAAATGTTTTCTGAAATTATGAAATCTCAGTTTCTACAAATATAAAGGAAAAGGTACTGCTTTCTAACAAAAAAATAAATAATTGTCAGTAAAGTCTATGAATATCATTGTCCAAAGGCAGCATAATGGTGTATGCCTTTAATCTGAGCACTGGGGGGCAGGGGGCTGTCAGTGGCAGGTGGGTCTCTGAGATAGAGGCTAGCCTGATCTACAGAGTCTACAGACAACCAGGACTAGACAGAGAAACTTTGTTTCAAAAGAACAAAGGGAGCACAAAAAAGAAAATCGCTATTTAAGTTAATGGAACTAAAGAATCAACATAATCAAGTCCTTTCACAATTTTTATGTTTAACTATTTCATAGGTTTGTCTTAATAAAAACATAATTTTATTTTAACTGTATGAATCTGTCATATTCTTGATTATTTAATATTTTTGTTGTCTTACTGTACTTTAAAGAGACCTGAATGACATAATTTACTCTATATTTTTGTCAGTTCAACAAAATATTATTGAACAATAGCCATACTTTATCACATTGCTTTTCTTTTTTTAATTTTTTCTTTTATTATTATTAATCATTACATTCATTTTTATCCCACTTCCCGATTACCCCCTCCACCAACCCCCATCCCATGATATTCCACTTCCCTGTTACCCCTCCGCTCCCCCATCCCACATCTGCCCTCCCCCCTCCCTTTTGTCTGTATGAGAGTGCTCCCCTGTACTGCTGAATTTACTTGGTCAATGTGGGGCCATTTATCTGCATGTTTAAGGTAACGTAAGCTTGAAAGTTTGGCGGCTAAACTTTTAAAGCATAGTGTTTAATTTACCCTTATTTCTTTTAAAAATATTTTGTGCTTAATCCTTTTCAGCAGCTTAGAGAAGTGTGTTAGAAAATTATATCACTCAATATTTCACTATATGTTAAATACTGGCAAGTAACTCATTTGCCAATGATCGTAAGGTTGACATGAATTCTTTTTTTAAACATACTATTCTAGATAACAGTAGTTTATGATAATGAAATTGGATACAGACTATAAACTGTATAATCTATGAAAGTAAACATGTAGAATTAAGAGAATTCAATGAGAATACTAAAACATATATTCAAATATACCATGTGAAATGTTACATGTGAAAAGAAAGTCACCATGCTTTTTACAAACAAAATAAGTAATTTTGGTTTTGACTGAATAAATAAATAATAGATTTTTACCTGTTTTACTTCCTGATAAGGTAGCATTGGACTCTCAACATTTGTTTTATAATTTAAGTCTAACCCTGTAAGCCCAAATGTTGTTCATCCTTAACCTCCTTACCCAGAGAGAAAACTTTTCTCCATCCTTCCATACCTTATTCTTAGACTGTGAGGTTCTCAGAGGCAGAGGTTATATTTCTTTCAATGCTTTTAACGATAAAGATATACAACAAAATCAGAGTTTCTTGAATTCATGGATGAATAGTGCATGAAGGAATGAATGTATATACCATAATGCTAAGTATGCAGAAGCATAGATGTGTATGTGTATGTGCACACACACAGACAAGCATCCCTCCCAAGAAGAACCACAGTGCATACAAAACAGATTAGTACAAAAATGTCTTATAAACCAAAATGACATTTACCAAGATGCAACTATCAAAGAACCACAAGAGACATTGAGATCACGTTAGGTAGTGACAAGTTCTTACTAACTTAAACTCAAAAGGAAAAGGAATAGTTACTGGACATAAGATGACAGAAAATCAAGTTGAGTTAGATGCCTTAAGAGAACTGGGCTGTGTTTCTTGATTTATTTTCAAACAAGAGATAGAGTCAGCTGCAGACCACAAAATGGAAGGCAACTGGGGAATAAATACCCTGCCTGGCTGACTTCTATCACTTCTCTTTTTCCTCTTGTTGGTAATCCTTTTTGTCAGACTTCAGCTAGAGATTCTCACTACAACCCCAGAGTATTAGTGCTTTGAAGCCGTTTTGCAGAGGAAGATAAGAAGTGGATCCAGAGGGAGAGATGGAAGGATCTGACATTACAAGACTGTATGTTAGGCTAATATGTTGAAGAGTAGTACAATTACTAATTAGGACATATCCCCCCTCTTCTTTACCCAGTTCTGAGTAAGCTGAATCATAAAGTTCACCTTCTGTTAATAACTAGATAGTCAAGTGCCGAGCCTTGAATCTAGAAGGCTCTCTCAGTACAAGCAGTGTAATTATAGAAGAGGACATGTGTTTGAAAGGAAACTATATGGAGCTGGGAGGCATTGGAGGGTTGTGAGATGGATAGATATTATCAAAATGCATTGCCATGTGGATGAAATTCTCAAAAAATATATTTAAAAACCCATCTATTCATACAAACGTGAACTGAAATGGTTTTATCAGCTGCAATGGTAACATAGCAGGACTCAGGGCTTCATCAAGCCCTAGGAAGAAGAAAGCAGAGCATTTAGGCAAGAACTCAGAGTGACTCAGCACAAACTTACAAATCAAAACAGCAAATGCTATGGCAATAGACTATAACAATACAACAAGTGTATAACATACATCATGGTTGGTTCCCTCCGACTCCAGACTCCAAGCTGTCTACAGAAAGTAGACAAAACTTAGGTCCAGAAATGTGGAGTCCCAAACCATTTGAGGTTTCTCATGACCCAACAGCTCTCAGAACAGTGCTCAGAGATCACAACAGGGATAAGGCGATTCCCTACTCAAATAAGGCTTAGGCCTACTCAGCTCCACAGATACAAAGGCCATCTCATGATAAAGCCTGTTAGGCTTCTGTTTCCTCACTGGAGATTTTATGTCCTGATCCACAGTCTGCTAATCTAGCTCCTATGCTCAGAAGGCCTCTGCCCCAGCTGTTGCACCTCCTCCCTTGTCATTTTTCCTCCCCACCCCACCAACTAGAGCTATATAAACTAAACTCACTATTTCAATAAATGAGCTGCGCTCACACATATTCTCCTGGGTCATTTATACCTGCCATACTCACCACCACCAGAGACCCTGATCCTTTTCTGGTCCTCAGCACCCTGAAACTGCTGGCGCACAATTCAGATCAGACTCAGGAGACCCACATAGAAGTGCAAGTTAAGCTGTGGAAAAGATGAAGCATAGCTTTGAAGTTCAGCCAACCCCACACTAGGAAAATGAGAGGAGTAGGGAAGACCTGCGCTCCCCCTGAGCCAATCTGATTATATAACAATACTGAATGATACCAGAAAATTCTGGAAATTTGTCCTCAATGTTGGACAAACCTGCCAAGATTAGAACCTGGAAGGTTGCTCTTCAGTATTTTACATGGCTGAGGTAGCAGTCAACAGGTGACCCTAGTGAGATTGATCTGGAGAATTCAACCTGACAGTTAGAATTCCAGCCAGTCCACACTCAGCATTAATTATTTTCTCTGTCCCATCATGTCATACATAACATGACTTCGGCCTTTTGACCCTATATATGGTGATAGGAATCAAAAGGAAGAAACTCGCTTCTCACACAAAAGCATGAAAAAATTACATTGCCTTATAATACAATATTTATCTACATAATAAATGAGTAATATTTTATTTGGTTATGTTAGATTATATTAAATATTTAGAAGGTATACTCTAACTAATTGACCATAAAAATTATAAAGTTAATAGTGAATATTTGAATTTAATTCTTGTTCATATTTGTTTCAATTACATTTATATTAAAATGCACTATGGGTACTTTATTTTAAGAAAAATGCTACTATTCTAATGGCAATAACATCTCAGAGGGAAGAATATGACTTTTTCATCACTTAGCCATGTATATATATATATATATATATATATATATATATACACACACACACACACACACACACACGCATACTTTGTATTATTTATATATTTAACAATAATATCACTGACATTTGAGATCATTTCAAAACTAGATAAAGTTGTGCATCTTGGCTGAGAATGGAATTGGAGTTTCAAACTTTAATTGTTTACTGCATCTAAAGGGTTGTGTTTGGTTTCGTTGGACCGTTTGCTTTCTCCTTTTAAACACCCTCCTATGACTCTTCCTGAAATGGAAATATAAGACACGAATTCAGCATTGTGGCCATGGACACCCTCTATATCCTGATGATCTGTTGACCATCTTTTTAAAGAAATGTTTCTTTACTGGATATGGTTTGTTTTCTCTGTCTGCCCAATAGTGCATGCTCTTATCAAAGTCAATGTGTCTATTTAAAGAGTAATTCTAGACAGATGGAACACCAAGAAGGAGAAGTTACCAAAAGACAAGTTCCTTTCCCCTGCAAGAGAGACTGCTATGCAAAAAAATAAAACAAAACTAAATTTGGTAAAACAGGACACAATGTGGACTTGTAGTGGCCTCCGTGCATTATTAAATATATATTATTGAAAGAGAATGCATAATTCAGACCTAAATCTAGAATTTGTTGGGGTGCTGAGGAACAAAGTCAAGTATCAGTAGATTAGTAACATTTTCTTGAAAAGGACTATGCTCACAGACTCACAGTATGCCCACATGTAGTAATGGTAAATCGTATAACATGACTACTTTTTTTGAACATTCAGTGCAATCAAGTTGAAAGTAAAAGCATGGTTTTTCTTATTTTACATGAAAGTATAAACTTTTCCTCTTTGCTTATTTATAAAGGAGGAGGCAGAGGAAGAAGAAAGGAAAAAAAGGAAGGAAGGAAGGAAGGAAGGAAGGAAGGAAGGAAGGAAGGAAGGAAGGAAGGAAGGAAGAAAGGAAGGAAGGAAGGAAGGAAGGAAGGGAAAGAAAGAAAGAAAGAAAGAAAGAAAGAAAGAAAGAAAGAAAGAAAGGAAGGAAGGAAGGAAGGAAGGAAGGAAGGAAGGAAGGAAGGAAGGAAGGAAGAAAGAAAGAAAGCAGAGCCCTAGGTCCTCCTTCTCAAGGGCAGAGTAGAGGTCACAAGAGTCAAGAGTCATCATTAGTGAAAGGCAACAGTATGAAGCCCAGTAGCAATGTCACAGCACGCAACATCTGCAGAAACTGTATTGTGGCAGTGTCTGGGGGCTGAAGCAAGATAATGAGGAGACTTATTTCTGAGTGCCCATGTGACAGCTTACAGTGGAGCTCTTAGAAATAGCTGAGGGACATGTTGAGAAATGTTAATTTCTGTCATTCAAGCACACAGAGATGATGCCTTGGTAATGTGGATATTTAAAATTGCTCATGATGATGTGTGGTAGTCATAAACTGGGAAGGCCAGAGAACATTTGCTTTGCATAAGCCTCATTTGTTATGCAACACAGCCTCATGAAATGAATTTCTTTTCTGCTTTAACAACACTACACAGAGACATAAAAATCTCCATTTTAGATCTGTGGCTGGGGACATCAGCTTGGTCCACAGGGCTTCATAGCCAATTAGCGCCGGGAGAAAGCTAGCCTCCCAGGCCCTCAGGACACAGAGACTGAGGAAAAGTCAGGAACAGGAACCTTCTGGTTTCCATCTGTGGCAGGAGACCTGTGCCTGGGCCACCAGGGTTTCATAGCTGAGTAGTGCCAGGAGAAAGCTACCCTCCGAGGAGTGTAGAAAAGCTGTGAGCGGGGTTAAGACAAGCACCACTGCTCACCAGGACCTGCCCGGAACCTGCGGGACACAGGGACTGAGGTAGTCGGGCATAGGAACCTTTCGGTTTCCATCTGTGGCAGGAGACCTCTGCCTGGACCACCATAGCCAAGCAGCGCCAGGAGAAAGTTACTCTCCCAGGAGCGTGGAAAAGCCATGAGTGGGGACAAGACAAGCACCACTGCTCACCAAGACCCGCCCGGAACCTGCAGGACAGAGACCGAGGGACAGCAAACTTCCGGTTTCCATCTGTGGCTGGGGATCTCAGCTTGGGCAACAGGGATCCATAGCCAAGTAGCTCCAGAAGAAAGTCATCCTCCCAAGAGCGTGGATAAGCCATGAGTAGGGACAAGACAAGCACCACTGCTCACTGAGACCCGCCCAGAACCCTCGGGACACAGAAACTGTGGTAAAGCTGGGGACAGGAAACTTCTGGTTTCCATCTGTGGCTGGGGACCTCAGCTTGGGCCACAGGGCTCCATAGCCAATTAGTGCTGGGAGAAAGCTAGACTCCGAGGCCCTCAGGACACAGAGACTGAGGAGGAAAAGTCAGGGACAGGAACCTTCCAGTTTCCATCCCTGGAAGGAAACCTGTGCCTAGGCCACCAGGGTTCCATAGCCAAGTAGCACCGGAAGAAAGTTACTCTCCCAGGAGCTTGGAAAAGCCATGAGTGAGGGTAAGACAAGCACCACTGCTCACAGGGACCTGGTGACCTCAGCCTGCGCCACAGGGCTCCAGGATCCCAAGAGTGCTGACACACCTTCGAGCGTAGGCAAAACCACCACTTCTGTTCAAACTCAATGGATCAAGAGGGACCCTTGCAGAGCCATCAGGACACAGGCACCAAGGGACAGCTGAGGACAAGATCCTCCTGGTTTCTGTCTGCACACCAGAGCTGACCCTGTGCCACAGCACTCCAAACCCAAACACCTATCAGAGAGAGCTGGTCTTCAAGGACTATTGATACAGAGGTCTGCAGGAGGGACAAGCCACAGTCAGACAGAGTAAGATCAGCTAACATCAGAGTTAACAAGGTGGCAAAAGGCAAGGGCAGGAACATAAGGAACAGAAACCAAGGTTACTTGGCAATATCAGAACCCAGCTTTCCCACCACAGCAAGCCCTGGATACCCCAACACACCAGAAAAGCGAGATTCAGATTTAAAATCAGTTCTCATGATGATGATAGAAGACTTTAAGAAAGAAATTAACACTCTTAAAGAAATACAAGAGAACAGAGGTAAACAAGTAGAAGACCTTAAAGAGGAAACACAGAAATCCATTAAACAATTACAGGAAAACACAAACAAACAGACAAAGGAAATGAACAAAACTATCCAGGAAATAAAAATAGAAATAGAAACAATAAAGATATCACAAAAAGAGACAACCCTGGAGTTAGAAACCCTAGGAAAGAGATCAGGAGTCATAGACGCAAGCAAAACCAATAGAATACAAGAGATAGAAGAGAGAATCTCAGGAGCAGAAGATACCATAGACAAAATTGACACAACAGTAAAAGAACATACAAAATGCAAAAAGTTCCTAACCCAAAACATCCATGAAATCCAGGACACAATGAGAAGACAGAACCTAAGGATAATAGGTATCGAAGAGAGTGAAGATTCCCAACTTAAAGTACCAGTAAATATCTTCAACAAAATTATAGAAGAAAACTTCCCTAACTTAAAGAAAGAGATGAACACAAATATACAAGAAGCTTACAGAACCCCAAATAGATTGGACCAGAAAAGAAATTCGTCCCATCACATTATAGTGAAAACACCAAATACACAAAACAAGGAAAGAATATTAAAAGCAGTAAGGGAAAAAAGTCAA
>CM052712.1:55504625-55521379 GCA_028551405.1 Uromys caudimaculatus | reverse complement strand
CTGCCTGTCGCTGTACCAATACCATGCAGTTTTTATCACTACTACTCTGTAGTACAGCTTGAGGTCAGGAATGCTGATTCCCCCAGAAGTTCTTTTGTTGTTGAGAATAGCTTTTGCTATCCTGGGTTTTTTGTTGTTCCAAATGAATTTGAGAATTGCTCTTTCTAAGTCTATGAAGAATTGAGTTGGAATTTGATGGGGATTGCATTGAATTTGTAGATTGCTTTTGGCAGGATGGCCATTTTTACTATATTAATCCTGCCAATCCATGAGCACAGGAGAACTTTCCATCTTCTGAGGTCTTCTTCGATTTCTTTCTTCAGAGACTTGAAGCTCTTGTTATACAGATCTTTCACTTGCTTGGTTAGAGTCACACCAAGATAATTCACATTGTTTGTGACAATTGTGAAGGGTGTCATTTCCCTAATTTCTTTCTCAGCCTGTTTATCCTTCGAGCATAGGAAGGCTACTGATTTGTTGGAGTTATTTTTATATCCGGCCACTTTGCTGAAGTTGTTTATCAGCTGCAGCAGTTCTCTAGTGGAGGTTTTCGGGTCACTTAAGTATATGATCATATCATCTGCAAAGAGTGATATTTTGTTTTCTTCCTTTCCAATTTGTATCCCTTTGACCTCCTTTTGTTGTCTATTTGCTCTAGCTGGAGCTTCAATTACTATATTGAATAGATAGGGAGAGAGAGGGCAGCCTTGCCTAGTCCCTGATTTTAGTGGGATTGCTTCTATGGGTTTCTTATGGTGTCTTGACCCCTCTGGCTCCTAAAATTTTCATTCCTCCTCTTCTCTGAGCTCCATGTATGCTCCAAACCTAATGTTTGGCTGTGGGTCTCTGCATCTCTTTCCATCACTTGCTGCTTGAAGCCTCTCTGATGACAACTGGGCTAGACATATATCTATGATATAGCAAAATATCTTCAGGCATCATTTCAGTGACTTTTTTTTTTACATTGCAGTTTTTAGGATTTCAATTACGTCCTCAAACTAAACCTCTTGGATCAGGTCTAGGTGGCTCCAAATTTTACAGATCTTCATGATGGTCTTCTCTTTAGCTGTGTGGTGTTGTACTTAAAAATAGAAATACCTTCCTCTCCTTACAATTTTGAACAATTCTTCTTGCTTCCACTAACCATGTCCACATCCTTGTAAATCATTCATTTTTTAAATACTTCTTTGCCCAGTTATTCTGGGGTGACTTCTGTTTTTTGGCTTTGATTTTGCTTGTTACAATGAGGTTATGTGGATGTTACAATTTGTAACAATATAACAATTAGTAACAATTTGTTACAATTGACACTATCAATGGAAGACATAAACCTAGGATCCCCTGTCTGTCGGTCTGATTAACTTCTCTGGGTTATCTTTTCTGCAGGTCACTTCACAGTCATAAACTGACTTCTGATTTAACTCATTCCTAATACCATGTCAAGTCTTTGCAGTAGGCTCTGGTTTTATGTAGCTGACACCAGGATTCAGTTTTATGTTGCTGATGTCTACTTAGTGATTCATTTAAATATATATATATAATATATTCTCTCTCTTTTTCTGTATGTGTATGTATATATGTGTGTGAAGCAAATACAGGCATTTGTATTTTTCTTGTCATATTTTTGTTCCATGATGCATCTCAAATATCGATATAAAGTTCTCAAGTCCCTTATATAAAATATCATAGTATTTATACTGCCTACCTACATCTTCTCACATATTCCAAAACATCTTAAAAGTACTTATGGCACTTAATACAATACAGGTGCTATTAAGTAGTGACCAGATTCCACTGTTTAAGGAATAATAACATGACACCAGCACATGATAGTATAGATTCGACATTGTTCAAAACTTTCAATTCATGTTTTATTAAAACTACAATCATAGAATTCATGGCTACCAAAGCTGATTATACATATGGCCCATATGTTCACGGACACACACACATATGACTCACTTTAGCATAACATTTCTAAATATTCTACTCAATTTTTAAATATTTAGGGTTTTTTCTGGAAGTAAGTATCAAATAAGCAAATGAATTATGTATTACATGTTGTTAACATATAATAGATCAATCAACTACAAAACAAGATCCTTATTTTAGTATACATTTTTTTCAGTATGAAAACTTTATTTTTATTTTAGCCTCAGATTTTTTAACAAAAAATATAATAAGATAAAACAAAACAAAGCAAATCACACTGAAACTGGTGCAGACCCATATACTCTCTATGCATGCCGCTTCTGTCTCTGTGAGTTCATGTAGGTTTTGCCAAACTGATTCAGAGGGCTTGTTATCCTGGTGTCCTCCATCCCATCTACCTCTTGAGCTCTTAAAACCCATTCTTCCTCACACTTCCCTGAGCTCTAAGGTGAGGACTTTGATGGAGACATCTAATTTTGAGCTGTGAGTTACAATGTCTTTTGTGTAGGTCTCTGCTCCAAGAGTAAGCTTCTCTGGTGATGGCTGAATAAAGAACTGATCCATGGCCGGGCAGTGGTGGCGCACGCCTTTAATCCCAGCACTTGGGAGGCAGAGGCAGGTGGATTTCTGAGTTCGAGGCCAGCCTGGTCTACACAGTGAGTTCCAGGACAGCCAGGGCTACACAGAGAAACCCTGTCTCAAAAAAAAAAAAAAAAAAAAAAAAAAAAAAAAAACTGATCCATGAGTACAGCAGAATGTCATTAGAAGTCATTTTATTTTTACTTTTTCTCTAGACCAGTAGTATTTGGTTTTACCCTAGATCTCTGAGCTATCCTGTCTCTGAGTCATCTAAGCAGTGTAGAGTATAGGTTCCATCTCACAGAGTGGTTCTTAAGTCAAATTACAAATCCACTGGTTACTCCCTCACGTTTGTGCCACCCTTGCCTTGGTGTAGTTTATAGGCAAGATGGATTGTAGATCAAAGATTTTGTGGCTGGGTTTGTGCTTACATTTCTCTTTTGGTAGAATGCTGCAGAATGCCTTTCTCTACCAAAGACACTGGATGATAGGGGTGAAGGTTCTATGTAGGCACCAGCTCAACAACTCCATGTTTAATGAGTTATGTCAGTGTTGTCTTCAGCAACTGGACCTTGCTGGCCATTTGCAGAGAGCAACCTATTATGTTGGCAGTGCCTGGGTTGTTTGGAGACTTATAGGGAACACTTTTGTCAACAATTCAATTGGATATAACTCAACCAAACTCCTGGAATCTCTGTTAAGTTACAGGAGATGACCAGCTGGGAATCCATTTCCCAAATTATTTGGAGACTTCATTTTAGAATTGCCTTCATATATTTTAGAAATGTTCTACTACCCAATCTTAATTTAATTTACTTAGGTATAAATGATTTTCTTTCCTCTCCTTATTACATAGGTTATAATGATATGTGTGTGTGAATAATAGTTGCTCAATTCTTTTTAAATATTAGACTATTTGTAAGAAAATATCACATAGAAAGATTTTTGTTCAGACTGTGAATGTAGCTTAGTTTGTACAGTCTGTCATGCACCACATAAACCAATAGTGGTAGTAGACACCTAAAATCTCAAAACTCACAAAGAAGAGACATGAATATCACAAGTTCAATGTCTCCTGTGTCTTCACAGATAGTTTGCAGGCCCCTGAGTCACCCTGCGCAGCATCTAGCAAGCTCCTGTCTCTGTTGACATCTTGTATTCTAATCTGGGAAGCAAGAATGCTGAAAGTCATCTGCTAACCATCTTGCATTCATCTCCAATTTGCTAATTCTGCCAACAGGCTGGTTCCCCACTATTTCCTTCTCCTCATGCATATTTATAACTTGAAATTCTTGTTACCCAATGGATTTTCCAATTTACATATCTATCTACATCCCCTATGTTCTATTTTTGCATGACAGGTACTTGGGAAATAAATCAGTGTTAGCCTAATGAGGTGATCAGATTGGTTCCAACTTTAGTGTCTTTTCCATGTAGTAATAAGGGTCAGCATACTGGTTGGGAGCTGTGTTGGCAACAATGTGAATTAGTGCTTCCTAAGCCATGGACAATTTTAACAGGGAAAAAATATGTTTTTTGACAGAATTCTAGTCAACTGAAGCATGAGAGGTATGCTGTTTGTACAACTTGGGAGCTTCACAATATCAAATCTTACTCACTTGGTTGCTCTTCATTCTCTCTCTCTCTCTCTGCGCATTCCCAGACCTCACAGCTGCCTCCTCCTGGTTTTGAAAAGAGTGTTAGATTCTCAGGAGCAAGCAAAATCTAGGCCTGAAACTCCTGTCTGCTCCATTCAAGTTGTATGGATGTAAAATGAAATGTTGTGAGCACTTTAAATCTAATTATTCATCGGGGAAAATCTGGGGACATCAGGGAGCGATGCTACGGAATGGCTGCAAGTCGATGAAGACCCGTTAGCAAAGCACAGGGTATGCACAGACTCCTCCTGTGACTGAAGCAGGACATTTTCATTCTCTCTTGGGATAATGCATCTTTAGAAAGCCTCAGCCTGTCATTTTTTAAAGTTAATAGGAAAAATGTAAGAGATTTTGTAAGAAAAAGTAAACATTATTAGTACTACTAATTATCCAAGATATTTAAATATTTACAAAATTGCCCAAAGACTTAGAATAATAGTTACTATCACTCACACTGAGAAGAAAAAAAGGCTTTCTTGAAGTTTTACTATAAGGGAATATTATTTTGTAACAAGTAAAATTTCACTAATAGTGGAATTGAAATTTTGTTCTCAGGAAATCACAAAGTAACAACAACTAAAGTGTTCAGGGAACAATCTAGAAACCACTTCTATCCAGAATAACTTTTCATAAAACAAACAGAAAAACAAAACAAAGAAGCATTCAGGCAGCATGCATTAATGATTTAGTGTAGTCCCAAACTGTCTTTCCATATATTAAACCTCACATCTCAATGACCCCTATTGGCAGGTTCTATAAGACCTTGACTTTACTAGTGAAGACACCGAAACTCCAAAAGCTTAACTGACTCACCCACATTCTGCTTTGAACTCTGGAGCTGAAATAAGACAAGAGATGGTAGGATTTCAAGGTTAGCACTAAGAGAAGAGAGCTCATTTACTTGCCTGACTTTAAAATTCAAGGCGCCACCTTTTCCTGAAAATCTTGCACCCTGCTTCAATTTGCCTGCACATCTAAAAAGTCATTTATTCAGACTGCTCAGCTGCAGCACACTCGGGCATTAATTACTAAAGTAGCAATTGCCCAATCCAGTAAGCTGCTGTAAGTTGTTGTGCCCAGCTGAGACACAGATGGACAGACGGTATGAGGTAGCAGAGTTAGTTTTACTGAGGTCAACAAGAAACCATCTATCAGCAAGATCCTAGAACTGAGAAGGGCCAGTATTAATTGAGGCTAGCCCCACTGGGAGTAAGAGGGGCTAAGTGGTCTACCATACAGCCTTAGAGCATTAATTTAGTTTAAGGTCACAGAATTAAATGATTCACAACTGCACTCTCAATTCTCCTTGGTATTTGCTCAGTCGCTGTTGCGTAATTAAGTATTAAGTGATTTAGAACTTTTTCCCCCTTCTTTCTCCCCGTGAAGTATTTGCACCAGATTGTAGATCGGCTGTCAGTTCTCAGGTTTAGAGACCTGGCATTCTGTTCACTTTAGGGTTCACTTTGGGGTTAAAAGTCAAGCCATAAGCTAAAGTCTAAATGAAATAAAATGTTCCTTTGTATGCAAATCGCTGCTAAAAATTTGAAAGTCAGTGAGTTCAATTTAAAAATCATCTGAAACACACTAAACATAATATTTTTTATTTTAATTATGTCTAAGTTGGAACAGGAAGAGGTATTAATTGCAAATCAGTGTGCACAAATGTACAAGGGCCACAGAGGGCAGAGATATCAAATTGCCTAGAGCATTACAGGATGCTGACACCTACTGCACCCGGAGGAACTGACCTTGTGTCCTTGTAAGAGCAGGAAGCATTCTTAACCACAGACTCATCTTTCCAGCCAATAATTAAAATATTTGTAAATTAAAATTAGATCATTCATTAGATCATTTGTAAATTAAAATCAGATAATTCAGAATTTATAGGATCTTAAGATGGTTACTGTACACAAATTCACAAAAGAGAAGCTCACAATATCTTATTTTTCTACTGGGTTTGTAACTGCATGATCAGAGTCAGGAAATGGCCTTGCCAACATCACGCAGTTAAGGAAACATGGCAGGACTTGAAGGTAGCTCAGATATGGAGTCCTACCCAAAGTTTAACAGGAGGACCGTCTACACTAACATTAGGAAACATGTTAGAAATTCAGATTCCCAGGTCCTGTTCTATTATGCTGAATCAAATCCACCTTGTACAAGACACACTGATCTGTAGCAGACTACCAATTTTCTTAGTGATCCACTGACAAAACAATGCAGCCGTTGTCAGTTGAATGAAACCAGAACTTAACCAAAATCTAGAAAAACTGAAGAAGGCATTTTAATGTTATGCTGGATAATTTCAAAAACAGATTTTTGTTGTTAGACAGTTTCTTTAGAAGTAATATGTGAATGTTTTCATGATTAAAATGATATCTATATGTCCATGTGTCTACACATATACATAGATGGATATGTACCTTAGTTTTCTACAGAACTGCCCATGCTCTGGGGTATTAAGGAAGACAGAAAAACTCTAGCCCAGGTATTTCTCAACATACATACAGAATATCATTAAAAGCACACTAGCGCCCCCTGCTGAATTGTTGAAGAAAAGTTAGCAAAGCACTCTGTGCTTGGCTGCTTTCCACCCAGGTATTTTCATTAAAATTTTACTGCTGAGTAATCAGTTTTTCCGAGTCCTGACTCCTCTCCAACTTTGAGCAATTCGAGCAACATAATTCTTAGGTTTATGATACTCTAAGAGTATCTTCATCTTGGCTCACTATACCACAGGGAAAAGATTTTAAAACCTGCTTCAACATAAAATACCCTATACCTATAGTAAGTGCATTAGCACAGATTTGTAATTGTGAAGAATATTATTTCAGTCTATGAAAAATCAAAACTATTATCAGTATGAGAGATGCAACCTAATAATCAATGAATAGCATATAATATGTATATTCAAAGTGCAGGTACTCAAGGCCTGGGGGATGCTGCCATAGTCAGTCTGCTTATAAGAAAGAAAGCACACTTTCTGGTATTTTCAGCCTAAAAAGAGCTAATATCACCAAGTATGAATATCCTTTCTATCTCAGGAAGGCAGATTCTCTTCCAGCCTTATTTACTTCTCTTCTACTCTGAATACACTAGAAAAAAAAAGTGCTTCCTGTTCCTTCATGCATAAGAAAACAGTAACTGGCCTCCAAAAAAAAGCAACTACTTATAAATCCATAGACACTGATGCTAGTGCTGAGTTAGAATAATAAAATCAGTTGAAAGGCTTTTGAAGATCCCAAAGTTTCTTCACCAAAACCTCAATATTTCCAAAAGTCACCAAATCATTTTTCTGATTTCGATTTTTTGTTTGTTTTCCTAATGACAATGGTTTACTACTATGTCTATAAAAAAGACCTCATTAAGGGAATAAAACTGCCTCCTCTAAAATTTCACCTCTGGAACATTGTATGACGTGGGAGGAGGAAGAGGAGAAAGAGGAGGAAGAGCAGGAGAGTCAGGAGAAGGGGATATTTAGAAAACCTTTTGTGTCAGAGACACATTGAAGAAAATCACTCTTACATTTTATTACAGTCAGACTTTATGAACTGATGTCACTCCAATATTAGCAAAGTTTCTAAGGCTTAACTGAAAGAAAAGACAACTAATTCCCTTCAAAATCCTAAAGTACCAGTTTAGTAAGTTAAGAGATGGTTGAACACAAAATCCTCTAAAGAAAAGAGAGCAATGGGAGACTTACTTCAAAGTCTCTCAGATAAAAATTTGCAGGAAGTTGTTTCCATTTTACTCTTCATATTGGATTTGATTACAATAATTTTAAAAACAAGAGAATATACAGGGTCTAATTAGTTTCTAATTAATGTCTGATTGAAATTGCTTTATCATTTGCAAAGAAATTGCACCAGCCAGACTTAAACAGGCAAGAAAAACTTTCAGGACCACTGCAAAAGGGAAAAGACACTGAACTGAACCCATTGAGACCAAAGAACTGAGGGCACTCTTGTGGAAAAAGGAGCAGAGGTCAGGGCAGAAGCTGGTAAGTATGATTAGCTAGCTAGGCTGGTGTTGTCGGACTTACTGTCTCTTATGGTGAATGCCTCCCTTAGCTCAGCTTTGAAATCCATCTCTCATTGTCTTAACAAGAGAAAAGAAGATATCACCAATGCCGGCCCTTAGGATTCATGGTCAAAAGACTGAAATGTCTTATTCCTAGTTAAGACAACCTCTCATGACTCTCAATTACCTGGTTATGAGAGCATCACAGAAAAACCGACTCATGAAAGAGCAGACTAAGAAGACAGGAGGAATAATTATTCTCTTAATGCAATAACAAATGCTTCCCCTACCCATTTGCAGTCACTTAAGGATCCTGCAAATTAACCCTGTGCATTTTTCCCAGGTTGAGCTCAGAAACCATAACTTCCTTTTTTTCTTCTTTTCTGGATGTATTTTTCCCTTTCAGATACCGGCCACAAATCTAAAGAGGGTTACCTGACACTCTGGGCTTTTTAGTTCTTTCTCTGAAGACTTGCTCCACTGTGAGCTTTCGCCATGTAGCTGAACAGTCGTTATCTCCGTAGCTAAACAGAAGTTGAAACAGCACACTCAAGACCTGGACAAACTCAAGCCAGACAAAACTCCTAGAATAGAGAAAAGGGCTGGGTATGAAGACACAGCTAAGTCGCCATTGGCAATCGATACCTGCTGATGGAGGAGTCGGTTTTCTTCAAGTGTGTGGTCCCTGATGAGTTGGCCATACTTAAGCTGAAGACCACACATCAAAGAGTACAGATATCATCTGTTTACATGGTAAATATTTTTTAAAGTGGACACAAAATCGAGAAGTTGGGGATGTAGAAAAGATCAGGAAAGCATTGGGGAAAGTCAAGAATCTTGTTGAAATACATTATAGGACTAATAAAAAAAGAGAAAAGAAAATTTTGTTCCTATGGTGCTAAAGATGTAAATCCATCCTTTGTCACTAAATAAGTTTATCTCTCTCTTTCCTAAAATTTTAGAGTTCCTTTCATTTCTTATTCTTTAGAAAAAGGGATCTTGAAATTATGTTAGTCAGGTATGGCCATAATATCATTGTGCCAAAGTCATTTCCTGTACAAATTTTCATAAGGTGGTTGGACCATCTTCTCTCACCATCAGCAACATAAATCGGTTCCCTTTGCTTCCTATCCTCAGCAGCACCTATTGTCTTATGTCACTGATATTCTTGTCTTATTTCCAATGTAGTCTTAACAAAGTGAAATCTCATGGCTGCTTGATTTGCAACCCATTGCTAATGCAGTTTTGAGTACCAACTTGACTGCTTAAAAGGATGTCTAGAGCACAAACTTCTAGGCATCAGCAAATATGAATCTCCAGATGTGATTAGCACTGAAGGTCAATCAACTGAAATAGCTGCCACCGTTCCCTCTAAATTACGTAACGTGACATCCACTTGCCGATCATTTATAGTGTACTATGTGTTGTAAATAATATAGACCGATTCAAGCTATATGGAAGACAGTGTGTCTGCTACAGGTTCCACGCATATAGTATGCTACTTTGTAGAGGGACTTGAGTATCTATTGGGACCTCAGGGTGTCCTGGAACCAATCTTCCAAGGAAGATACAGGGCTTGCTGTATATCAAAATGAAATCAAGTTTAATTCTTGAAATTATATTTGCAAATACACATTAAGTGCAGCATTATGCATAAAAGTCAAGAGGTGGAAACATTTAAATATACAGTGGCATGATGAGTGGATGAAGAAAATGGCAATACTGTTCAGCCTAATCAAATACAGAAATTCTATCATATACAACAGCACTAACATGCTAAGTGCGTAATGTCCAGGTATAGAAGGACACATGCTGCCAAATGTCACTTATAGAATGGTACTTTTGTAAGAAAACAAGGGTATGAGGATGGAGAATTACTATTTATTTACTATAGTAAGTTAGGCCAGACGGATAAGTTCTAGAACTCTGTCATAAAAAACATAGTTTCTGTCATTTACAGTATTATAGCCAGCATGTAAAAAGGTAATAGGAGGGAACCTCTCACCACAAACGAAGTATGGGTTACTAAGGGTGATAGTGGCATTGACTGTCTTAACTGCAATAATGGTTTCATGGCATAGGTATCTCAAAAAACATGTATTATGGGGTTTTTTAAATTACTCTTTTTAAAAATATTTTTTGGATATTTACTTTATATTTTTTATTTTTTTATTTTTATTTTTTGGTTTTTCGAGACAGGGTTTCTCTGGGTAGCCCTGGCTGTCCTGGAACTCACTGTGTAGACCAGGCTGGCCTCAAACTCAGAAAACCACCTGCCTCTGCCTCCCAAGTGCTGGGATTAAAGACATGTGCCACCACTGCCCAGCAGGATATTTACTTTATATATATTTCAAATGTTATCCCCTTTGGAAACCCCCTATTTCATTCCCACTCCCCCTGCCTCTACAAGGGTACTGCCCCCACCCACCCACTCCTGTCTTTCCTCCCTAGCATTTCCCTACACTAGGTCATCTAACCCCCTCAGGCCCAAGGGCCTCTCCTCTCATTGATGGCCAACAAGGCCCTCCTCCGCCACATATGTGGCCAGCACCATGGGCCCCTCCATGTGTATTCTTTGGTTGGTGGTCCAGTCTCCAAGAGCTCCAAGAGGTCTGGTCAGCTGACACTGTTACTCTCTCTATAGGGCTGCAAACCCCCTCAGCTCCTTCAGTCCCTTCTCCAACACCTCCACCTGAGACCCCATGCTCAGTCCAATGATTGGCTGTGAGCATCTGTCTCTGTATTTGTCAGGCTCTGCCTGAGCCTCTCTGGAGACAGTTTATCAGGATTCCATCAGCAAACACTTCCCAGCATCCACAAGAACATCAGAGTTTGGTGGCTATATGGGATGTATCCCCAGGTGGGGCAGTCTCTGGATGGCCATTCCTTGAGTCTCTGCTTCCCACTTTGTCTCAATATTTCCCACTGTGAGTATTTTGTTTACCCTTCTAAGAAACACTGAAGCATCTGCATTTTGGTCTTCCTTCTTCTTTGGCTTCATATGGTCTGTGAATTGAATCTTGGGTATTCCAAACTTTTGGGCTAATATCCACTTATCAATGAGTACATACTGAGTTTGTTCTTTTGTGACTGAGTTATCTCACTCAGGATGATATTTTCAAGTTCTATCCATTTGCCTGCAAATTTCATGAAGTCATTGCTTTTAATAGCTGAGTAGTATTCCATTGTGTAAATGTACCACATTTTCTGTATCCATTCCTCTGTTGAGGGACATCTGGGTTGTTTCCAGCTTCTGGCTATTATAAATATGGCTGCTATGAACATAGTGGAGCATGTGTCCTTATTACATGTTGGAGCATCTTCTGGGTATATGCCCAGGAGTGGTATTGCTGAGTCCTCAGGTAGTATTATGTCCATTTTTCTGAGGATCCGCCAAACTGATTTCCAGAATGGTTGTACCAGCTTACAATTCCACAAGCAATGGAGGAGTATTCCTCTTTCTCCACATCCTCGCCAGCATCTGCTGTCACCTGAGTTTTTGATCTTAGCCATTCTGACTGGTATGAGATAGAATCTCAGGGTTGTTTTGATTTGCATTTCCCTGATGACTAAGGATGCTGAACATTTCTTTAGGTGCTTCTCAGCCCTGCGAATTTCCTCAGTTGAGAATTCTCTGTTTAGTTCCTTTCCCCATTTTTTAATAGGGTTACCTTGTTCTCTGAAGTCTAACTTCTTGAGTTCATTATATGTTTTTAAATCATAATTTTATAATTGTAATGTTGTTGAGAAAGAGGCACATAGACAACCAAACAAACAAACATACAAAGCAAGTTTAAAATTTCATCAAATAAGAAAGAGTAGTTTTTCATACCAAAGAACATTGCTTAACTGATTCTGCTTTTTGTTCTGGAGAGTATGTATGAAATATCATTGAGACTCACATTACTATACATTCAGAAGATAAATTTGCTGTCATTAAAACATTGTAAAGCAATTTTAGTAGCATACAGTGATCATACTTGAAGCTCCAGTTTCTATATTAGATGCATTAGAATGGCTCACAATCTTTTCTACAACCTTTTCCTGCCATTAGCAGGCAAACTCAAGTGTGTCATTTGCAGAAGGATTACAGAAGCAAAAGAGAACAAAGAAACAGGCAAAAAGAAATCTTCAGTCCCTCTGGAGAATTAGGCATAGAAATATTCTTCCACCTAATACTGACCAAGGAGAGCTGAATAACTGAGCCCTACATATGATGGAGGGGGCACTGCAAGACATGTGGTGAAGGGCAGGAATACAAGAAGAGTGAAGGATGGGTGATACCCACGCATCTATCATAGGCCAGCTCATTCAATATTAACTGAAAGCTTGCAAGACACCCCAAAAATGTGCTTTTGTTCCTCAGAGAATGTATAGTATTAAAAATGTCAGTTTGAGCAATTTCAAAGGTTGATAAGAAAATATTTACAAAGTATATAAAAGAACAGACACTATCTGTTGAATAGGAAGAGCAAGTAACCATCCATCCTCAGCAGAAGAAAGATTGTAAGTAGGTGTGATGTGAGAAAATACAAAACATGTTGAGCCATGTTCCAGGAGGATGGACAATGTGTGTTTGGAAAAGAATAATGTGCTAGGAGAAAGCACGGGTCCAGTATCCTTCTCTACGCCTTCGCCCTCAGCTCACTCCTTAAGGGGAATTCTAGAGATTTCACATTTCATTCCTCTCTGATTTTCTTGGTTGATCTGATTTCATATTCAAATTTCACCAAGTAGCACACACAGCAGCCCCTCTGGTGCTATTCTCTTTATGTTCAAAACTACTAGTTTTAATAGGTTTCCAAATATCTTTAACTGGATATTTAACTGAAATTCTAGAAGAATTTCACAGATTAATGACCCTATTCAGTATCCCCACCCTTAATGCTCATTGTCTTATCTTCCTTCTCACAGTAAGTAGCCCTAGTCAGTTCCCAAGCCAAGGTCTATATTTCCCGATTTCTTCCATCTTTCTAATCCATCTACATCTAATCATTTAAAACAAACAACCTTACCTAATACACATCCCACATTGTTTCACCTCGGTGCATATATTGGCACATTTTTCCTTTAGCAGTTCACCATTTCCTTGTGTGCATCGTTGCAAAATTCTCCAAACATCTCCAATTCTATTATTGCATGAATGCTCCATCAAAGCTGAGTTATTTGATCTATCATCCTTCTACTCAAATAATCTCAAAATCTCTCTCCAATTGTCAGAATTGTCTTACCTGAGCATTTATTCATTTCAACACTGCATTTTGAATGCCTATTACACAACATGACATATTTAAGATTGTAACAAGCACAGTAAAGAATGCAATGAAGGACCATGGGTAACAGGATAAAAAGTAACCAGGTGTGAAATGCCTATTTCAGACTTCAGTTAAGAAAATAACACTGGAAGGCACAGCAGTGACCTGTGTCATCATGGCTCCTAACAGTGAAAATAAGACAGAAATCTACTGCGACCCAATGTGTATTCTGAGGTTTTAGGGGTGGAGGCCACAAGTTTGGATTGTGGCTTGTATGATGGATGAAAGAAAGAAGAATCAATGATGGCTTCTTGTGTCTCTGAAAACTTCAGTGCAAATTAAAGTTAGAAAGCAAATATTTGAGGGAAACCTATTTCAAAAGGCGAGACCAGTAGGATGGCATTACTCTTCTAGTCTACAATCACTGAAATGGCAATGTTCACATCTCAGTATTGTAGGAACAATCAGTTGAGTCAGCCATCTTTACAGTAATTATAATAATGTGCCTACAACTAAGCATGAAGAATTGGATTCTATCGATTACTTCTAAGTATACATTCTGTCATGTTTTCAGAACTTCAAAAAGATGATTCAGCAAATACTTAAGAATGTCCTACACTCAAGTCCTACTGATTTCTCCAGCTGGAGTGTGGTGGTGATGGAGTCCACAGACCCATAGCAAAGACTGTTTATATGAGTGAGCCTGTGCTTGAATATCCAGCCTATAAACCTGAGAGCTAAATAAGCCTCTTTATTTTTTAACATATTACTCAGCTTCAGGTATTTTATTCACAGCAACAAAAACAAACAAAAAATTAGAATTATCAACTCACCCATCCTGACACTTGCGTATGCCTAAATATTCATTTCATGTCTGTGTTTGTAAAATACTCAAATACCACAAACATACAGTCTTTTCCCATATATCCATTTCTGTTAAAAGTGTTTGGAAGGATGTACTGTGACTTGAAGTGGAATTTTCTGACCATTGTGTGAGTTAGGGTGGATAAGGATAATTTTGGTTTGATCATTTTCTAACACTTCTTATGTTAGACTATATTAAAGTAGGCATAGACCTGTAGAAGAATTTTAATCCAACAACATGGCTGCTGTGGTTACATCCAAAGACTTCTAGGTCTTTGTGATATGGCTGGAATACAGACACACCACACACCTTTAATTTTTCTGTCTGGAATACAGACATATCCTTAGTACACACCTTTAATCCCCAAAATAAGGTAAATACAAAGTGAAGAATCAGAGAAAGATTTGACAGAAAGAGTCAGAGAGATAGGATATACCCAACTCTCAGGAGAACAGACAGGAAACAAAGGCCTTTTAAGAGCCATGCAGGAGGAGAGAGTCAGTTCTGTCAGTCAGTTGGGAGTCAGTTCTATTCAGTCAGTTGGGTTCAGTGTGGTGGAGTTCAGTCAAGCAGCTGGGAGCCAGTGCAGTGAGTGCAGTGCAGTGGAGTTGAGTTTCTTCATGAGCTCATGTAGTTCAGTACAGGTCAGCAAAGGCACTTGAAGCCAGAGAATAAGAAGGATCCAGAGATTAGAACAAATTGCCAGAGTTAGTTTGAGGCTAAGCAGACCAATTCAGTGAGACGGTGCAAGAAGCCTGATTGAATCAGCCAGCTTAGAGAGGAGTTTAAGCCAGAGCAGCCGAGTTGAAGCAGACAGTCAGGATTTAGAACAAACTAGAAAGGATGAACTTATTCAGCAGTAAGCCTCCAAGACAACAATTACATCAGGCAAATAAAAGCTACATTTACATAGAGGTTGAGGTAAAATTCCACACAGTTAAAGCACAGAAAAACCTTAAAAATAATTATTAACCATTATGCTTGTATTTTTATCAATTCTTCCTTTTATGTATTATTAATATACATACCTGGAATTTATCACTGAATGGTTTAAAACAAAACAGAAAATATCTTCACACTCAAATAGCAATAAAGACTTGTGCAGTTATTGAAATGTAGCAAATATTTTCAAGGACAGTTGTGACTTTCCTAAGAGAGCAAATAAAATCTTCAGGGAACATGGATGAGCACCATTCCCTGACACTAAGTGCTGCATGGTATTGGTACAGCGACAGGCAGGTAGATCAAGGGAATAGAATTGAAGACCCAGAAATGAACCCACACACCTATGGTCACTTTATTTTCAACAAAGGAGCTAAAACCATCCAGTGGAAAAAAGACAACATTTTCAACAAATGGTGCTGGTTCAACTTAGAAAACAAAAGGAGGTCAAAGGGATACAAATTGGAAAGGAAGAAATCAAAATATCACTCTTTGCAGATGATATGATCGTATACTTAAGTGACCTGAAAACCTCCACCAGAGAACTGCTGCAGGTGATAAACAACTTCAGCAAAGTGGCTGGATATAAAATTAACTCAAACAAATCAGTAGCCTTACTATACTCAAAGGATAAACAGGCTGAGAAAGAAATTAGGGAAATGACACCCTTCACAATTGTCTACATGCAGAAGAATGCAAATTGATCCATTCCTATCTCCCTGTACAAAGCTCAGGTCCAAGTGGATCAAGAACCTCCACATAAAACCAGATACACTGAATCTAATAGAAGAGAACATGGGGAAAACTCTCGAACACCTGGGTACAGGGGAAAAGTTCCTGAACAGAACACCAATGGCTTATGCTCTAAGATCAAGAATTGACAAATGGGACCTCATGAAATTGCAAAAGGCAATTTCTGTAAGGCAAAGGACACTGTCGATAGGACAAAACAGCAACCAACAGATTGGAAAAAGATCTTTACCAATCCTAAGTCTGATAGAGAGCTAATATCCAACATATACAAAGAACTCAAGAAGTTAGACTCCAGAAAACCAAATAACCCTATCAAAAAATGGGGAACAGAGGTAAATAGAGAATTCTCAACTGAGGAAATTCGCAGGGCTGAGAAGCACCTATAGAAATGCTCAACATCCCTAGTCATCAGGGAAATGCAAATCCAAACAAGTCTGAGATTCCACCTCACACCAGTCAGAATGGCTAAGATCAAAACCTCAGGTGACAGCAGATGCTGGCGAGGATGTGGAGAAAGAGGAACACTCCTCCACTGTTGGTGGGATTGCAAGCTGGTACAACCACTCTGGAAATCAGTTTGACAGATCCTCAGAAAAATGGACATAATACTACCTGAGGACCCAGCTATACCACTCCTGGGCATATACCCAGAAGATGCTCCAACATGTAATAAAGACACATGCTCCACTGTGTTTATAGCAGACATATTTATAATAGCCAGAAGCTGGAAACAACCCAGATGTCCCTCAT
>CM052712.1:55492662-55504525 GCA_028551405.1 Uromys caudimaculatus | reverse complement strand
TGAGGTCCCAGATGAAGGAGTTGGAGAAGGGACTGAAGGAGCTGAGGGAGTCTGCAGCCCCATGGAGGGAGCCACAGTGTCAACTGGCTTGCCCCCCCCCCCCAGTCCTCCTGGAGGCTGGACCACCAACCAAAGAATACACATGGAGGGACCCATGGTTCGGACCACATATGTGGCAGAGGAGGGCCTTGTTGGTCATCAGGGGGAAGAGAGGCCCCAGTAAAGGGGAATGTCCAGGTTTGAATATGGGAGTGGGCGGGCGGGTGGGTGGGAGTTGGAATTCCCTCATAGAGGTGGGGGAGGTGGAGGGGATAGGTGGTTTCCAAAGAGGAAGCCTAGAAAGGGGAAAACATTGGAAATATAAATAAAGTATCAAAAAATAAAAATAAAAAAGAGCATATGCAGGCTGGTCTGAGGCCCCCGGCACATATGTACCAGAGGGCTGCCTTGTCTGGCCTCAGTGGGAGAGGATGTGCCTCATCCTGTAGAGAGTTGATGCCCCAGGGTGAGAAATCTAGGGGAAGGGGCACCCTCTCAGAGGCAAAGAGAAGGGGAGATAGGGGGAAGAACTCTTCAAGGGGGGAGATCAGGAGAGTAGGCAACATATTTATGTAAATAAATAAAATAATTAACTAATTTAAAAATTCTCAGGGAAAATTTCCTGTAAGTACTCTCCAAGTTTGAGCTTTATACTCTCTGTAATCAGTTTTACTATCTTAGCAAATGAAACCATCCATTTACTCATCTTATTTGTGTTTCTTAAATATGATTATTAAGAAACAACATTTGTTCCAGTTTAAAATTGTTAATTTTAGAACAATGTTGTCTTTTATAAAAACACAGGCAAAATTATGTTCTATTTTCAACAAAATCGATAAGATTTATTTTTATCTGTTTTACTTTAATCCTTGATTTATTTCATTGCCAAACTTAAACAAGTGAGTCAGCTATATAAACTTGTTGAACACCATTAGTGGGGTGGTCCCTGATCTCGTGACTGTGGCCATGTGAGAAGGGTCCCTCTGGACACATAGCACAAACACATACATGATGATGTGTAGACACAGCAAGACCATGTACAATGCCCTCTGTAGTTTGAAAATAGGAAATGCATTTATTTGTTCTCTTTTCTCATGCCTTATCAGTCATCTCAAAAACAATTGTTCTCTGTGTGGCTCCTTGAGACTCAGATCCTCTTACCAGCACACCCCCACCTTCACCCCTGTTATTATTTCACATCTCCAACTTCTGCACCATTAGCAACCATTATAACACTGAACATATTCAGTTGTATTTATCTAATTATTTTGTATATGCAAGTGCTACAAAAATGTCTAAAGAAGATGACATAGTGAATTTTGAAGAGAGCAGAAGCACCAGGGTAGACCTGACAGAGGTAGGATAAGGGGATAGTGGGGGGAATAATGTAATTATATTTTAATTAAATAAAACATTAATATGAACAAAATGTGCAATAAAATACAGACAAGTTGGAATAATAGGTTTCTTTCTAAATGCTACATCATATGTCCCTGAAATCCATTGAGTTATACTACACCTAGAGTAACTGTATCAGATCAATTATCCCTGTGAAATAATCCTAACTTTTAATAACCTAATTGTCTACTATGGTTATTTGAGAAAGTACAACTTAGGTAATGGGACATGCATATTGAGTCATGATAGTATTTTTTTATGAGTGCATGTTTTAAATTTTTGCATGTAGAAATATCATTTCTGAAAGAAAATTCTACTTTTGTGTATAAGAAAGCATTAACCTTCAAAACAGACTGGGTCTGTTAGTTGATTAGAATGAGCTAGATAAAGACCCACATGGTCACTTTAATCGCCAGCAATATATTTGCTCACAGTACTAAAAGTCCAAATAAAAGGTTCAGCAACGTTGGCATCATGTAAGGGTTCCCTTACTGACTAGCTTATAGTTATCACAGGACTCTGTCCACACACAGCCACACGTTTGTGTTGCTACCTTTGCTCTTGCTATAAGGTCCTAACTGTAACAAATTGGGGCCCATTTCTAAGAACTCACTTAGCCTTAATGACTTTCCCATGCTTCTGTGTGCATACACAATCAGGTTGAGTGTTAGACCTTCACCTAGATAAAAGAGTCAGAGACAAGGTATGATTCAATAGATAATCTATGGTAATTTATTTTGTATTTGTTTGTTTGGGGAATGTTGTTTTGTTTTGTTGGGTTTTTTTTCTTTTATTCTTCTCTCATACATTGCATCCATAGTGCAGTTTCCCTTCCCTCCACTCCTCCCAAAGTCTCCCCAACTTCCCCTTCCTCTCCCACAGATCTTCTCCTCCTCTGTTTCCCCAGCTATCTCAACCAAACACCATATAACAAGTTAAAGTAAGACTAGGCACAAACTCTCATATCAAGACTGGATGAGGCAACTCAGTAGGAGGAAAAGGGTCCAAGAACAGACTAAAGAGTCAGAGACACCCCCATTTCCACTGACAGGAGTCTCAAAACACCACTAAGGTAACAACCATAACATATATGCAGAAAGCCTACTTCATACTCAAACAGGGTCTATGGTTATCATGTCAGTCTTTGTGATCTCCTATGAGCCCTGCTTAATTGACTCTGTAGACTGTGTTCTCATGGTGTCCTTAACTCCTTCTGGCTTCTTCAATCCTTACCCCCGTCCCTTCTGTGGGGTTCCCCGTTTCTGCCTAGTGTTTGGCTATAGGTCTCTGCATATGCTCCCATCAGTTGCTGGATGAAGCCTCTGTGACGGCAATTGAACTAGGCACTTCTTTATGAGTATAGCAAAATATCATTAGTAATTATTTCACTGATTTTTTCCCCAGTCATGTTTGGTTCTATCCTGAATCTCTGAGCTGCCCAGCCCCTAGTTCCTGGTCATCCAAGCAGTATCAGACATGGACTTACTCTTGATGTGTGAGCCTTAAGTTGGCCAAGTCATTGATTGGCCACTGCCACAAGCTCTATTCTGCCATTACCACAGGACATCTTGGAGGTAAAACAGATGTAGGTTGAAGGTTTTGTGGCTGATACTTTAAAAATAACCAAAGACAATAAGGGACAGCAAACACACAGCACAGCTATGCCCACTACCATTCTGAAAACTTAATAATTAATTATGAATGTATTTAATCTTGTCAACAAGTCTTTGGACTAAGTATTGCTGCCATCACTGTTTTACAGAAGAGATAAGTTACACACAAAATCTTAATGTGCCCACGTTTACCCTGACAATCATGTAGGACACTGTTAATGGAGACAGGAATCAAAAGACAGATTCTAGAGGCAATCTTCACTGAATCTAGCAAAATCTCAAGCAGCAGAACATTACTGGTAGGTCACTGAATCCTAACGTGTTTCTTGGCTTCATGAAGAGAAAAGTAGTCAGTACAAACTACTACTTCATCCTGACACCCACTGGCATTTATGCAAAAGACTTTTATTCATCTGACTGAACTGTAAGAACATTAAGTCTTTCTGGAAAGAACATCAGCTGTCGGGTACTTCATATGCCTGGAACTGGCTCTGCTAATGTGCACACAGTGCAGACGTATTTGCCTCTTTGAACCACTTACAATTATTCTCTCAAGAAAGGCTGATATCAGCATTGCGTGTGCAAGAACAAGTAAATAGAATAATACAGAAATTGTAGCTACGGAGCACACCACTTTATTGAGCTGATTTGGTGTCTAAATGGCTTCTTAATGAACTCATCTGAATAATTCATTAAACATTGCATGGATGTTAGACGGAGGCATTTAAAAGTACAGTGTAAACATAGACATAGAAATGATATCAGTGAAAAATGGCAATGTTCTCTAGATCATATGGCAATACTTCGTTTATTTTCCAAAAGTTGACCTCTTCAAAATTTCAAAAGATAAAAAGATTTATATTAGATGATTTCATCAAGTGGTACTTAGAAAGGTTATGGCTTTTAGAAAATCTCTGGAGTATTTGCTGAAGTAAAAGAACAGAGAATATTTTTGTGGTACCATGGTCTATGTATTGGAGGATATAATATGAATTAGTCAAGTAGAGTTTCACTTACAAATGTGTTTACTGAGGGGAGGGTTATAAATGCCTTATTAAAAGTCACCTGGTAATGAATCAGCCATGGACTTCAACTACATTATCAAATTACATTAAATAATTATGTAAATCTAAGATCTCACACACACATATTAAATGAAGTTCTGTCACTTGGGCTGACAATATACACCACCAACATCCATAGACTAACAAAATCCCCACCACTAGGCATAAGAAACATCCTTTCAAGTGTTGGTCAGGGGAGACTACTTCTGTTGACCTTCGTTGCCTTCCAAGGGTTGAAGGCAAGGTCCTATGGCTGAAGACACCATGCACTGCAGACAGAGGAATTAGAGAATTAGATCTGTATCTGACCTGAAAGCCTCCTACCAGAAAATAATATAAAAGCTGTCAAAGGACTGAAAGCAACCGACAGTTCTATTTGGCTTCTGTGCCTATGAACCACAACAACGAATACCATGGCATGATAAACTTAAATATATGATAACGACATTCATATTTTGAGAGTACCTAATACTTGAGGTCTACTCGAGAGGTGGGGGGAAATCATGCTTCTACTAGAAATCTAGCCAACTATCTAGATCTGGTGAGGTTACAGACCTTAAAAATGAAGTTCTTACCATTATTCTACTTACCCAGCATAATACCTAACTGTGTTCTAAATACATATCCATATACCCACAGATTAGTGTAGCCCGTACCCTCCTTCAAAGAAGCTTTTCTGTGCAACAAGAGACAATTACAGTAAAGCACAACTGGTCAAAAGAGTAATTAGGGAAAGTGTGGGGCTCCAGTAGCCCTTCGGGAAGACTTACAGATCTACGAGTCTTCTTTGATTTCAGTTGCTGTGATAAAGCACCAACCAAATGTAACTCATTTACATGCTACAGTTCACCACTGAGGGAAGTCAGACAGGAATCTAGGCAGGAACATGGAGGCAGGAAATGAAGCAAAGACTGTGGAGGATTTTTGATTACTGGCTTACATTCCATGACAATGCACAGCTTGCTTTCTTGTATAACTCAGGACCCCCTGCCTCGGGTGAACTGGGTCCTCCCACATCAATCTCTAATTGTAAAATAAATGCTCCTCCTTTCATACCCTCAGGCTATTCTGATGAAGGTAATTCTCTAGCTGAGATTCCCTCTCCCCAAGGCTCTCTAGCTCATGTGAAGTTGACAAAAATAAATAAATAAATAAATAAATAAATAAATAAATAAATAAATAAATAAAAATTAACCAGCACATCTATGTTCATCCATGTCTAATAAAGAACAAATTGTTCACCACAGAAAAAGAAATCATCTACTAATACAAACTCTAAAGTGAAAGATAGTTTGTCTCTGTGTCACTGTTTGACTTAGAATATTCTGCCCCATTTCTTGTAAGGTTCCATGGTTTGCTAAGCTTTTTCTTTTTCTTTCTTTCTTTATGTGTGTGTGTGTGTGAGTGTGTGTGTATTATATTTTTTCAAATCAACGTCCCATGAGAATTATGATTCTCAGTTTCTATGAAGAGTGATGCTACCATAAACACAATAATCTGCAAAGGAAACTGTAAAATTGAAGGTTAAAAAAAATTATTACATGAGGTCCCACTGACCAACAAATTCCAAAATAGATACTCAATTCTGGCACTAGGTTTTTGATTTATTAGTTTATGGTATCTGAGTAGGGAGCATTGTTCTTGTTACTATGTTATAGAGTAGTTCCATTTAAATTCCATATATTATACACACACACACACACACACACACACACACACACGCACACTCACACATGCACATGCACACATACACATATGGAGAAATTGAAAGTTCTACAGTGGTAGGTTTCCACAAGATAATTTTTTTAAGGTTTTTCATGACGTTTAGGACAAAATAAGATGACCATCTGGTTGTTTTCCTCCGCGAGAAATACCAAGGATCGTCAAGGAAAACTATAGAAAGTACTTGCAATACCCAGCCCTGGTCCCATTTCCACAGCTGAACTGCTGCACCTTTCGTTGGAGAATTTACTTGTTAGAGGAAGATACTTGCTAGGAAGATTGTGGCTCCCTCCTTTCTGTTTCTTCCCATATCCACAGCCTCAAAAACCTAACACCAATAACTGACTGACTCAGGAAGGTAAAAGTTGCCCCTTGCATCAAAGCTACACACTCTGCAGTTCCATCTCAGGGCTGCTGCTGGATCTGGCACACGTTACATTCATTTACGCTGCTTCTTCCCCAAGCTGCATGTACAGCCTTACTACAGCCTTACGTTATATGCCTTCTATCTTCTTCGATATAATACATGCACCTGAATCCGTCTTGGGTTCTGTGGCTTGGAAAATCCCGTGGGAACATTCTGCTAATGGGTGCACAGAGATGGCAAACTATAGAAGACACTCTTTATGGGAAAGTAAGCTAACCGGCTTTCCTCGGGTTTTGCGGATTGTAGTACAACTGATAGCCGCCGCTTTTGGTGTCCTAGATATGTCATTTCTCCCCTGGCTCTCATAAGTTCATTGTAATTCCTATAAATTGTTGACAACAGGCATTCCCTCCCCTCAACATCTGCTCTTCAGTTGCATTCTCACTTTTAGTCCAAAGAGTGTTTTATATCCCCCTGTGGTCCTCTAAAGCAAGGGCTGAGTTCTTCCTGAAAATAACTCTTTAAGGGAACAAGAAAAATGAAGATGTTAAAACTGTCAACAAGAAACATAAATTGTTGCATCCAAGAAATCTCTACCTGAGTTTGGAAAAAGATTTCCAAGTTCCCAACAGACCACCATTCTCAATCCTAAAGAATTATCTAAGAGGTGCTCCAAGTCCTCTGTTCTTCATCATATGTTCTAATAGCTATCTGGCAATCAAATTTTTTCTTTAAATCAATACACAAATTTGTTTGTTTGTTTGTTTGCAAGTTCATTTGTTTTAGTTGTTTTTTGGGGTTATTTTTATTTGTAATATGTGGGGGGGGTATTTTTATTTTTGCTGTGTGTGTCTTTGTAATATACCAAATGCATATATATATATATATATATGCATATATTCACATGCATATACACACATAAATTTAAACATATGCCTATATAGAATTCTTTCTGTCAATGCTACACAAATTCTATAATTCATGTTCCAGAGTACTCTACTGGATCTGGCACACACTAAATACATATACAAATGAGTACACACACATATACATATATCTACACAAATGTATGTTTTTAATTCTTTTGTATATAACTATAAAAGTTCTTTCTAATATCAAGTAACTTAAATTTGCTCTCTGTTGAAGTAAGAAAAAACACTTCTTTTATTTTTGGAAATATTTAAGACACAACTGGTATTTCCTGAATTATTGTAGGGTCAAAAGTGGACAACAATATAACAGCTTTTATGGACTTCTTATTTTAATAATTTCACTTTGTTGACTTTGAATATACACCAGAATTTAATTACTAAATTCAGCCTCTAATGCTTAGGAAAGCAGTCAAAAAAGAACAAAAGAAAGAAAGAAAGAAAGAAAGAAAGAAAGAAAGAAAGAAAGAAAGAAAGGAAGGAAGGAAGGAAGGAAGGAAGGAAGGAAGGAAGGAAGGAAGGAAGGAAGGAAGGAAGGAAGGAAGGAAGGAAGAAAGGAAGGAAGGAAGAAAGGAAGAAAGGAAGAGAAAAGTAAAGAAAGAGTACTTAGAGTGAATTGTCACACTTTCTAGTGATTGGGATCAATCAGACTGTACTATCTAATTCATACCAGAAGTTTCCTAAGACGCTAAAAATGTTTATTATGACAAGAGAACCATCAGTCTTCATAGCACTTAGCTAAAAGCTTCCATTCTCCCACATTGAAGGTTTCACATAGCAACTTTACATAGAAAGGGAAGCTACCATCATGTCACTCCCAAGAAAGTCAAACACTCATCCATCCTGATGAAGCTGTTGTCAGAAATACTGGCAAATTACAGCTTGGCAGGGCAGAAAGTTATTAAGCCAAAAATGTCTTCCAAATCACCTCTCAGGATCAGCAAGTTTTACATTCAAAAGCTTTTCTTCACTTAGTGACTGAGTTTCAATGGGAATTGTAGTTACATAGTCTGCATTGGACAAGTCTTTAGTTAACATGTGAAAACATGGATCTTAGAGCAAGATGGGAAGAGAGGTGGGGAATTTGGATCATACAGACTTGCCCAAAAATGAAAAATAAAATTTTCCTTATATTCTGATAGTCACACATTTAATCAATATATTTTGAAGAAACATTTTCTTAAATGGATGCTAGGTTAAAGAGCTCAGTGGGGTTTTGTTGTTCTTTTATTACTTCCCAATATTAAGTTCTCAGAGCTTTTCACAATTATATGATAGACTTAATCAATCTCCAAACTGAGGTTCAGCCTAATGCTAACAATTCAGTTGTCACAATGAGAAAACAATACCGTCTATTCCAGACCCAAACATTTGTGGAGATTCTAGATCAGCATTTCTTAAGATGGGGAGTCCCCTAAGACCATTGGAAAACACAAATGTTTACATTACAACATATAACAGTAGCAAATTTATACTTATGAAGTAGCAATAAAAATAATTTTGTGGTTGGGGTCACCACCACATAGGAACTGTATTGAAAGGTCTCAGCATTAGAAACATTGAGAACCAGTGCCTCAGATGTCATTGGCTTCAGAGGATTGAGATTTCCAGAATCTGAACGGCAAATGGTAACAAAATATTGTCATTATAGCACATTGTGCTAAAAGGCTTCCTTCACAACCAATTCTTTCAATAGTCAACTATGCTTATTTTTTTCTTGGCACCAAAAGCAAACTATCATTAGAATTATATTAAAACTATAGGTATTTTTTGAATATGAGGGTAAATCTGGTGGAAATATAGCATATATTATTGTAATTTTAATCAAAATATGCAACTTTATTTCAAGTTATATTTTATATATAAACAAATATATGTATATACATATATATACACACACATATATATACATATATGTGTATATAATGTACTGCGATATATATATATATATCTCAGGACATTTCCATCCATAGAAAAGCTTAGAAAAATGTATGTAGTTCTTGCGGAATTCAACCAAAGAGCAGAATACCATTGTTATGGTACCATGGCCTATATACTGGGGGATATGATATAGGTGAGTTAAACAGTCTCACTTAAGAATGTGCCGGTGTGTTTATTGAGGGATATAAATGCCTTGCTGAAATCACGTGATGTTGAATCAGCCATGCATTTCCAGTTTGTGTCAATCACTCACTCATCAGATTTCTACAGCTCTACGAACTGAGGAGTGACCTTCTGGTATCCATCTGTGGGTGGAGAGCTCTGCCTGGGCCACCAGGAGTCCATAGCCAACTAGCACCAGGAGAAAGCTACCCTCCCAGGAGCATGGAAGAACCGTGAGTGGGGTTAAGGGGAGCAACACCTCTCACTGAGACCAGCCCAGAACTGGTGGGATCCAGGGCCTGAGAACTCAGGAGCAGGAAACCTCTGAACCTTCCAGTTTCCATCTGTGGGGGGAGACCTCTGCCTGGGCCAAAAGGAATCCATAGTCAACTGGTGCCAGGAGAAAGCTACCCTCCCAAGAGCATGGAAGAGCCATGAGTGGGGTTAAGGGGAGCAACACCTCTCACCCAGACCCGCCCGGAACCAGCGGATCCAGGGCCTGAGAACCCAGGGGCAGGAAACCTCTGAACCTTCCGGTTTCCATCTGTGGGTATAGACTCTGCCTGGGCCACCAGGAGTCCATGGCCAAGGAGCGCCAGGAGAAAGCTACCCTCCCAGGAGTGTAGAAAAGCCGTGAGTGGGGTTAAGGGGAGCAACACTACTCACCAAGACCCGCCTGGATCCGGCGGGATACAGGGCCTGAGGAGAACTCGGGGACAAGAAAACTCTGAACCTTCTGGTTCCATCTGTGGGGGCAGACCTCTGCCTGGGCCACCAGGGGTCTGTGCCTGGGGACCTCAGCCTGGGCCACGGGGCTCCAGGAGAAAGCAGGTATCCCAGGAGTGCTGACACACCTTTGGCAACAGGCAAAACCACCACTTCTGTTCAAACTCACTGGAACAAGAGGGATCCTTGCAGAGCCATCAGGACATAGGTACCAAGGGACAGCTGGGGACAAGATCCTTCTGATTTCTGTCTGCACCCCAGAGCACACCCTGTGCCACAGCTCTCCAAACCCAAACACCTCTCAGAGAGAGCTGGTCTTCAAGAAGTATTGACACAGAGGCCTGCAGGAGGGGCAAGCCACAACCAGACAGAGTAAAATCAGCTAACATCAGAGTTAACAAGATGGCAAAAGGCAAGGGTAAGAACATAAGGAACAGGAACCAAGGGTACTTGGCATCATCAGAACCCAGTTCTCCCACCACAGCAAGCCCTGGAGACCCCAACACACCAGAAAAGCAAGACTCAGATTTAAAATCATTTCTCATGATAATGATAGAAGATGTTAAGAAAGAAATGAATAACACCCTTAAAGAAATACAAGAGAACAGAGATAAACAACTAGAAGTCTTTAAAGGGGAAACACAAAAATCCATTAAAGAATTACAGGAAAACACAATCAAACAGGCAGAATTTCAATAAAACACAATCAAACAGACAAAGGAAATGCACAAAACTGTCCAGGAGCTAAAAATAGAAATAGAAACAATAAAGAAATCACAAAGGGAGACAACCCTGGAGTTAGAAAACCTAGGAAAGAGATCAGGAACCATTGATGTAAGTATCACCAACAGAATATAAGAGATAGAAGAGAGAATCTCAGGAGCAGAAGTTACCATAGATAACAACAACAATACAGTAAAAGAAACTGCAAAATGCAAAAATCTTCTAACCCAAATCATCCATGAAATCCAGGACACAATGAGAAGACAGAAACTAAGGATAATAGGTATAGAAGATAGCGAAGATTCCCAACTTAAAGGACCAGTAAATATCTTCAACAAAATTATAGAGGAAAACTTCCCTAACCTAAAGAAAGAGATGAACATAAATATACAAGAAGCTTACAGAACTCCAAACAGATTGGACCAGAAAAGAAATTTGTCCTGTCACTTTATAGTGAAAACACCAAATACACAAAACAAAGAAAGAATATTAAAAGCAGTAAGGGAAAAAGGTCAAGTAACATATAAAGGCAGACCTATCAAAATTACACCTGACTTCTCACCAGAGACTATGCAAAACTCTCAATCACCATACATGGCGAAACCAAAATATTCCATGACAAAAACAAATTTACACAATATGTTTCCACAAACCCTGCCCTACAAAGGATAATAAATGGTAAACGTCAACTCAAAGAAGGAAACTACACCCTAGAAAAAGCAAGAAAGTAATCTTTCAACAAACTCAAAAGAAGATTGCCACATAAAAGTAAAAATAACATCGAAAATAACTGGAACCAACAATCACTATTCCTTATTATCTCTTAACATCAATGGACTCAATTCCCCTATAAAAAGACATAGACTGACAAACTGGATCCATAAAGAAGACCCAGCATTTTGCTGCATTCAAGAAACACATTTCCATGATAAAGACAAACACTACCTCAGAGTAAAGGGCTGGAAAACAATTTTTCAGGCAAATGGTCCCAAGAAACAGGCTGGAGTAGCCATTCTAATATCAGATAAAATCTACTTTCACCTAAAAGTCATCAAAAAAGATAAGGAAGGACACTTCATACTCATCAAAGGAAAAATCTACCAAGAAGAACTCTCAATTCTGAACATCTATGCTCCAAGTGCAAGAGCACCCACATTCATAAAAGAAAATTTACTAAAG
>CM052712.1:55443680-55482176 GCA_028551405.1 Uromys caudimaculatus | reverse complement strand
ATAGAGGCGGGGGAGGGGGGAGGGGTTAGGGGGTTTCCAAAGTGGAGACCTGGAAAGGGGAAACATTTGAAATGTAAATAAAGCATTAAAAAATTAAAATAAATTTAAAAAAAGAAATATCACTCTAGATTTATTAATTGTGAAGTCAACATAGAGTATTTTCACATCTGCTTGCCCACCTTCCACCCTTAACATCTACAGCTATAGGTTTATACAGCCATGAGAGCATCATGATAGTTGCCATTTGTACACCTATCAGACATCTCTTATTTTTAATTGATGCATAATAATTATTCATGTGTATGGGGAACAGTGTGATAACTTATGACATGTATAGAAAGGGTAATATTCACACCAGGGTAATTAGTATTTCCATTTCCTTAAATAATTGCCAAATTTTTGCTTTGGGAATCTTTGGCCTCTACTCATTCTTTATGAAATGTAATAATAATATTGTTGCATATTATTATAACATTATAAGCATAGTTATCCTTTTTTACTGAATAAATGGCATATTATCCCTCTCATCTGCTTGCTTGTTATCTATTCCAAACATTCTTATATTCCTTTCCTATTTTTCCTAGCCTCTAGTAACTTCTATTCTACTCTCTTTGGGAGTAATATTTTTATCTTACTCATGTAAATGAGACAATGATATCTCTCTTATCTCTGCTGCAGGTATGTGTTTTAGAATCTTATTCTTTCTACCATGTCCTTATAATAAAACACTTCTAAATACATATTTAAGATTTTTCTTACCCAATTCTATCAAGATAGGCATTTGTTTCAATTGTGTTTTTAGCAACTCAAGAGAAGGTAAAGTTGGAGAGAAAGTGAAGGGGACAAGGGGTTGAAGAGGTCATTTTCTGTTATCTCCAGAAATCTAATGAGCCCTTCCTGATTTTATGACTCAAGCCTTTTCATATGACCAAATTGAATTTTGGTGTTTAAAAACATTGGTAGCAGTGGAAAAGAATATTGAACAAACTTTTCATATTTCAAGAAACTGAAAACAAATTGACTAAGCCTCAGGCATTAAAATGATCTATCTCTGTTCTCTCCCTTTTACTTTATGCCAGAATTAGAAAGAGCTTCATCTTTGCTGAGCAATTTAAATAACTCTGGAGCCAAAACTCTGACAGGTGAGGATTGGATGGAAAGACTAGTGAGAAAGCCTGTCAAAAGAGATTCTCAGAATTGAAGTGATGGAAATCCTATCTAGGGAAATAATGTAATTTATGATGTTGCCTTCTTTGGGCATAAGATCAGAAAGTGGACTTTGCTCCACCAGGAAACACTAGTTCTGGGCAGGCTGTTCAGCATCTGCCTAGCTAACATGATGTAACTGTGAACTGAATACCAGTATGCTGTTGTAGTAGTTTTCCTGATAGAAGAAGAAATCTCATGGAAATTTCTTTTGTATTAAATAGATCACTTACAAATTAACAACATCACAAAAGGAACCTTAAGAGTGTGATATGTACTGAGAACCAAATGAGGACATTCTAGCTCAAGGAAGTTATACTAGCTTGGCATTAGAATGTGAAGGATAATTCCTAGGGTCTTGGCCACTGCAGAACGGTGTATACAGGTGGGCATAAGTCAATCTAGTCACCATTAGATCCGTTCAGATTTAATAATGTGTACACACATGCTCACACACAAACATAGAAAACAATAAATGATACAGTTTTGTATACATACACATGTACAATCATTAATTTTCCCTATCCTATCACAAAACTCACATATTGTCATCATTGGCTGTATAATTTGGAATTCCACTTTCATTTGATTTGATTTTTTGCTATTTCTTCAAAATGTATACTGATTATACATATTTCTGATTAGTTCTTGACAGAGCTATCAAAGGTAAAGAGCAAGGTGTGTGTATGTGTGTGTGTATGTGTGTGTGTCTGTGTTAGTATATGTCTGTGTGTCTGTGTATTCACAAAATATATTCCTTTATTGAGTCTTATGTTAATTTCCAGTTTTTAAATCTATTTGACAAGTTCAGTGAATAAGAATATTTGAGGTCTATTTGGAAAATATACTGTTTATGGTTTATTTTCCTTTCAAACAATGCAGGTTCTTTCTATAATCCTGGAAGAAACTTTAGTTTACTAATTATATTAATAAATTTGTTGACAAATGGCTAAAATTGTAAAGTACATATGTGTAAGTACATATTGTAAAATACTATGTTGACTCTATAATTAGATAAGTAATTATCTCAATAATCTAAGCATATACTTCAAACTCAGCATCAAAATTAAGGCAGAAAAGCCCCCCAAATTTTTAGCATGCTCCATCTTTTCTCCTCTTCTCACCCTCAACCCCTAAATAATAACTGATCTGTTTTTATTGTTATAAAGTAAAGATACTTAGAATTATAACATATATAATTGTTGCTTTCTAGTATTCTTATTTGGCATACTTATCCATATTATAGCATGCTTTGACATTCCAATCTCTCTTTTTTTTTTTTTTTTGGTTTTTTTTTTTTTTCAAAACAGGGTTTTTCTGTGTAGCCCTGGCTGTCCTGGAACTCACTCTGTAGACCAGGTTGGCCTCGAACACAGAAATCCACCGGCCTCTGCCTCCCAAGTGCTGGGATTAAAGGCATGCACCACCACTACTCGGCCATTCCAATCTTTTTACTGCTGAGTCATACCTTATTATATGACTATATCACAATTTAATACACCCTGTCAGCTGCTGATGTTGATGGATATTTGCATTGTTTCTCAGTTTTCACAAAAACCACTACTAGTATCCATGTAGAAAATTTTGTTTGATTTTATCTTTGACATTTTGGGCTAGGTAAATAATTCTGGAATATAATTAATTGAAAATAGTTAACTCAAAGTTACATATGTCTTATATGGTGGTGCATGCCCAGAGACTCAGCAAGCTTGATGTGGGTCATACATCAAGACAATAACCTTAACAAAAAAATGGGAAAAGGAGTCTGTTATTTTTAAAAACATTATAAATCTAAAGAACCCAAAACCTATGAGAAAATACTTGACACTTAAATACATGATAAAGAACTAAAATGTATGTTGCAATTTTAATCTAAAATTTCTTCTTTAAATTCTTGTTATTTTTTGTTTTTGAGATTATAATAAAATTATAACATTTCTTTTCTTCTCTCCAAGTCTTCCCATGTACCCCTTTCTGTTCTCCTTCAAGTTCATGGCCTTTTCTATCATAAATTGTTATTGCATGGATATGTATATATCCATATACATATATTCATATGTATCATAAATGAACATATATTTAATAATATATTAAATCATATATTCAATAATAAGGAAAGTCAAAATAAAAAATTTGAAAAGTTTGCACATCAAACTAGGGAGGATAGAGGACTAGCAAACAAGAATATGGAAAGATATTTGTTCTCATTAGTTAGTAGAGAAATTCCAGTGAAAATCATGGAAGCATACTATTTATTATACACAGGAAGATGCACATGAAAGGATGACTCAAATTGCAGAAAACCATGATGCTACATTCTGGAGGGAGTATGGCGACACTTACGTGCTGACAGGGCTTCAACGTCTTTACTGTCACTTTGAGAAATAGCCGCTTCTTAAAAACTGTCATACGAGATAAATATAAGTTGTCATTCAATGTCCCCAGATTTTTTCATTAAGGAACTGGGCAAGAGCTAAAGAAAATCAAAGTAAGTAGGAAAGTAAAATGCTAAAGGTCAGACTGGCGAAGAATTCCATTTTCATATGCAATTCCAAATCACGTCATCCATGCGCATGCTCAGAGAAACAAAGTTTGAGTTAAGTTACGTGGTCCCAGCCAAGGCTTGTTTTGATCGTAATAACATAAACAAGTGTCATTTTTCTGACCCATTTAGCACCAGTTTTTCACACTCTTGTGCTTGTTCTGTGCTTCTCGATTAACAAAGTCCCCAAACACAGTACTGAAGAGTTCCTGTTCCCACACAGAAGACTGGATATGTCTCACAGAGAAAACGGGCATGTTGCATGAGTCTTTGAGACAGGAGTTACAGTTATATTAACTTTGCATTCACTTTTGGTGAACTGGTATACCTGCTGAAAACAGCATGTTAAATGTGTGTGTGTGCGTGGATGGGTTGTTGAAAATGCTTTAACAAGAGGCTCATAGAAACTTAACCCTATGTTTTCCACTAGGAGATTTGGCTTAATTTTTGCTAATTGGTTTCTCATGAACTCTTTAAACCAGCATAACTATTGTGAATAACAAGAGTCAACTTTAAGTTAATTAATTAATTAATTAATTGTAAGTAGTAGCTACATTTAAAAGGAAAATAAAACTATTCTTTCTACATGGAAGATCTTGTGAGAACACGAAATTAAAATAAAATCATCTAAAATGTACTATTTAGCATAATATGTTTTCAGGATACAGAAACAATGTATATAGAATGATTGCATATCCACATAACAGGAGCAAGAAAAAGGAATTTTTTAAGAACATCTAACAAATGACATTAAAATATTTATAATTTAACAAGAAGAATAAAAGACTTACACACAAGCACAAAGTACTGTTAAGAGAATTTTTATACTAGATTAAATTAGAAGATTCAATATTATAAAGATTTCAATTAGTCCAAGATTTATTTAAATGTTTAACACAATTGCAGCTAAAATCTATAATAGAGCTCTTATAGAACTGACTGTTTCCTTTTTACAGAGAAATTCATACAATCTCCATAAGATCTAAAATAGTTAAACAATGTCTTTGAATGGTTGGATGAAATGCTTAGTTCTCGTTTTGTTTGTTTGTGAACAAGCATCTACCCTATGAGAACAGGTGAGAGTATGCAGTGACAGATGTGTACATAATTGTGTCTCTACATAATGAAATGCTTACCTATATTTATGCCTATAGCAACAATAGACTATAATATCCAAATAGACTACTCAGTAGACACTGCAATATGGCAGGTCAGCACCAGATGACAGAAAACCCACCGCATTTGCCTATTTTCCATTGCTAACTGATAATGCCTTCTATAAAAGGTCAGCTTTTATTATAGGAGAGTAAGAGAGGAGGTGTGTTATATATGAGGGTGGGGCATAAGCTCTCCTATATGTATTCAGAAGCCAAAGGAGGATGTAAAGAGCTAACCTGAAAGCCACAAAGGTCCAGTAATCCTCCTATCTAAATCTTCTAAAGATCTGAGGTTGCTGGTATGGTAATAGATAGATTTTTTTACATAGGGACTGGGGATTTGAACTCAGGCCCTTATTTTTACAGAACAAGCACTCTTACTGGCTGAGTAGCCATCTCTTCAGACCACAAAATGTGATTTTACCCGAGGGAGTGCTATGAGTAGTCAATGCATTATGAAATGTATATTTCAGATCACTTTAAGTACAGCCAGCAAAATAGAAAATAAAAAAGAAATAAAGTTGCCACATTATGCCACACAAAGACTGATCTTGAGCAAATGCCTCCTGCTATGTCACAGTGTCAAAGTCTCACTAATTAGGATGGATTAGTATTGGTATTGCTCCCATGAATGGACTGAAGACTGGCTGACATACAATCAACAAAGAAGAATGATAAATGATAGCATGCTGACTTCTTGTCTTTTGATTAATTGATTCTACAGAAATCCAGGCTGTCTTGCATTTGGTTTAATATTTCCCTGAATGCATTCAAGGAAAAAGACATTTAAGCATATCAATTTAAATGAGAAATAAATAGTGATCCTGACAGATGTTTTAAACCCAAGAGAAGCCAAGCAAAAGGTAATATTGTTTCCTCATATTCTTAGAGGGCTGTTTACAAAGAAATACTACATTTCATCATTTAACCCTTGTATAGTTGCAATGAGTTAGAAGGGAGCTGGTATTAGCCCTCATAACGTAGTGAAGCCTGGAAAGCTCGAGCTACTTGTCTAAGTGTCAATGACACATGAGGTTCTTTTCCTTTCTGCAAAACCTCCACTGGCTGACACATTCAGCTCCTTTCCCAACCCCTCAGCTTATCACTGAAAATAGTGACTTAGTTATAGGCAGCAAGGACCCTATCCAACCGATCTTAATACTACCAGAAATTCTGGGGAATCTTTTATGGTCATCAGATAATACTGAGAAAATTGGGACCCTTTCTGATATTCTTGCTGTCCTCGATTGAAGAATTTAAGAACAGACACAGAAGGAATCTCAAGGACAATTTTATTAGTGTTTAAGAGAAAAACCCCAGAGTAGGCAAGCATAAATCTTAAAGGCTGCCTAGAGAGGGTGAGTGAAGAAGAGGAAAGGAGGGCAGGAGAGGGGAGGAGCATGGGAGGGGAGGGAGAGACACCACTTCTTTTAAGGTAAGGTGGTATGCAGGTCAACTACATGACAACAAGCAGCTTCATGGCAGGGAGAACAGAGGAAAAAATCAGAAAGTCCAAATTGCCAGAGAAAGCATTCTCAGGCTCCTGCCAGCATCCAAAGACAAAGAGGAATAGTATAAAAATTTCAAACTGAGCAAGCAAAGAAGAGTAGTCAGCAACACTCCTCTTTGATCTCTACTTGACTTACTGCCTTGGCCTCCCTCCGTGATCAAGGATGTGTAGCTCAGATGAGTTTTCTCCACCCCAAGTTACTTTGGTCAAGGTCTTTATTATAGCAATCAAAACAAACTAGAGCATATTAAATAATGTACCCATGCCTGTCATTTTGTTGTTTTTGTGTTTTTATGTTCTGAGCAATGACAAATCTTTATCTTTATATCAATTGTATTTTTAAATATTTATATTATATAATATATTATAAAGTAAGTAGATACTTTAGTAGTACCCAATATCAATGACACTAGCATAAATTTTTTTCACATATAACTTTTAAAATCAAAATCTCATTATATTTATATTTAAATATTTAGCAACATTAAATAATATGAGTAGAAGCACTTGCAGATGATAATAAAAATTCAAAAGAATAAGATCTACATTTCCCTTTCATCCTGGCATATTGTGTTTGAATATAATACTCCTTCCTGTCTTTTCTGGTTAATTATTCTTGGTGACATTTTGAGATCAGAATCAGCATATAATTATTCTCTTTCTAACAACCCCCAGAAAGTAAAGAAAAGCTTACAAAAGAAGATTTAAAACTCTGAATTTGTGAATAATTACCTTGCAGTGAGCCAAATCTAAGATTTTTAGATTTAAATTGTTATGTAATTCTTCAATATTAATAAGAAATCTGAGGCACTAGGGGCAGGGAAGGTATCATGGTAGCAATGAAATCTACTTCTAAAACAATGAAAGTAAGATTTCTAGAATTTTGAGAATTAAGAGAACTATGATTCATATCCTTTCTTGATCTGTAAAACTACAAAGATATTTGCCTACCTCATCCCTCCCCACTCTCTATTCCTTAAATAATGACTTTCTACTTATTCTGTAAGTCCTAGCTATAAAGTCACTCCCTAGGGCAAGGGTCTTACAACTCTCTAACTTATTTTCCCATTAGATGATCTGACTTTACTCACTTTCATAATGTATACTTTGTCTTTAGTTTTGTATATTCCTCTGTAAAACTGAAATATAAACTCTACTCCAGGAAGCTAAGGAGAATGTTCTTAATGTCTGTTGTACTCCCAAGAATCTTCACAATATCTAAAATATATGTACCAGAAATATTTGATAAACATGAAAAAGATAGCACAAATTTTGTAAGAAAATCTCAAAAAAAAGTAATCACTAATAAACCAAAATAAACAAAAACAACAATGAAAAAACCTCTCCTACAGTCTATGTCAATAAGTAATACCAGATTTGTAGCAAGAGAAAAAGAAAACTGATAATCCATTCCTCAACTCTGTCTTCCCTAAGTTATTGATTAATGTGCTGTTATTAAGGTTTTTTTGCTGGGACTATGCTCATGTATTCAGGACCCAAGTGTACACCCAAGCATTTAGAGTAAGAGCCTTTTAAAGGCAAAAATCACATTTTGGTATCTCCCTCTGCAGGGGGAGGTTTGTACAAGCAGGCAGTTTAACAGATGCTAAGGTAAGTTAACTAAGGCTTCTTCTTCTTCTTGGATTCATAGAATAGAGTTGGGTAATTTTCTACAGGATTCTCCATCAAGGAGAACAAATTCTATTTAAGCCTGAAATGGTCTCTGCAAGAATCCAAGATGGAGGAACCTGTGCACTATCTTGCTGTATGGCGTTTTCTATTTGATGGGACACTTGTGGATATGGCTGTTATTAGTGGGAGAGTTTGAATTACTATGCCAATTCCATTTCTTGTTATAGATCTTATTAAATAGGTTGTCTCATTTTTGGTGGGTCATATGTGTCCAAAAATCATCATTTCTTTATATTGTACATTTTAATGGAATATATTTTTTATGTGAGAGTTAAGGATACTGTGGATTTCACTGATATATCTTGTAAGAGATTCCTTTTCATCTATAAATATACCAATACATGTCTCCCCTCTCTCTGTGGCCAAGGATTTATTTAGTTTATACATATACTTTCAAAGAACAAAACATTTGTTTTTTGTTGTTATTTCCATCTCATTAATCTCTGTCCAAACTTAATGGTTTCCTTCTGTCATTGAATTTGGTTTTTGGACTTTGTCAAGGGCATTAAGGTATATTGTTATTTGTTTGAGATCTCTCTGATTTCTTAGTACATTCAGCTAGAAATATAAACTTCTGTTTTAAGATTGCCTTCATTATATCTCATAGGTTTAGGAAAAGTCTTCTTATTCTATTTCTTTCTTTTCTTTTATAGAAAATAGACTCTTTACACATACAATGTATCCTGATTGCACTTTCCCTGCCCTCTTCCTCCAAGTTCTTCCTCCCCATCCTCCCTTCCCCTCCAGATCTATTCCCTTTCTGTCTCTCATTAGAAAAGAACGGGCTTCTAAGAGATAACAACCAAACATGAAAAATTAAAAATAATAAGACGATGCAAAATCTATATCAAAGTTGGACATGGTAACCCAATAGAAGAAAGAGATTCCCAAGAGCAGGAACAAAAGTCAGGAACACAGTTGTCATTCTCATATTTAGGAGTCCAATAAAAATACTAAGCTAAAGCTTTACTATATATGCAGAGAACCTGGTGCTTCTGTTTCTGATATGAGTTCATATGCCCCTTGCTTGCTTGATTCAGAGGTCCCTGTACTCCTAGTTTTCTTGATCCCCTCTGGCTCTTAGACTCTGTTTCTTCTTGTACAGGGTTTCCTGAGCTCTGAGGAGAGGGATTTGATGGAGATATCTCATTTAGACTATCTCTCTGTGTAATGTCTTGCTATGAATCTCCGCATCTGTTCTCATCTGCTGCCATCAGATTCTCTGATGACTAAATAAGATACTGATTGTATTTATCTTTCTGGGTCACTTATTATTCCACAATTCAGCTTTCTAGAAACAAAGTCCAGAGACCAAGCTGTTCACAGAGCCAAAAGTTCACAGTTAACCATATATAGCAGCCGAAGCAGAGCCCTAAGAGGTCTTGAGATGATACAGGTGTTAAAAATGAGAGTCATGTCAAGTGTCACTTTGCATGCCTAATCCCTGCACACAGGAGATTAAAGTGTGAGGATGAAAAATCCAAGCCCAGCCTTGACAAATAACCAGGACTGTAGAGCTGCATGTACAGACCCAGAAAGACAGACAGAGGGCTACAGACATAAGCAGAGAGAGAAAGTTAATCATGTACATTAGAAAATGATAAATGAAAAATCTCAGATATAGTAAAACCAATACAATTTTAAAGATAATTAATTTCCCCCATTGAAAGTAAGTGAAAAGATTCCCTGCCTCTCCAATTTCTTAGAAATTTCAATTTTTAGAAAATGTGTTTTCTTCTTTCTTGGAAATCAGTATGAATTATTTTGAAAACTAGAGACAGTTTGTAAGTTTAGTGTTCCTGGAATGCCTTTCTATGGAACCAGAACCTCTCTCTTTGAATGGCAAACCCTAAGGGAAACCCTAGGAGATTCTGTCAGGTTCTGTAGGGAGGTGAAAGACTGACTTCCTCTGTAACTTACCTGTAGATTCTATTTTAGAATGTCAGGTTAAAGCAATTCACCTTAAAATTATTTCTATGTTTGTAACTAGTGACCAGAACACATGGTCACAGATCCTATTACTTCCTAGTGTATAGACTCATTATTAATGGCACATACAAAAGATTATTCTTGATGTTTTTGTAAAGATTAAATAATATGTAATCAGTGCCAAGTGGATGCTGCAAATATCTTTTTAATGCTCTAAGGTCATGATATGAATTTGGAGAAAGTAAATTAAATGGCATAAACATATATAATTCTATATTCTGCTTCAAAGAGATGACCTTATTGATCTGTTATTAATATAAAGAAGGTTTTCACAAGGGCAGGTTGTTGAGAAAATCTAAACAATTGGTTTGTATGTATAAAATACATAGAAGAAAAAAGAGCAAAGATTTTGAATTTGAATATTGTTTATTTACATTTGTTATATATTTATTTATATTGTTTATATATAGTTTATATATTAGAAGTATAATCACGTAGAGGACAAAGAAGTAAAGGCTGAAAATTTAGTAATGCCCAGATGAAAGCTTGGACCAACATCTAATCGTAGGGAATTTACATGCAAACAATTCCATTTAGCCTTCTTGATGAGTTCATGATGCAAATGCTTTTTCTATTAATGAATGCATTAAATTTTCTCAAACATTTGCTATATGTTATATCTTTATTTAAGCCAACATCTTTGAGCTTGACACAATTCAATGGTTCATAGCACAAAATATGTTCATCAAGAATTTGTTAACATTTTACTTATTGAAAATAAAGACATGATTGAGTATAGTGCACATAATAACTCCAGAATTTACTTTTAAAAATACATATTTGAAGAAATGTCAAGTGTGATGCTGAATGAATGTATTGGCCATTTTTAATGGATATATTTTTTAAAATAGAAAGATAAGACTTTTTTAAAAATTCAATCACAACTTAAAATAGAAAGGACAGAGAGCATTATGAAAAGTTACAAGTAAGAGGGGTTTGATGAGACATGCTTGCAATCCTAGCAATCAGAGGTTGAGTCAAAGGACTCTGAGTACGAGGCCAACCTGGGCTATCTATACACTGGGATTTTTTTTTTTTTTTGCTAAAAAAAAAAAAAAAAACAAAAACAAAAACAAAAAACCACCTGGAACTAAGTGAACACAGATACTAAAAGGAATAAATTGACTAAAAGCAAAATAGGATGGAGAAGGATTAGAGGGTAAGCTGAATACTGTCTTCAACTCAGATATAGACAATGGAGCAGTCTGCAAAGAAGCAGGGGAGGAAGCCTGCCTTTGTCAACATTTCTAAGCTCAGGACTGCCCATGATATAACTGGAAATTCTTAAGTATTATCAGGATGATATTGTGTGAGGTATATTGGCCCTGTAATTAATAAACAAGGGATGATTACAACAGACTCAATCTTGTCAGGCTGGTCATTGGTATAGCTTGTTCACAGCTGAGTGACATCAAGTCTTCCCTTTCTCTTCCAGCGAGTATATATCATCATGAAAGACAGTCAGGAGGGAAGAAACTTCCAGGTGAGTACCAGCTTTTTATTTCTATGTTCTGTGACTCAAGTATCTGGGATGGGGGGGGGGGGGGGCGTATTTTGTTTACATTTCAAAAGTTGTCCCCTGCCTGGTCTACCCTCCACAAACCCTCCATGTGATCCCCCCTCTCCTTTGCCTCTAAGAGAGTGCTCCTCTATCCACCTATCACCTCACCACTCTAGCATCCCACTGTGCTGGAGCATCAAGCTTCCAAAGGACCAAGGGCCTCCCTTCCAAATGATGCCAGATAAGGCAATCCTCTGCTACATATGTAGCTGGAGCCATGAACTCATCCGTGTATACTCTTTGGTTGGTGGTTTAGTCCCTGGGAGCTCTGGGGAAGGGAGGGGGTCCAGTTAGTTAATATTGTTCTTCTTCCTATGGGGTTGCAATCCTCTTCAGCTCCTTCAGTTCTTCTCCTAACTCTTCCATAGGTGTCCCCAGGCTTATTTTTGATGGTTGGCTGTATCTGTATCTGTATTAGTCAGGTGCTGAAAGAGCCTCTCAGAGCACATCTATACCAGGCTCCTGTCAGCAAGCACTTCTCAGCATCAGCAATAGTGTCTGGGTTTGGTGTCTGTAGATGGGATGGATCACTAGGTAGGGCAGTCTCTGGATGGCCTTTCCTTCAGTCTCTGTTCCATTTTGTGTCCCTGTCTTTCCTTCAGACAGGAACATTTCTGAGTTAACAATTTCCTGACCCTCTGGACTTCCCTCCTGTCTCTTCCCATACCTGATCCTGCGCCCCCTTTTTCCACTCCCCTCCACTCTCCCTCCTAGGTCTCTCCCTCCCTCTACCTCCTGTGATTTTTTTCCCCCTTTTAAGTAAGATTGAAGCAGCCATAGCTTGGTCTTTCTTCTTGTTAAGCTTCATATGGTCTGTGAGTTGTATCATGGGTATTCTGAACTTTGGGGCTAATATTCACTTACTCAGTGAGTATATACCATGTGTGTCATTTTGTGTCTGAGTTACCTTGCTCAGGATATTTTCTAGCTCCATCCATTTGACTGCAAATTTCATGAAGTCATTGTTTCTAATAGCTGAGTAGTACTTCACTGTGTAAATGTACCAAAAATTTGGAGGTTCCTCAGAAAACTGGAAATAGTTCTACCTAAAGACCCAGCTATACCCTACTGGCATATACTAGCAAAAGATACTCCACTGTATAACAAGGACACATGCTCCACAATGTTCATAGCAGTCTTATTTACAATAGCCAGAAGCTGGAAACAACCCAGATGTCCCTCAATGAAAGTATTTGGTATCATAAGCAAAAAGGTCTTACCATCAAGGTCTAGATGTCAAATAGGATAATTTGCAATAGCCTATAATGTCTGGAGTATATATGACCCAATTTACTACCATGGAATGTTTTATTGGAATACTGTGTCCCTTGAATCAATAATCTTGTAAAAGAGTTTTGGGTTTGGGGTTTTGTTTTGTTTTGTTGCTGTTGTTGTTGTTGTTGTTGTTGTTCAGAAACAATGGTAACTCAGTCTCTGGGCCCAACAACTAGGATTCTAATCTTGTAAGCCATATTAAAACTAATTTCTCTGGTGGTGAATCCTGGCAGATTCAGTATAAGCCAAGAGACATTAGTAGCTACATCTTGTCCTCATACTGTCCTTGTCCAAAAAAGGACCCTCTCTCTCCTCCTTCTCCTCTCTTCCCCTATCCAACCTGGAAGTCTTTCCTACTCGCCCAGTGATTGGCTCCTTTATTCATTAGGGGATTGGTTCACAAGAAATCACCTGAGTATGTGATTCACTCCTTGTCCACAGCCCTTCCCAGGAGAGTGGAATTAACATCAAAATATAAACAGCACCAGGCCCATCCACAACATAAAAAACAAAACCTTTCTCTCAAATATAAATAGAGCACAACTATTGCCATTTTGTAATTTATAAAGTATAAGATAGACCTAACACTCAGTCCATCATTTATGTCATTAAGATAGAACATTGTCATCTATCCAAAATTAAAAGACTTATGATTCTATTTTGACTTATGCCCTCTTTAGATTATATGCCATCTGAAAACCATTCTCGAAAATCTGTTATCTCAAAGTAAATACCCTGGGTTGCCTATGAAACTATAAGTAGTTTTTCAACCCCATCAGAAATCTGAGAACGACCAATATATCTGAAGATATAGGAAGCCTAACACAGCTTTCAGAACTGAGATAAATTATTGAGACAGCTGCCTACCTACATAGCCCCAGTGAATTGGGAAGTTGGAGCATTAGTCTTCAGTCTTCTGGCCCAGGATCCTCTGACAGACCTTTGAGAAACAGGAATATTAAGGACTAGCCTATTCTGTCTCTGTAGAACTAAGCTTTCCTAACTTGTAATTGTGTCCTTTCAAGAACAGTACAGGTCTGCAGAAGAGATTGGCAATTTTCTGCCCAGTGGCCACCTAGCCATGAATGTACAGCCTCCCCTGGAGGTAACATGCTCAGTTGCTTCTTTGAATCCATGAAAGGGAACCTGTCAAGAACAGATTTGTCTCAACAAGTGAATAAATAACATTATTTATTCTTTGGATTTCTGACATTTTTGAAAACCAAATATCTATGTAAAGTAATCTGAACTGTTCTTCGTTAACTACTCTCAGCTATTTCTAATTAAATATCTTGAAAACACCCTAACAATAAATTCAGAGCCATGAATTTGCTATTTGGCCCTTAACTCACAGGCTTAACCATCTCAGATCAGTTCATAATAACAGTTCTAGAAGGACTGGGTCTAAGCCCTGTACTTTTAAAATTTGTATCAATAAAAGAAATTTATACCAATGGAACCCTTGGTTTTGCATCAAACTAAATTCTGTACCAAAATAAGAGATAATAACTTCAACTTAGTAACAATTATAAATATTTCTACCAATTGAGATTATGGCTATACAATCAATTCTAGCTATTTCCTCCCTGTTCCAATTATGACCATTTCTAAATTCCCTAGAAAGACAACTATAATAACTGCCTCCAGCCCAAAATCCCAGGGGACTAGGACGACAACTCTTCATAACTTTTTCAAGCTGAATATGGGTGTTGAGGTATTTTTGAAGGGGGGGTAGGGAAAATAGGGGAGTTGATTGGCCTTAAGAAGGCCATACCAACAGTTGATTTAGACTCTGATGATTGTGTCCTGACTGGATCCAGCTAAAAGTCCAAGATATCAGGAGTTCAAGCAGGTCAGTTCAGCATGTCTGACAATTAGGCTCCCCAAGGCTGTATATTCTGTAATATACAAATCTCAAAATAAAATTTTAGAATCATCAAGATAACTTTTTTGTTGTTTGATTCTCTGGAATCTAGTTCTCTGGGGATCTACATCTATCAAATCTGATCCGTTTTACTCTGGAAGGTGTATAGACACTAAACACCTTGTCTAAAAATGCAAGGCAGAATCTTTCTTCCAAATCAGTATGTCCTTGACCCTGTACTCAGAAAACCCTTTATTTAGACCTCTCTCTCAGATGAATAATATAACCACAAAACTCAAAATCACACCCATTTTGAAAATTAAACCAATCCAAAACAAATGAAGTAAACTAAAACACTTGTGCCTATTATTAGGTCTTATCTATTTTGCCAAGCAGGAAAATAACCCAAGATTCCCATGGAGCCCACATTAGATAGAAATTGAGTATCCTGTAAGGCATAATAGAGCAATATATCTTTCTTGTTATATCATCTATCTGTTCAGCTCTCTGCCTGGAGCCACAGATATTTATAATTTATACCTATACACAGCAGGCAATGATTATCACTGCTCTCTCTACTTGGAGTCAGTGACTAATTTTCCCTATCCTAGTTCCAAACCACAGGTGCAATTCCCCATGTGATTTGGACAAAATCTGTATATAACACTTTCCTAAAAGCAAGTAATCCCAATTTTATAAATTCACAGTTAAATCAGTGTCTGTCCTAAGAAGTAGGTAACTTCCATTCTCCTTCTCTCTCCTGACTCAGAGCAGCCTGCAATTCCCCACAGCAGGGTACCTCACAGCCTGCTTTGTTTCAATTCCTGAGCTTGAGTCCATGTGACTCTCAGTGCTCACTTAAAATAAATAAATAAATAAATAAATAAATAAATAAATAAATACATAAATACATAAATACATAAATAAATACATAAATAAATAAAATAAAACTCTAACCCTCAGGCTAATAAACTTAAATTTCTAGTAGATTCTTGCTCAACAAGTTGGTTCACCACCTGTTGCAGGAATTATTTAAAAAGGGGACCAGCACGTTCCTACGCTACTGCTGGCAACTCTCTGCCCCAGCATGCTGGCAGGCCATCCACTGGTAGGAAATGCTCAACCTGCTTTTATCTCATGGAGACTCTGACTTACAACTCCAAAGTCTCTCCACCCAGCTTGCTAGGTTCCCACTGGCAGGTCTCTACCATGCCAGCCCCATGCTTCAGTATCCTCCACAGCCTTTGTGGTGCACATGAGGCAAACCCACACTTTGCCGCCCTATCTTTCTCTCTGGAACCCAGTCGAGTCACCATAAGAAGAAAAGCACCACACAAACTTAGTTCAGAAACAATGGTAACTCAATCTCTGGACACAACAACTAGAATCCGAATCTTGTAAGCCATATTAAATTTAATTTCTCTGGTGGCAAATCCTGGCGGATTCACCATAATTTGGGAGACACTAGTAGCTACATCTTGTTTTAATGCTATCCCCATCCCTTGTTGTTTTTAAAATTCTAATTAAGGTAATGTTTATTAAATATAAGTGCTAACACTTTCTCCTTACTTCTTTCCTTTCCTTCACACATTCATTCTTTCTATCTTTCTATTCTTTCTCTACTTTCTTGAAAACATTATCCATCAAGAGGAGATGACTTGACACTATTAGACTATTAAAGCTCCAATAAAATAAGAACAATGCGTGTGCATTGGTAGCCGTTTATGAAAGTTGTTTACAGTAAGAACAGAGCCCCATAATGAGAGAGTTGGTGACTGTAGTTATAGTGAGAGACTGAAGCATATAAGAAGAATGAATTTATTGACTAAATTGAGATTGAAGACTACAGAACCTTGTCTCTCCAGGGAAGAGAATAAAACAATGCAAAGGGAAAAACTTGAAACATTTTTACCAAACTAGAACTGAGAATAATGAATGAATTCATGGTTTTATATGTGCGCATGCACATATACATGAACATATATATACCTATATCATAAGGTGGTGTTATATTCCTAAATACATATACACATACCTATAGGATAATATCACCCTCCCTCCCTAATAACAATAAGCACACTCAGTTTCTAGATCTAAGTTTCTAAATACCATTATCCACTAAAAGCAAAGAGGAGCTCCTTGTTTGAGAAGCCAATGTTAGAACTAGGAATAGGGGTGGGGGGAGGGAATGAGCTGAAAAAATGTTTTACTAGACACAAGAAAGAGCTCAAAGAATAAATGAGATGGTAAAAACCAAAAGGTATTGCTAAAATGGATTCTAACTACAGGACAACTTTTGCCAAGAATCCATCGAGATACAAATAAGCAAGCATGCACAGATAAGAGAAAGTCCTTTTGCTCTTTGTAATGTTAAGTAATAAGTGTAAAGTGAACAGTAGAATTTTAAAACCACATTGGTATGAATGGTAGAATTAGAAAACAAGTTGATATAGCTGTCTTTATTTTACTAAGATTTACCAATTAATGCTAAAAGAGAATAAAATTTTATGAGTCTTGGGAATATACAAGCCTGAAAATGAATCCCTAGAAAGTATTTATTAAATGTAAAACAGGTGAGGCATTCTGCAGGGAGAAGGGTAGCAGGTGTCACTTCAAGGACTCTGAGAAAACATCACCAGTAATAATCTGTTCTGGTGTAAAATCTGTGCACTGTGTACTAAGGTGAAATGAAAAGACCACAGTGCTTCACTGACATTCTTGCTCATAGTGCATAATGTGATTCTATTTTTAAAAAAAAATAAATAAATAAGAGAAGCTCTAAACTCAAGTTTGACAGAAAGATTGGTGAATGTGACAGCCACAAACAGAAGAAATTCAAAATGGCTGGAACTTGGATGTCTCTCAACATTTCCAGGGAGAAAGTAAAGTGAGAAACAGAAGAAAAGTGTGTACACTCCACACACACACACACACACACACACACACACACACACACACACACACACACTACAAAGGCAATCTGAACTTTGCCTTGCTAAAACTGTTCAATAGTGGGCTCTCTCTGGGATGAAGTTTGGCTGCTGTGTCTGGCTGCAACTTCCTTATTGCCAGGCAGGTTACAGTCTGTGCATTGTTAAATTATGGGGCAGTTCACTGCGTAACTAGAAACTTTAAGACAGACAAACTTATAAATATTTGTGGAGACAGTTTTAGACCAAATTTAATAAAATATAACAAATTTAATCAGATGAAATTATCAGGCAAACTCCAATCTAGGAGCAATCTACCAGGTTACTTCAAAAGCTGTTAAGACCTAGTAGACAATAGAAGAACTTGGAACTACCTCTGACTAAAAGACACAAAGCAAACTTCTTCAGTGTACAATTGGCTCTCCAAGGCTGGCACAACTTAGGAAATGTAAATAGAATGTGTAGTTTGATGATCATCACATATGAAGTTAATTTGAATAGATGGACTGGTTTATGTAGGAGAATGTCCTTTTTATAGGAATTACATGCCAAAGTATTAATGTTAACAGAACATCATAACATAACCAAATTAAACCCTCTTCCCTCTTAGAGCGCGTGTGCGCACACACACACACACACACACACACACACACACACACAGCTCTTCTGCCTACCCTGGCTGGCTTTAATCCTGATCCCCCTGCCTTGATCTCCAAGTTCTAAGATTGTAGGCACGTACCACTATGCCTAACACAATTTCAAAATGATTACACAACAGTGAAGTCTATGGGGTTTTTTTTTTCTTTAATTTTGAATTTTTGTCAAATTTTCCATTAAATAAAATTACACAAATGCTGAAAGCAACTGAAATATTTATTCAAGAGTAGATGAACAAACACATTTTAGTGTATTTATAAAACACGTATAGTACTTAATAAATAAGTGAAAAGAACTCACCCATGCATGCAGTTAATACGATGAATCTCATAGGTGTGATGCTTACGGAAATAAGACATGTATGGACAAGGTGTGAGGTGTATAAGGAATCTTTGAACAAAGAAAACTAACGCAATAGTAAAAGAAAGTGCGTCTGACATTATCTGGCTCTGGAGGAAGGGAGGCTGTCTGGAGGACTAGGAGGGGCACCGAGAACTCACCAGAGTGATAAAGATGTGTTCTACAGGAAGATGTTATTCAGCATCTGCATAGTATCAAAAGTCATCAAGCTATACCTTTAAAAATGCAAATCCTGTTGGCTGCAGTCGGTCCCTCTTTAAATGAAATTTTAAAATAAAATAAATATTGCTAATAATAAAAATGACAAAAGGAAAACACAGCAAAAATTTAAGACGATAATTTCTCTAAAGTTGCAGCTCTTCTCCTAGGAAAGTATTTTCAATAAAAAGTAATGAAGTGCTCAGTCATCTGTTTATTTACTAGAACTTAATCAGCTAGCAAATGTAATAACCTGGTAAGTATTTAACTTACTTATCTCTCTTGAATTTCATGTTACATATTTAATACCATTCCATTGAAAAAAGTTTCTAAACCAAACCGCTTTATTATGTAAATTTGTGTATTTAATGTGTTCCTTATCCTCATAGCTTTAATTTGTTTTAATTATGCTTTGTTAAAACAATGTTACATGGTTTGAAACCAAGCAATTCAATTAGTGTTATTGGTTTGGTCAAAAAAAGAATCGTATAACCTCATGATCTATTATTATTTAAGGTATCTTAAATAATTAATGCCAAAAGCTTTATTATAACTGAGCATGCTATTCTATTTCCTAAAACTTAAAGCATTTTAAATTGCTATAGGACTATCTTTATAGAGCTATACACCAAACATCCCAGGGAACAATGTTCCCTCTTTACAAAAGAAACTTTTAGCATCTTGTGTTAAAAAGTTGGCTCAGTTAAGTACACTGGCTGCTCTTTTCAGGTTTGATTTGTGGCACCTACATGGCACTCACAATCATCAGTTACTCCAGTTCTCTGTGATCTGACTCCTTCTGACCTCTACAGACGTGAAGTATGCATATGTTTACAGACATACATGATAGCAAAATATTCATCCAGATATTTTTTATTTAAAGAAATAGACACTATGTCAAGGAGGAGAAGGAGGAGGAGGAAGGGGTCAGGGGAAGGGGAAGGGGGAGGAGGAGGAGAAAACGGATTATGTGACCTACCAAGGAAAGGACAGGGCTTGCTCCCCTGGGCCTCATATTGGGCTGTAATCTTTGAGTATCTTGCCGAGCACCCATTCTAAAGAGCATGGCTCAGAGCTGATATTGTAGGAATCAACTGAGAACCCATACTTTTACATAATACTTTTTGTCAAATTCATTATGGTGGGATGAACGAGAACAATCCTTTAAGATTTTAAATATCAAACATTAAGCAACAAACCTTTGTTTCTAAATTCATGGGTGAATTATCTGTGCCCTCAAGTGCCACGACTAAATTATTTAAAAGAAACTAAGCAAATTGAGTTTTTTTTCTGCAGACTGAATTATTTAGGTGTAAATGTTTCCTGTTGAATGCTCTGCGGCCATATTTTCTGTCTATCCTATGGGAATAAAATTAGCATCAATACAATATTACGTAAGCAATGACTAGACATTGTGCATTAAGTGACAGTCAATGTTTTCATCCTTACGAAATTGATGAGGCAGATATTGGCAATAATACGTATTTAAGTTTAATAAAAGCCTGCATCAATTATATATTGTTCCTCCGTCTCTCACCTTATATGAAGCCAATTGCAATAAATGTTCCTCTGACAAAGTCATCACTTACTGGCTAAGTCTGCTGTTGCCAGCACAGGTTTCCATACCTATTACAATGCTTTATGTTGGTGATAATATAGCTACCCGTGTGGCCAATTACCTTGCAAAAGAGAAGACAATCTGTCATTTTATGTGAAATCCAGTGTGTTCTCTCTGGAGTAAAGCTTTGATTGCACTGCTAGAAGTTAGTACTATGCCTGATTTGCCCCATAGGTGTAAGAACACACTATTCTGAAGTCTTAAAAGAACCTCATTTTTGTCATTAAATTTAATTGTCTATCTTTTACTGGAGACTTTTAACAAGTCCAAAATACATGATCTGAATTTCAGATTTTGTTTCACATCATCTTCTCATGGGAAAGATATGCAGGTTAAAAAAGGTCAATTGAAAATTTTGAAAACAAAATTCAGTGATGGAAAAGACTACATAAGAAGGAGAAAAAGAAGTGGGGGTATTATCTTTCCAAGAGCTTCTCTATTGAATCGAGTGAGATGCTATGAACTAAGCACTTCCATAAAGACAGTGACATTATTCTATTATAACTTTATGATTGTAAGTCAACAACCAACTCAAAATTAGTACTTTAAGGAAGAAATAGATAGACAAGAAGCAAGCTTTTCTGTGTAAACAAAGCTATGTCATAGGTTCCAAAAGCAGCAGTTCTAGGTCTCCAGTGACTCCAGCAAGGATTTTAGGACTTGCACAGCTCTCACTAAATCTTCTGACCTGATTTTCTGTTATTTCCTCTTCACCGACTTCTCTTAATGTGCATGTAGACCATGACCAACTCATATTCCTCAGTCAAACTCTGATATAAACAGAAGAAGCCCAAATTTCCATGAAATTACATGGATAAAGAATCTTGAAATACTACTTTCAGTCAAATACCTCCCTGTGGAGCCAATCAGCTGTCAGTGAAGAATTCCTGGATATCATATGGGTTAGGAGACTACAGATGCCTAAAGGTTCCATATCAAAGGAGCATTTATTCACTCATTAGTTGAACAGCTATTAAAAAATGTGCTATCAAATAAACCTGAGCCTAATCAATTTAAAAATAAATAGCCTTTTCAAGTTAGTTTATTTAACAACTGTGGTCTTTTGTTGGTTGAGAAATCCATGCATGCATGTAATGTGTTTTGAATAAACAACCCCCCTATTACTTCTCTATGATTCTTACTTTTCCCTTGGCCATCACTTTTTACTTGCTGTTCAAAGAAACAGAGAAGCGAACACTGAGTCTACTTCATGCTACTTATAAATATACATGTAATAAGAGTGTGGGAAGCTTCTGGGGGGCTACATATCCTTAAATAAAATTGGCCATCAATTGCCAATAACTCCTTAGTTTCTTGAATGACCCCATGCCCATTCCATGTTGGTATTTCCAAAGGGTTGGCCTTGTACAGTTATGACACACGCATTTCCAGCCATTTTGACTTGTTTATGCAACATCCATTTCATGTCTGGCAAATACTGTTTCTCTGCAGTACCTTTGACTCTTACAACCTTTCGCCATCTCTTCTATGATGACTCTTGAGCTTTAAGTGTGGTGACTGTGATATAAATATATCATTTAGAGCTGAGTATCCCACAGTCTCTTATTTTCTGTACATTAACCAGTTGTGGAGATGTATTGTCATCTACTGCAAACAGAAGCTTCTTTGATGATGTTTAACAGATGCTTTAACCTATGGGGATAAAAATGGTATCTTAAGTGGCAGTTTATTTCTATGTCTATTTAGCAGAATAATATTAGGTTCTCCTCTATTCCATATGATCTAGCCAACAATGGACATGAGTATGGGGCTCAATTAAAAATAGAAAACATGAATTCTACTTTGTGAATTAGACTTTAAATACAATCGAAGATGTTTGGTTACCCCTGTCACATTTGCACCACTATTACACCAGTGGGTTATGTCTTGCCAAGAAAGTTGTAGTACACAGGGTTCACATCTTGGGGAGACTGTTGGCCTTTCTCACTTGATAATTTACATATAACCTTCCAAAATTACAAAAGTCAGTCAAACATTAATAAATTAATCCTCTACATTTTGTCTTCACACATGTAAAGTTACACTTTTATTTGTTAAACATCATATAGTATATAAATTGAGTGGTTTTTTTTCTGACTCTAGTGTCCACATTGATGGAGTTTTAACATATTTATATCCAAGAAAGTTTCTTCTGCTACTTAAAGTTACATAAAAACCTTGTCTGGAAATTTCACTGCTAAATGAATCTAAGGTCTACTTCTCATAATATTCTTCATTCTATGGTTCTAGGTTAGGGCTTGCCTTGTCTGAGAGACATTCAGACAAGATTTGTAGAATTAAAACAGAAGCCAATATCTTCTAAAGACATCAGATGAGATTTAGTGATTCCTAGCCAGTGGAGAACCCCAGGCTTCCCCATAGCATGCCCAGAGAAGTGTCCAATTCTCAACATAACCATTATTTTTAAGTAATAACAAAACAGTTCCACTCATGTTATATATTGAGGCAAATGTCCCAGAGATGCATGAGAACTATAGCAGCTTCCTAATAGGAGATACTAAGAATCATCAGGTTGAAATCATAAGGTAAACATTTCTGTATTAGCTGCCTTAATACCAGCTCTTCTCTAAATAATACCTCTCCTTGTCGAACATACTTAACTCTGCATCCCTAGAATTTATGATTTGCCTGTGTTCTTTACCAAACCATTACTGATAAAAAGTTTGTCTAACCTGTTACCAAAATTTTCAGTTTTATTAATTGGAAAGGGAAGAGGTATGATCAGAATGTATTTTATGAAAAAATTTCTTTCAACTAAAAAAAAAAGTTCTCATTGAAAAAAATGAAAATACTTGTTCTCTAGAGTCTATGTTAGAAATCATTCTGTAGTTAAATTCAATAAATGTTGGTGTTTCATTTTCACTTCAAACTTCCCTTCTGTTTATGTGTGGTCTGATGACTTGATACCTATATGAAGTCCCCTTTGTTCCCCTAAGAACAAACTTTTCAAAATTATTCAAATTTTTACAATTTGTTGGTGATGACTTTTTGACAAGAGTATACTATATTTTGAGCATGTTGTTTCTCTTTAAAATCCCAGAATTTTCTAAAAATAACATGTGGTAGTGATTAGAAATTAATTGTGAAGAATGACAATAGGCATGTGAAAACTAGGTATGGTGTCCTACTGTAATCCCTGAATCCAGGAAATGGATACTGGAGAATCAAGGGTCCTAGGCCAGCTTTGGCTATAGAACAAGACTGTCTCAAAGAAAAAAATCAAAACCAAAGACTAATATTTAGACATCATAAACAGCTACTATCAAGACAGCTATCTTGCTCTCTTCTCTTCCACTTTAGAAGTAATCCTCTATGAAAAGGTACTCCTTTTAAAGCCCAAAACATCTTTGCCTTCAAACCACCATATAAACCCTCACTGCTCCTAGGTGACTGTATCTTTACAGTATAAAACATGACTCATATTTCTGACATTCTTTGTAAATCTTGGATTTCATTATATCCAGTTTTGGTTGGTAAAATGCCTTATGTATTAAACTTATATTAAATCCATATTGGAGCAATGGGAGAAATATGTACAGGATAAGTAAATCAAGCACAATAAATAAGGCAAATGGCGGGCTGTGCGATTGGGCAGAAGTGTCTGCATGTTGCATGTAATTCATCAGTTGATAAGTATCTTTGGAGAGCACATGCATAGCTAAGCAAAGCCTCCCAATTAGTGGTCAACAGCAATAAGTCTTATTCACACAATAGTAGTTCATCCAGCTCAAATTTGCATGGTCTTCGAATTCTAGCTGTTGAAACCATTGCTTTCAAATATTAAAATAAACATACTCATTAAAGTTTAGTGTGCTCTTAGCTAGAACTTATAAAATTGATTGAATAAACTCGACAGTTAACTAAAAGTTATTTCAAGGGCAGATATGTAAATACCAAAGTCTTCCTTCAGGAAAGCTTCCTGCAGATTTTTACACCTATCAGTTACTTGTGCTATTTTGTTTCAGCTTTTTTCTGTTTTAGAGAAATTTTGTTTTACAAATATTAGTAATTCTTTAAACTTGTTCTCTTATGATAGATCAATGTCAATATTGAAACAAAGGAGACATCCAGACTGTGATATCTTGAGCAGTAACACATATTTCACTAGCATCCAAAAGCACTCCCCAGCTATCAAAAAATGTTCCCACAGTTCACCTAGACTTGTTATGTTGGCATGATTTTGAAAAACAGAAATCTGTTATTTCAGCTACATTTAACTTTCAGTTTGTTGACACTAATCTTATTGCTTACTTCTTTGAGAAGCAAGATTATGAATCTAGTCATTCATTTCCATTTTAATATTTTTAAATAATAACTAATTCTAAAGCATTTTCATTTATTTAAAAAATGTAGAATGACTTTCTGATTTTTTAGAAACTTGAATGTCATGAAACAGCCAGATTTCATAAAATCCCTAATTCTACTCTTGGATTTTTTTCAGACAACTGCTTAAGGAGGAAGAAAACATGAAGGAAAAGTAAGACTTTTGTTTGCATGCTCCAAACTCATCTATGGATACAGAAGAAAGAAAGAAGGAAAGAAAGGAAGGAAGGAAGGAAGGAAGGAAGGAAGGAAGGAAGGAAGGAAGGAAGGAAGGAAGGAAGGAAGGAAGGAAGGGAGAGAGAAAGAGGAAAGAAAGAAAGAGAAAGAAGGAAGGGAGAGAGAAAGAGGAAAGAAAGAAAGAGAAAGAAGGAAAGAAAGAGAGAACAAACAATGGACACAGGAAGATAGCTGATCAGAACATACATACATACATACATACATACATACATACATACATATATACGTACATACATAAAACTGAAAGTTCCTTAAAGAGCTAGAGTGGCATCCCCTACAATTGTCTACAAGCCACAAACATAACAGCTAATAATATTCTTAATGAGGTCCTATCTGCAGATGAAGGCACCAAACTAAAACCTGCATGTGAATTTTATCAAAGCATATATGTTTCATTCAAAACTCAGATTCCAAGTGTGCACTTCTTTTGCAAAGGAAAATCTGGGAAATATTTAGTATAGTTATGCAAATGCAGTCAGAGATATCACATGGAGGATAATATCCACGCATGTGAAGATCCCCATTATACTTTTTTGAAGCATTATGAACATATAATGAAACAAAACTAGATGATGTACAAAACAGCAGTTCTCCAGTTTTGATTCTTTGTTGTTTATAAAGCTGTCTAATCTACTCAAACAATAATGATGGGGCCTGGAGAAGATTTATCAGTTAGTTCAGAGCCCTTACTACACTTGCAGAAGCCCAGGTTTGTTCCCAGAATTCATAGAGGCTTATAACTACCTGTAACTCTAGTTCCAGAGGAACAGATGCCCCATTCTAATCTCTACTGGATCCTGCGTGCATGCGATGCACATAAACTCACATATGTAAACCTGCATACACATAAAAATGAATACACAAATAAATTGTTAAGTAATCAGTACTGTCTCTTACCCTCTGTATTAAAAATTCCTAGTGAGAAGAAAGTATCAATGTGTACTACAGCTATAAAAATGAACACTTTTAATCCGGGATAGGGAAAACTATTCTCAACAATAAAAGAACATCTGGGGGAATCACCATCCCTGATCTTAAGCTGTAGTACAGAGCAATAGTGATTAAAAAACTGCATGGTATTGGTACAGTGACAGGCAGGTAGATCAGCGGAATAGAATTGAAGACCCAGAAATGAACCCACACACCTATGGTCACTTGATTTTCAACAAAGGAGCTAAAACCACCCAGTGGGAAAAAGACAGCATTTTCAACAAATGGTGCTGGATCAACTGGCGGTCTACATGTAGAAGAATGCAAATTGATCCATTTTTTTTGTATAAGTATGTATATATGTATGTGTATATATATTATATGCATATTTTAGGAAGCTTCTAAATTATTACATAGATTCCCATGTAATGTTTTTGAAAGATCTTTAGTGTTATTTATCCATCTCTATGATTCAAACAAGAATCTTATTGAAAGAGAGTGATTGCTCATCTAGGTCTCTCTTAAAATAGCATCTCCATGCCTTTACTTTGGGGCTCATAAGTGGCATTAAACAGTTTTAGAAGTTTTAAGACAATATTGAAAATAGCAGAGATCTTCTTTAGCCTTCAGGATATATAGTTACATTTATAATTTAATCATGAGAAATCACAGTTTAATCACATAACTTGATAAGAACTAATATGCTGTTTACAGTTGAATATGTTTTTTTTATTTTATTTTTGATACTTTATTTACATTTCCAACGTCTCCTCTTTGGAAACCCCCTATCCCTTCCCCTCCTCGCCTCTATGAGGGAATTCCACCTCCCACCCACCCACCCACCCATTCCCATATTCCCACCTTGACATTCCCCTTTACTGGGGCCTCTGACATTCTCAGGCCCAAGGGCCTCTCCTCTCTCCCTGATGGCCAACGAGGCCATCCTCTGCCACATATGTGGTCCGAACCATGGGTCCATAGATGTGTATTCTTTCGTTGGTGGTCCTAACTCTAGAATGACCGGGGGGGTCAGGCCCCCCCTGACGCTGTTGCTCCATCCTTGGGGCTGCAAACTCCCTCAGCTCCTTCAGACCTTTCTCCGACTCCTCCATCTGGAACCTCACTCTCAGTCCAGCAGTTTCTGTAAAGTGAAACTTGGGCATTCTGAACTTTTGGGCTAATATCCGCTTATCAGTGAGTACATACCATGTTCGTTCTTTTGTGACTGAGTTACCTCACTCAGGATGATATTTTCAAGTTCCATCCATTTGCCTGCAAATTTCATTAAGTCGTTGTTTTTAATAGCTGAGTAGGACTCCATTGTGTAGATGTACCACATTTTCTGTATCTATTCCTCTGATGAGGGACATCTGGGTTGTTTCCAGCTTCTGGCTATTACAAATATGGCTGCTATGAAATTGATCCATTCTTATCTCCCTGTACAAAACTCAAGTCCTAGTGTATCAAGGACCTCCACATAAAACCAGATACACTGAATCTAATAAAAGAGAAAGTGGGGAAAAGTCTCGAACACATTGGGCACAGAGGAAAATTTCTTGAACAGAACACCAATGGCTTATGTTCTAAGATCAAGAATCCACAAATGGGACCTCATAAAATTTCAAAGCTTCTGTAAGGCAAAGGACACTGTTAATAGGACAAAACAGCAACCAACAGATTAGGAAATGATCTTTACCAATCCTACATCTGATAGCAGACTAACATCCAATATATACAAAACTCAAGAAGTTAGACTCCAGAAAACCAAATAACGCTATTTTAAAATGTGGTACAGAGTTAAACAGAGAATTCTCAACTGAGGAAACTCGAAGGGCTGAGAAGCACCTAAAGAAATGTTCAACATCCTTAGTCATCAGGAAAATGCAAATCAAAACAACCCTGAGATTCCACCTCACATCAGTCAGAATGGCTAAGATCAAAAATGCAGGTGACAGCAGATGTTGGTGAGGATGTGGAGAAAGAGGAACACTCCTCCATTGTTGGTGGGATTGCAAGCTGGTACAACTACTCTGGAAATCAGTCTGGTGGTTCCTCAGGAAATTGGACATAATACTACCTGAGGACCCAGCTATACCACTCCTGGGCATATACTCAGAAGATGCTCCAACATATAATAAGGACACCTGCTCCACTATGTTCATAGCAGCCATATTTATAATAGCCAGAAGCTGGAAACAACTCATATGTCCCTTAACAGAGAAATGGATACAGAAAATGTGGTACATTTACACAGTGGAATACTACTCAGCTATTAAAAACAATGACTTCATGAAATTCACAGGCAAATGGATAGAACTTGAAAATATCATCCTGAGTGAGGTAACTCAGTCACAAAAGAACAAACACGGTATGTACTCACTGATTAGTGGATATTAGCCCAAAAGTTCAGAATACCCAAGATTCAATTCACCACAATGGTTGGACTGAGTGTGGGGTTCCAGATGAAGGAGTTGGAGAAGGGACTGAAGGAGCTGAGGGAGTTTGCAGCCCCATGGAGGGAGCAACAGTGTCAACTAGCCAGAACCCCCAGTGCTCCCGGAGACTGAACCACCAACCAAAGAATACACATGGAGGGACCCATGGTGCTGGCTGAATATGTGACAGAGGAGGGCATTGTTGGCCATCGGTGGGAGGATAATTGGGTCTGAGGGTGTTAGATGCCCCAGTATAGGGGAATGCCAGGGAGGGAAAACTGGAGTGGGTGGGTGGGTGGGGGAATACCCTCATAGAGGCAGTGAGAGGGGGGATGGGATGGGGGTTTCCAAAGGGGAGACCTGAAAAGGGGAAAACATTTGAAATGTAAATAAAGTATCAAAAAATAAATAAAACTGGGGATGAATATTTAAAACAAACAAACAAAAAAAGAAAGTTTAATGTGAGATTATGTCTCCTAAAAATATCAGAGAATCTACATCCATGAAGTCTAACCAACATGGCCAGCAAGACACCCAACAAGAGATACCAATAGAGATGCTAGCATGTTGGGGGAATTCTCAACCTGAACAAACAACTTCAGGTAAACGAAGAATTCTGAGAGCAGCAGAAATAGTCTTCCCCAGTAAGGGCCTCCCAAATAGTTATATCAACTGGTCAATATGAAATCATACAGATATAGGGACATAGATATAGATACAGATATAGATATTAACATTGAATTAACTAAGCAGATTGTGTGTGTGTCTGTGTGTGTCTGTGTGTGTCTGTGTGTGTGTGTCTGTGTGTCTGTGTGTGTGTGTGTGTGTCTGCGTGTCTGTGTGTGTCTGTGTCTGTGTGTGTCTGTGTGTGTGTGTGTGTCTGTGTGTGTGTGTCTGTGTGTGTGTGTGTGTGTGTGTGTGTGTGTGTGTGTGTGTGGTCTCTAAAGAAAAAGAGGCCATAAATTTGATAGAAATGTGGAGGAAGAAACTGAGGATGGGCTGGAAGGGAAAGGGGAAAGGAAAAAAAATGATGGGATTATATTTTAATTTTAAAAAAATAAAAGAAAAATATTTTTTTCTTTTTTTTTTTTTTCCTTTCTTTCAAGACAGAGCCTGGCTAAGAAAAATATTTTTAATGGAAGAGAAAAGCTCACACATATAGTCCAAGTGGGGATTAGTCTCTTTTACTATAGGAAGGTAAAGGCTTTGCTATCCATGAAGCTGAGGTTTGAGAAGTTCTTTCCATTGTATTCTACACATGCACTTTTTACTTTGTATTAAACTTGCTGCATTTAACTCTATAAAATATGTATGTTGTTCTGAGTAAATTAATATGTACTGTTATTGGAAGAGATTTCAGTTGTTCCGAAGTGGAAAGAACATGGGATTTGGCAAGGTCATTATGCTCTGAAGGCTCCACTTTTCAGCTACTTACTTCCTTTTCTTCTTTTATTTCCCCCTTTCCATTAATGTATTTACTTACTCACTTTACATCCCAACCGTTTCCCCCACTCCTGGATCACCCCTCACCTAGTCCCTCCCTCATCTTCCCCTCCCTTTCTCCTCTGAGAGGGTAGAGGCCCTTCCTGAGCCTCTCGCAGAGGGACAGGGTTACTAACTCACAGTCAAAATTTCTGACCCAGAACTGTTCCTGTCTAAAAGAACTGGAGGGAAAAAAATGGAGAAAAGATTGAAGGAAAGGTGGTCCAATGACCAGCCCAACTCGGGACCTGTCTTAGTCAGGGTTTCTATTCCTGCACAAACATCATGACCAAGATGCAAGTTGGGGAGGAAAGGGTTTATTGAGCTTACACTTCCAATTGCTGTTCATCACCAAAGGAAGTCAGGACTGGAACTCAAGCAGGTCAGGAAGCAGGAGCTGATGCAGAGGCCATGGAGGGATGTTCCTTACTGACTTGCTTCTCCTGGCTTGCTCAGCCTGCTTTCTTATAGAGCCCAAGACTACCAGCCCACAGATGGTACCATCCACAAGGGGCCTTCCCCCTTGATCACTAATTGAGAAAATGCCTTACCACTGGATCTGATGAAGGCATTTTCTCAACTGAAACTCCTTTCTCTGTGATAACTCCAGCTTGTGTCAAGTTAACACAAAACCAGCCAGTACAGGATCCATCTCTTTGGAGGGCACCAAGGCCTAACACTTTTTGATGCTATGCTGTGCTTACACATGGTAGCCTAGTAAGAGGCCCAACTAGCAGCTGACTGAGACAGAAAGGTTACTTACACCAACCATTAAACTGAAGTTGGGGACCCTTATGGTTAAATTAGGGGAAAGATTGAAGAAGGTGAACAGGAGAGCTACCCCACAGGAAAACCAGCAGTCTCAACTTACCCAGACCCAAGGGAGCTCCCAGAGACTGAGCCACCAACCAGGAGCATACAGGGGCCAGTCCCAGGCTCCTGGCACAAATATAACAGAGTTCTGCCTGGTCAGGCTTCAGTGAGAAGATGCGCTTAAAATCCTTGAGAAACTTGAGGCCCCAGGAAAAGGGGAGGACTGGTGGTAGGGAGCACTCTCTAAGAGGCAAGAGGGAGGAGAAATGGGATGAGAAACTGTGGGAGAGGGAAATGAGAGGGAGACAATGATTAGAATGTAAAATAAAATATATTTTTTTAAAAAAAGAATTAAAAGGCAGGAACTATCTCAACAACTACAGGTAGCAGCAGAGAAATCTCAAGTACCACAAACAGAAGCTTTTCTGCTTTCGAAGGTGTTTATTGGGGTGTGAGGAAACACACACATACAGGAGACACTCAGAGAAACTCCCTCTGCATAGCTAAAACTCCACTCTCTTCTTGAAGGCTGGAGATTTTGAAGCCTCTGAAGAATTTTATGCCCCCACCCCCACCCTGATTGATTTAGGGTTGGTAAATTTGAAGAGAAATAGGATGATTGATTGGCCCAAAACTGTCTGTGACTAGTGTGACATGTCCTGATCTGTCCTTGAAAATTGTTGATCCAGTCCATCAACATGGACCTGCTGGTGGGAAGCAAAAGCTAACAGGTTTTAAGCTGTCAGACTGTCTCAAGCCAGGGGGGTGAGGAAGAAACTGGCCATCTGAGAAATTCACCACTGTTATTATCTAGTCATCATCCTTCTCCCCATCTGTCTCCTTACCAGAGAGTCTGTCTAACTCCTAGTCTCCCAGTATCTTGTGAATGACTGTTCTTATCTGTGTGTCTCTGCAGGAGGTCATGGCTTTTTGTCTGCATTTCTAACTTCCTCATCTTATTCTGCTCTCAGTCAGCACCTCAGTGATTGACAACCTACCTACAGAGATCTCAGCCCTTTACCTGTTCTGTTCTTGCTCCTACACAATAGTCTCTCATTACCCTTGATCTCTGAAGAACGGTCTGTGTTCAAGACTTCTTCCTTCCTGCAATAGTGCTATTTTGTATTGGCAAGGAGAATCCATCAGTCAGCCAAATAGTGACCTTTTGCCTTTGAGTCTGATGACAACAGAAGCTAAAAATGTGTCTGTGGTGATTTCAACTTCTAGTTCAATGGAGTCATTGCTATTTTGGTCTCTGACGGAAGAACTCTGGGTCAAATTGCTAAGACAGCTTTAACAACAGCTCAGTGTGCCAGGAAAGATCTAGCCATTCTCCAACTCTTCATTATCAGACTTTGTAATAAGCTTTTGCATAAATTCTGCTTATGCAAAATACAGCGCCATGTGATTATTTATAAAGATTTCTTTTTCTCATTTACATTTATGTGTTTCTGCATTCTTGTGGGTGAAGCGAGGGCTGCCTGTGTGCAGGTACCCTAAGAGATCAGAAGTGGGTATCAGGATCTCTGCAACTAGAGTTCTAGGCCATTGTAAGCTTCCCAACAAGACTACTAAAAACTGAACTCAGATCCTCTAGAAAAGCAGCAACCATTCCTAATTGCCACATAGTCTCTCCAGAGAATCCTCCCTGGTTTTCTTTTTCCTAAAGAGCACTGGATCTAGATAAGAACATAAACTGCTTCCCAGATCTCAGATTCTTGTTCCCCAGTTCTCTTGCTTGTTAAGTATATAATTATTTTCTTTGCATAAATTAAAATGCCATAGCAAGAGCAGTTTGATAGTCTATCAAATCAGTTTTCATTGCCTTCATTTTGAATATGGGCTCCTGTACCATATTCATGAGCTTTTCACCATCTGAACGAAAATGATTTTAAACTCTGTACAGAAAGTATTAAAATACTCTCTATGCATTACTTAATGATTTCAGTTTTGTGGGTATTAGCATTGCTTCTAGACGTATAGCTAAGAAATGGAGAAAGATAAGGCACAGATAACTTTCTCTAAGTTCGTCCAACACGCAAATATTGGCACTGGGAAATCCAAACAAGACCTTAGAATCCAGAACCTGTCCTCTTAAGTTCTTTGATGCTCTGCCTATCACTTTAATCTTTGGATTTGAAGCATCAGTGAATGCTTGAATTGGCCAGCCACTATTGCAAGCACTTTGTTTTTCTCTTATTTGACTTTATACCAGGCTAAGTCTTGAAGTCTGCACTCTTGCTACTGATATCCTAGCTATTATCAAAGACACTGCTCCAAGCTACACCAGCCAACAAAGCCCCCCTGTATTTTGCTCCTTTGAGCATCCAAGTTTAGTATCTCTACTACTTATCTGGCAATCAATAATTTGACACAATTTGTATCCTAGCTATCTGCCACATACTTTATCTCTTCAATCACGTTGGAAACAAAAGCTGTGTCACGTGTATCTTTGTGTCCCTTACAATTCTTGATATGTTTCTTAACTGAGTGTCATGTGATTAAACTTGATACCTGAAAGCGAAGAAATTTTCCATAATTATCACCATAACACTATTAGCAAATTTAAATGGTTTTTTTTTTCAGATTGGTGTATGCACACTCTATAAGTTGCAAACCTTTCCTCAACCCCTTGTTGTACAGACACAGGCAGAGAAGAATACAGGAAGCGAAATACAGATTACAGAACTACTTGCATATTTATAATAGCCCACGGAGTCATAGCAGCTACTGAAAAACACAAAGAACACTTTTACCTGGGGGACAGAAAAAAGTTATAATTCTCTTTTCAAAGAACAAAACATGATCTAAAATTGCCTAGCTAGAAAGCAAAACTGTGATAGAAAATAAACTGACAGTTCTGTCTCCACGTAAAATCTACAAGAAACAGAAAACTCAAAACAGACCTAGACTTCAAAGAAATCAAGTACCACATGATCTTCCAAGATGAGCCCCTGAGACTGTAAAGTAGCTCTTCTAGGATGGCTGGGCTTTCTATCCTTACTTATCAGATGCAAACAACACAGGAAATGGAGTAGTAGATGATTGACAATGTAAAGACCATTATTTTCTATTAGTCTTAATATTTCTCATTCATAGCCATAAACTGATGCTGCATCAGGAGCAGCATTGTCTGGATGGTCTATGCGGCATTTGGCTTTCTAATCTGTGTGCCTGTGTTTTAGGCATAAGGGTAAATATATGGGCTAAGAGGTAACAACTTAAGGGCATGGACAGCTAAATGAAGCACAGTGAGAAATCTGTGTGGATGGTTTTTCTGGGTATTGATTAGTGCTGATATTAAATTCCACTTTTTTACCAATAAGCAATGTTTTTCAGAATATCCTATATTCTTCTACAAAAGATACATTTTTCTTCTAACTCACCTTCTCACTAAATTGTGCATTTTTAATCCAAGAGGGATGGTGTTTTAATGAATATTTCACTACAGCTGAAGACATTCTCCATCAGTGAGTTTACACAGTTTGCCAAATGAGTTCTAAAGAGGCCAGGATCCTTGAAGCAAAGGGTGCCTCTTGATAGTAATCCCTCACAGTCACTTCCATCAGATGCAAAGCATGAACAATGAGACCATCTCCTTCTAAATGGGAAGACGAGATATTTCTCTGGGAGAATAGTTGCAATGAAAGCCCTATTTCCCAACATAGTTGATCCTCCAGCTAAACACTGCCTACATTAGCCTACATTTGCTACCTCAGCTCTTAGAGCCTGAAAGGTGCTGCTAACAGCAATGACGAATTGCCTTAAGCATACTACCCACAATGCCCCTCGCTAATGCTATGGCACAAGAGTTAGCTCAAGCCTTGTGAGCAAACTTACACTTCATGTGCTTTCAAGATTTGCAGAAGCCCCCCCTTCCCCCAAGCTCCAGAATGCCTGCACCAAGAGAACCACCCTTGTCTGTTTGCATGCTTCTGCTCCATGAACACAAAGCATATATAAATATTTGTGTGTGTATTTGCACCCGCACACGTGTGTGTGTGTGTGTGTGTGTGTGTGTGTGTGTGTGTGTGTGTGTGTGTGTGTGCGTACATATATATGTATATATATACAGTTTTCATTCTTCCTTGCAAGGATTTATTAAGATGCAAGAGGAATGAGAAAGTAAAATGTCTAATCTATGAGAACTAGATTCAATACATGAAAATTATTCTGTAAAGTTAGATATTAAGAGAAAGTTACTTTCAAATTAATAATGAATGAGTAAATACAAATTTCTGGAGAAATGGCCATAAAATTCTGAAATAATATTGCAAGGAGATAGATGACTTGCTAGATCCTCACTCTTCATTTATGAGGAAGACCAGATTGGCTTCTGTACCATGTATGAGTCCTACTCACTGAAGAAAAAATGAATTTCTTAAACATTTACATAGTTGATGTTAATAACTTTTAGAAGGACCTTTAGAAGAGAAAATAATCTTAAATAAACATGAAATTATATTATTAGATCATTTTTGAAGAGCCTATCTCAAATCTTTTTGTTTTGTTTTGTTATGATTTGATTTGTCTTGTTGCTTTTTAACTTGATGGATGAAGTCTAGATTGGATCTCACTATCATAAACACTTTGGTGGTAACTAGTATTGCCTGCCCTTTAAAATTGCTAGTTACAAAGAAGAACATGTGTAGTTTTATGAGCATAGGGACTCAGAATAGAATTCTATTTTTGTTCCAATTCTTTTGGTTACATAGATGTTTGTATTTAACCAGTTTGTTGTTTGCCTGACTGATTTCCCACATTATACTAGAAACATACAGCTTACATGAACACTAAAGACACAGGATATTAACTTTAATTTCAAGACTTTTCAAAATTAATTAGCTCTCTGGAACACTGTTACAGAATTACACAATATTGATGTCAGGAGAGAGAGCTTAGCAGCCAAAATACTTACTGCTTCTCCAAAAATCCCAAGCTCTGTTCTGAGCCACACCTGCCACACCTGCCACACGTGCTCACACACACCTGCCACATGAGCTATATGCGTATATACACATGTATGCATATACATATATACACACATGTGTAGATATACATATATACACACACGTATACATATATACAAACATGCATATCTGTATATACACAAAATCATAGGATGTTATGGAGAATAAGTAAAATACCCTCTAAATGGAAGCATACACGTACAAGTCATAGAATAAACATTAGTTCATTTCTTTATCAAGTCAAAAAATTATATACTTCTAAAAAATGCTTTTTAGGTTAATGCTGTAATTTATTTAGTCTCTGTAATGAGCTGGTATCTGTGGGTTCTAATTAATCCCACATAGAAAAGTGTGAGTTAAACATAGTAGATATGATATTCTTTCATTGCCATGTAATAAAGCTAAAAGGAGTTTTAATTGTCTAAACTAAGCTCTCTCAAAGGTCTTACATAGATTGTCTCAGTCTTACACAAATCTCCTTGCTCTCTTCTAATGTTCCATCTTGATTGTCCCTCAGACAAAGAGAAGGGGATGCTGGTTGTAAGTGCCGAAACTAAGCCACTACCCAAAAAGGAAGGAAAAAACAGGAAGAGAAAGGAAGTGAGAGAGACAGAGATGAAAGGTGTGAGAGAGAGAGAGAGAGAGAGAGAAAGGAGGGCTCCCACACCATACTCTATCCCAGAATTCCTTCTGCCTTCTAGATGCCTCACCTTTTATTCTACCTTTTCCTATAGGCCATAAATTTTAATAGACAGGTGATGCATCCATACAATGCACAAAATATTCCCTCTATAAAGAGGGAGGGAGGAAGGGAGGGAGGGAAGGAGGAGAGCTGAATAAGACTTACTACTTCTTAGGAACTCACAACCACTTCAGACACTATGACAGCAACAGAAAACACATCCTGACACATCAAGCTCCTCTTTACCTCTTGGCAGAAGATATCAACTCTCATCTAGCCATATCTTGTACTCTCTCTTAATTCTGATTACATTTTATTTGATTATTCTTCTTCATACCTATGGGAAAATTATTCTACAGATTATTATAATTTACCTGTTCTGCAACTTCAGGCAAATAGAGTCCTCAATGATATGTATTGTAAACCTTTCCGTTGGGCTTAGTGCACTCAACTAAATGCTCTAGCCATTCATCCATTATATTTCTAGAAATATAGTTCTGACTTTGTCTTACTAGGTAGGTATTGTGTGCTTGTACTAATGTATTACAAATTGTTAATTAATCTTACACTCAATAGACATTCTATATAACTCAATGTTTGCATATTAAAATTATATCCCTGTTGGGGATGGAGAGATGGGTTAGAAACCCATTCTGTTCTTCCAAAAGACCTGGGTTTGTGTCTTAACCCTGATATCAGGGAGCTCACAACCACCTGTAACTCCAGATCCTAGGGATCCAACATCTTCATATGCCCTTTGCAGTCATCTACACTCATCTACACCAACACACACACACACACACACACAAGCATAATTGAAAAATAATGGAAATAAATATTATAAAAATGGCTCCTTTGAAACTCCTGAGCTGTATAGACCATGTTTTTACTTCTTTCAAATAAACAATGATTATGATCCTTGAAAATTGAATGAAACTGTGCTTAGCTTTGGTGGAATCTGTTAAGTGTATTCTCTAGGGAAGAAAAACACTTCTCAGCACTCATATCCATAGTCAACATTGAACTTAGGCTGCTGAGGACCACATTGTAATTTTAATTCTTATTAATACAACAAATGATGTGTATTTTCCATGTGAGCTTGATCATTCATATGCCTTCTTTGGTGACTTGTCTATTGCAAACATTTCTAGTAGACTACCCTTTTATTTTAATTTTTCAAAGTTCTTTTATACTCTAGCTTATAATGTAGGACAAATATTTATATTGTAAATATTTTCTCCAAGCTCTACCTTTAATTTTCACTGCTTACATGCTGTGACAGGAACACATTTTAACTGTCACTGGTTAAATATTAAGATAATAATACTGAATTAGTGAGCAGATTTGGGGGCTACCTTCTTTTCAATAAGTTATTTTTGGGGACCTTTGCTTCATTTCTGAATGTTCTGGCTGCTGCGGTTCAGAGACTATTTGTCTTTAACTTAGTGGTACTGCAGAGCCCGTGTGAGTTGTGTGCATCATGAAACAGGAAGCTCCAAGAGAAAGCTCCAGATAAATGTAGGGTTCATTTCTTTTTCCTTCTCAGTAGTTGAATCCCTTCTTGTTCATTTCTGCTGTTACTTGCTCTCCAAGGCCTCAAACATGTTTATGTGTCACAATTTGAGTGTATATGTGGCATTAGCAGGAGGTCAGGCACATATAAACTGTCACACTATTAAGAGATGGTCATTGTCCATATGAGACGCTAAGTGCTGCTTTGAATATATTTTCAAATATATTCAGGATATCAAGTATCCCAGGATGTACACAGCTTAGTGCTTTTTCAGAAGCACCGTGCTTGTGTTTTTTGATCAACAAGCTTCCCATTGCCCAAGCATCAGCTGTTCGACCCCTTCTTTCTGTTTCTGACTCATGCATGTAGGTCCTCCTGTTGTACACTTCACAGCACATCCATTGTGTTTGTGTTACAGAACCTATTTCTTTATATTTGTGTTCTTTGTTCCTTCTTTCTTGGGGTATAAGCTTCATGAAAACAGAATTCCTTTCTATCATGCCTGGCAGATTAGTGGTTACCCCAGAGGCA
>CM052712.1:55436180-55438680 GCA_028551405.1 Uromys caudimaculatus | reverse complement strand
TAAATATGTTCTATTTGGCCAGTTACTCATGCATAGGGACACAGAATCTCCATCAATAAATACTAGCCACTCAGCTTACCAGAGAAGTGTTCACTTGAACAATATACATGGTAGCATTCTCGACCAGAAAAATGTACAATTATTTTTCTGATTTCCTTCTGTTGGCCACATACAACTTCTGAGCTTGTCCCACACCTTCACTTCGGATAGGTACTCAGACTGATCCTGGACTATGAGGATCAGGAGCAGTTAATGACCATCATGTGGTACCCAATAATACAGATCAGAACTTTGTAGGACCTGTCTAATGTCTTACTATAGAATGGTGCCTTATCCATCCTCTGGGATGTTCCATAAAAAACAGACCACAGTATTAAAGTACGTTATTCCCTGCACCTAATACACCAGATGATAGCTTTATAATATATATTATAGCTTTATATATGAAATATATGAAATATAGCTTTATAATTAATAGCATGGACTTTAGAGTCAGGCTGATCAGATTCAGGAATCAACTTTCTGTAACATCCTAAGTAAGTGATTTAGTCTCTTTCTGTGATCGTATTCCTTAATGGCATCATGGGAATAATAATAAAACCTATTTTAATCACTCAGTTTATATAAAATGCCAAGCATAGTATTTGTAGCATAATCAGTATTTAAATATTTCTAGTCTTGTGACTATTTAACTCCTGCCAAAGTTAACCAGAAGTACTGGATGGTACTTGATTTGAATATAGTATCCTAATCCACTCTGATTGATCACCTAATGCCCTCTAAGGCCAGTTTCTTTATCTAAGTTGGCTTTCATGAAACTCTAGTTCCCTCATGGGCAGAGTTGTAGGATTTTATGGGTGACTACAAACTCATTACCAGTTTTACCCCTCAGACAAGAGGTCCAACTGAACTGCAGTACCTTAAAATTGCTTTAAGAATAGAAGCCACTAGCACATCATTCTTTTCAAAAGTAGGAAAACTCTTAATATTTTTACCTTTATTGCACTGATTGTAAAACAGAAACAAACGTAGAGAAAATGTTTTCTATAAAGCCTTGTAAGCTGAAAGAGAAAGTGACATTAATCTAGTATGTTCATGTTAAATGGCAGAATAAAAGAATCATGGATACAAAGGAATAAATGTTCAGAACATGTAAGTTAATTACGTATCTACACAAAGAAACTATCAAAGCACATTCATCTTATAAGATTCTCAAAGACACTAATGTATAGAATTAAAATGCTTGTCTTAGGATTTCTGTTGCTGTGACAAAATACCCCATGACCAAAAGCAGGTTGGGAAGGAAAGGTTTTATTCAGTTTATACTTTCACATCACTGTTCATCATCAAAGAAGTCAGGACAGGAACTCACACAGGGCAGGAATCTGGAGTCAGGGACTTATGTAGAGGCCATGGAAGGGTGCTGCTTACTGTCTTGCTTCACATGGCTTTTTCACCCTGCTTTCTTTTAGAACCCAGGAGTACCAGCCCAGGAATTGGACCACCCACAATGGGCTGGGCCCTCTTCAGTTGATGACTAATTAAGACAATACCTTTGAGTTTGATTATGTAGTGTATTATATTAATGGATTTCCAGGTATTCAACCATCCCTGCATCCCTGGGATGAAGTCTACTTGATCTTGGTGAATGATTGTTTTGACGTGTTCTCGGTTTGCGAGAATTTTATTGAGTATTTTTGCATCAATATTCATAAGGGAAATTGGTCTGAAGTTTTCTTTCATTGTTGGGTCTTTGTGAGGTTTTGGTATCAGTGTAACTGTGGCCTCATAGAATGAATTGAGTAGTGTTCCTTCGGTTTCTATTCTGTGGAATAGTTTGAAGAGTATTGGTATTAGGTCTTGTTTGAAGGTCTGATAGAATTCTGCACTAAATCCACCTGAATCTAATAGAAGAGAAAGTGGGGGAAAGTCTTGAACATATGGGCACAAGGGAAAAGTTCCTGAACAGAATACCAATGGCTTATGCTTTAAGATCAAGAATCGACAAATGGGACCTCATAAAATTGCAAAGCTTCTGTAAGGCAAAGGACACTGCCAATAGGACAAAATGGCAACCAACAGATTGGGAATAGATCTTTACCAATTCTACATCCAATAGAGGGCTAATATCCAATATATACAAAGAACTAAGAAAAATTAGACTCCAGAGAAACAAATAACCCTATCAAAAAAATGGAGAACAGAGCTAAACAGAGAATTCTCAACTGAGGAAACTCGAAGGGCTGAGAAGCACCTAAAGAAATGTTCAACATCCTTAATCATCAGGGAAATGCAAATCAAAACAACCCTGAGATTCCACCTCACATCAGTCAGAATGGCTAAAATCAAAAACTCAGGTGACAGCAGATGTTGGCGAGGATGTGGAGAAAGAAAAACACTCCTCCATTGCTGGTGGGATTGCAAGCTGGTACAACCACTATGGAAATCAGTTTGGTAGATCCTCAGAAAATTGGACATAATATTACCTGAGGACCCAGAT
>CM052712.1:55409376-55435680 GCA_028551405.1 Uromys caudimaculatus | reverse complement strand
TTCTGTGTTTTGATACCACTGTAGGGAGGTGTGGCCTATTTAACCCAGCTGACCCCCCTCTCCTTCTTATTTGAAAGAATAGGGGGAGATGTAAGGAGCGGTTAGAGTATTCGCCATTACCAGATGGCGCTGTCACTTTAAGGAAGCTTGTGGTTAGCGCGGGGTGGCTCGCCCGAAGCGCCTGCGCATTAAGGGTGTATGTGACTAATCACTGCCCACTCCCGGGGCGCGCCAATCAGTGGAGGACACGCTGCCTCAGGGCTATATAAGCAGCGCCATTCTGGGGCCCCCGGGTTCTTCCTCTATCAACGGCTAAATAAAGCTGAACTGCAGACAGAGCCTACTGCGTGTCGCGTGTCTTCTTGCCGGCGAGAGGCGAGAGGCGCGCGCAACACAAAACAGTAATGGCTGAAACTCAGAAAGAACCAGTAATAGTTCTGTAGCTTTCCATTTCCATTCTGACTTAACCAGGCTAAAATGGAGAAATCCTCTGGGGAATTAGGCACAAGAACTAAGGCAGCAAGGAGAATATACAGCTCATTTTTCTCAAATGAAAGAAAATGCACCACAAAGACAGCAAACAAAATGAATGCCTCATAAAACCTATGGCCGGCCGGCTTCCCAGTTCTTAGCAATACATTGTGCCTCTGTCAGTTGGTTAGAACATAAGATGTGCTGAGAAAGGGTCTAGTTCAGTGCCCTTAAATGCACGGAATCCTCTCTTCCTTAGCCAAATAATTTCCGGAGCATAAATTCTACCCCACAGAAGAGAGCCAAACTTTGCTCATATCAAGATTGGGGGCAGGGGCGAGGACAGACACAATCCTTAGGTGGTATACCAAGTACTCAGATTTTAAAAGGTTTTCCAGTTACAGGGAGCAGACAGCCGAATACCTGTTTCCCTCTGTCACTTGCTGCACCCATTCTGAGTCTCCACAATGACTCTTTGAGTATTTGAGGATTCCAAAAGTCTTAGCCATTCCCTTTTTCAGCCAAATGTATCCAATCTATTAATTGGATCACCAAAATACTCTCCTGTATCCACAACAGAGAGTGTACCACCTTAAACATTGACACTCTTGATAAATATCATTTTTTTTCTTATATTTGGCTAAGAATACCAGAGTTTGATACTTTTCATCTGTAACTTTACCATTTAATGACAAGCTACCAGAAGTTAATCATACAGTTATATGGTCCAGTTTACCATATAACTTAAATATTTGTTCTGTGTTTTATAATTGATTCTGAGTTATGTTTATTGAAATGAATATGATCCTGAAAAGAGCGGTAATAGGATATTAGTAGGATTATATATCGGGTGCTTTATAGGCAGCTAATCATTGATGCAAAGTAATCAAAAACTTACAAAAGAAAAAGGCAGTAAAGTTTTTGAAAAGAATCTAAAGTATGCACTGAGACAGAGGGAGGGGAAGATGGAAGAGAAAGAGCAAGAAGAAATGAGAAACAGAGAGAGAGAGAGAGAGAGAGAGAGAGAGAGAGAGAGAGAGAGAGAGAGAGAGAGACTTCTATTTCCCTCCGCTATGAAAACTTGCTGATCACTGAGAAAACAGTATCCAAAACTCTTAGTCTGGGAACTATGAAAGCATGGTGAGTTTAGGACTTGCTATTCACTGAATTTCCAGGACTGGCACTTTGTGCTTCAAGGACTTCACATCAACATGGGCACACCAGAGAACTGAAAAGAACAAGTTCAGTTTTGTCTATTTTGAGCACTGTATTTTACCCAGTTATTTAGGCTTCGTTATGTTGGGCCCGTTTTGGCCCCTGGTTTGGGCCTTGAGGACAAATCTGAGCCTGGCTCGAGTTTCTAGACCTGTCTCTCTCACTTCCTTCCGTCCGGAAATGACTCAGTACGACCTGCAGCAGCCCTTGCCTGCCTAGCTACTGCTGACATAAAATGAACTTATTGGCCCTGTCAGTCACCCCTTACCCTCTGTCACCCTTCCCTTTCCTATGTCATCTCTTCCCAAACCTAAGTGCCCACCTCCTTGCCTTCTCTATATAAGCAAGTGCCTAATTTAATAAAGTGAGTTCCTGCTTCAACAAGACTCCCAGCCTGGCATGTTTCTTTTGGGCCATCTACACTCGCCATCTTGTTCAGCTCCAGACAGACCCAGATGGACCGGGTTCTCTCCTCTTGCCTGGACCTGCTGGCAAGGGAGCTGACATTGTTGTATGTTGTATGTGCCAGGATAGGTTCTGCATCATGAGTGTTTGTGTGTGTATGTATGTGTGTATACACATTATACATATATACATAATGTATATATTCATATTCATTGTGTAACATATGAGTGCCTATATTACTTGGGTTTTGTTAATATTTACTTATTTATACCACTTCATCTTACTAAGAACACAATGTAAGTAACAGATCTATACCATGGCATAGTAATAAAACAATATATTTACTAATTCAAGAAGAAGAAAATGTTCCAAACACATCCCAAAAACATAGCTATGGTTAAGGCTTACATTGGATTCTCAACCAGATCCTCAGAGGAAAAAAGGAAACAAAGTCTGTTTTAGCACAGGAGTCTGAACACCAAATCAGGTAAGAGATGAAATGGCTCATACAAGTAATATCTTTGCTTTTACTGACAATAAATTGTGCTTTCAATAAATGCTATTAGAAAAGAATCGCTCTTGAAACTAGCCTATAAAACTTTTAGCTTCCTGTTAAAAGACTTCTTTTTCTTCTCACTTAATTGACTCCCTGCCATGTGTTTATCTTTGTTTAATTGTATATTACACATGGAATGTTAAACAGACTTCTCATGACTGACATAAAACCCATACTCTCAGCATGGCCCACAAATGGCAGCTCTGTTTGTTGACCAACCCTCCCAGTGTTGTCTCTTCCTACTGTAACTTCCTGAAATTTTCTCCTCTCTTCCTTAGAATTTTACTCAGGATCTCCATTCATTGCCTAAACTTTCCTCTGCCCTCCTCACTCACCACTAAAACTGTAATACATCACTCAAGCCTAATCAAAATGGTAAGTCTAAATGAAGCATCTTTGAGGTTCTCAGGAAAATCAGTCATCCTCAGACCACACTTGCTTCCCTGCACACCAAGCTATGATGAGCAGAGGGCTGTGACAACCTTAGCTACACAGTGTTCTCTGTACCATCAACAACTCATGGATATTTACTGTATTATTTATCTTCAAAACTGCATAGTAAATACGCATTAAATTTTAAACAGGTGCTTCTTATCATCAGTACTACCTCAACAAAGGTAAGCAAGCCAGGGCAATATCACGTTGAGTATTTGTGAGGTGAGAAAGACCATGATGATGTGACTTCAGGGAAGAATGTCAGAGGACCAGAGAAGCAAGCAGATAAGCACTCCCAAGTCAGTCTCTGGGGAGGACCAGGAGGCTAGGACTAAGAGATCCTGCCTGGTAAGGTTTCCTTCTGCTGTGTAATCAGGAGAACAGATGGCACGTTTGGCACTGAAAGAGCTCAACTAGAACCAAGCTCCATGCCTGCCAAAATATGTGCTCAATTAGTGTTTGTTGCTACGATTGCCATGCCCACCGGAAATGGGAGCTCACATCCACAATGCCTGGAAACAGGCCACCTCAGCCCTGCTGACAAAGTGAGTATTTCCTCCAGGACTAAGCTCTGGATCTTCTCCACTGTGTAAAAAGCTGCATGGCATCTCTGGAGTTCTGCATCAAATACTGAGACCTGAAAACTGTTCAAAACAGGTGTAGTAATATTCCGCCAATGTCAAAAAGTACAACAAGGGCTCCTGTGAGCCAACAAGAAAACTTAGCTGCAGAATTAACTAAAATAATTTACTTATTAGGCAATTATGCAACAGAGACTCTTGGGTGTTAGAAAATGCCTGCCAAAGCCAATGTCTTTGGCTTAATGTAATTAGTGTTGAACCATTTTCATTGTAGTTGAAAAGTATAATTTCCCAGTGAGAGTAATCCTGACATTTCATAACTAAAATTAGACCATCAAAATGGAAGATCTAGGAGAAGTTGTTTTTTTCTGTCATTGAAAGTCATGTTTCTCTAAGTTAATTAAGTTATATGAACTTGATATTATAAAGTCAGTAAGGTTTTTTTGTTGTTGTTTTGTTTTTGTGACAATATTGAGGACTGAGTTGGCAAAAGCCTGAGGATTATTCTCCATAATGGATTCATGATTTTTGCTTGTTGCCTCCCCAAATTCTCTTTGTGTACACTGACTTTTAATGCAGTACTTTAGATCACTAAGACAGTACAGATTAGAATTCTAACAATTCCACTTACAAGTTAACTTTAACAGTTAATTGGTATGCTCTAAAAGTCTATGTACTCATTAATAAATTGGTATAATAATGTTGTAGGGTTGACACGAGATAATAGAGAAAAGTCTGGAAGTGTGCGTCACACTTGATTGGGAATTCACATATCAGTCAAATGCCAATCACAGAAGTAAATTCCCAGAGAACTAATGCAAGGCCCCCAGAGGTCAGCTCATAAACAAATAACAATAGATCTGTAGTCTAGAAAACTATTTTCTGTTGTGGTCTAGGAGTTACTCCACAAACCACACAAACATTGATCTCACTCAGACAAGGATGGTTTATTGAACACAGATCCTAATACTGATCAGACCAAGACCACAAAAAGGAATAGAGAAGCTAATTGTGGTACCAGTTTGCTCTCAGAAAAGGTTTTTTATAGGAAAAAGCAGGTTCAAAAGTTTAAAAGGCAAGCAAGGGAACAATACTATATTTTAACTTAGTAGACAGAGTATTATCAGCTAAACTTTATGCTGAGTGGCCCTGAGTAAGATAACATGGGCAGTGGATGGGTGGTGAACAGGGGAATTTCAGAACATTAAGATAAAAAAGCATGAATATTACAATCATATTTTTTTGGTTTATTAGTAGCATTTTCTGTATCAGCTGCAAAACCAACAATGAACTTATATGCAGGAGCAGGATGTTCTGCCCAGTGGTCAGCTCTGACTCAAGCCAGAACAGTTCAGATTGACTTTTAACTTGATGGGTCCTACATAAAGCTTTGTGGATTCCTTAAGATTAACAAACCTGAGGATGTACAGAACAGAACAGAACAGAACAGAACAGAACAGAACAGAACAGAACAGAACAGAACAGGGTATGTTACCAACATGACCTTGTTCTGAATCAATTTATTTTTCTGTGTCAATGACTGGCAGGCATATTACAGCAACAATATGAAATAGCTGGTGGATATGGAACAAAATGGCTACAGCTATTCTGTGGGGTGGGAGAATGTTAAACCGCAATATTTTCCATAAAGTTTAGATAATGCCTCTATAAGTTGAAATGAGACATACAATATTAGTTTTAAAGAGAAAATTGTTTTTAAATGGTTGAGCTTAACATGTGCCTATTCATCACAGTTGAAAAGAAATACTGGAAAAAATGGTTGCATGGTTTAAAGCCCTTACCACTCTTATAAAAAGCTTTGTTCTCAGAACCCATATGGTATATTATAACCACCTCTAATTCTAATTTCAGAGGGTTGACACCTCCTTCTGGATTCCACAGGCTTCTGCAGGAACATGGAGCATATACACTCACAAAGGTACACACACACAAAATAAATAAAGAAATTTTTTTAATTATTGGCTATTTTATTTATTTACATTTCAAATGTTGTCCCCCTTCCCGGTTTCCCCTCCACAAACCACCCATCCCATCTCCCCTTCCCTTTGCCTCTATGAGGGTGTTCCCCCACCCACCTCCCCATTCCTGTCTCACAGCTCTAGCCATCCCCTTATGCTGGGGCATCAAGCCTCCACAGGACCAAGGTCCTCCCCTCCTACTGATGCCTGATAAGCCAATCCTCTGCTACATATGTACCAGGAGTCATGTGTCCCTACATGTGTACTCTTTTGTTGGTAGTTTAGTCCCTGGGAGCTCTGAGGGGTCTAGTTAGTTGATATTGTTGTTCTTCCTGTGGGGTTGCAATCCCCTTCAGTTCCTTCTGTCCTTCTCCTAAATCTTCCATTAGGGTCCTCAGGCTCAGTCCAATGGTTGGCTGCGAGTGTCTGAAGAAATGTCACATGAATTTTCAGCATTTTTCTCCAGGCTGTGGAAGTTTTCAGTTCAGTTGTAAGATGGCTAAAATGTTGCTTATTATGGGAGATTTATCTAGCTTTTAGTTAGGATTCCCTGAAGAGTCAGAAACAAATAAAAACCTAAGAACAATTAGTTAACAATATTGCTGAAAACTGAAAAATTGAGTCGATTGCTTTTCTGGAAGAGTATGGGTATTTAATCAGTCAGCAGAAAAAAAAATATTTGAGGAAGACTCACATTGTGATAGTAATTGAAAAATATAATTAGATGATCAAAATATCAATTAAAATTCTATTCATTGGAAGGAATTCCAACTTGAATGGGCTCTCTTCCCAGATGAGAACTGAGGATATTTGATCATAGTTTGGTTACTGAAGAGAGATCACCTCAGAGCTCACATTCCACTGACTCCTGCATTATTCATGTTACTAACAGTAACCTGATCAAAGCCATGAACAACAAACACACCATAGCAAGCTGCCACCTCAGAGGACTTTTCCATACTGCACTTAATAGTCAAAAATAAAAGAGTAGTACATTTTAAAGGTTTTACAACAGTAAAGATGCATAGATTGTCTAATGAGCATTCTTTTTAAACTCATGGAGTAAACATAATATAGTTTCTAAGACCTTAGCAGGAAACTGATAGCATACACAAAGGATTTTATTAAGGGATTTTCAATGGAAGCCCACAGTTCAGAAACATAAGCAAGGCTTGGTAAATAGCAGGTCTGGTGATGCACAAAATGCTGTCAGAATTGGAAAATTGTCATCCCAAGCTGGGATGTTCCTGAGGAAGGTGTACTACTGTCCACCTTGTAAGAGATGGACCCATAAGAACAAGCTAAGAACAATTCAGCAACTACCCAAGCTCTACTATAGTATGGAAGAAATCCCTGAATCAAGCATCTCAAATGTGCTGGCTAATATTATATCAACTTGACACGAGCCATAGTCATCTAAGAGGATGGAGATTCAATTGAGAAAAGGCCTCCATAAGATCTGGCTGTAGAAAATCCTGTGGAATATTTTCTTAATTAGTGATTGATAAAAAGACCCAGTCCATTGTGGGTGGTGCCAACCCTGATGTTTATTTGAGAGACTTATCGGTCTTCCATGTGGACCAATGCTTCTGATTCATAATGCTAGCTATGTAGCAATGTAAATGAATAATGAGGAAAATGCATATGTGTGCACAGCCATATTTATATGGAGAGAAGAGAAAGCGATATGTAGCTTGGATGCTTGCCACACACACAAAATATTTCATCCATTGAAATCCTAATCCAGAGTTCTTGCAATAGGACGCAGAACATTTGTTGGGAGACTCGGGAATGGGGGCACAGATTTGACAAATGACATTAGTGTCTCTGTAAAAAAGAACCCAAAAAGCTGCCTTGCCTTTTATACCATGTGAAGTTGGGGAAGAAAATGATAATCTATAATGTAAGAAACTATCCTTCAGCACACACTGTACCTGTCTGTGCCTCAATTTGGACCTCAGACTTCAGCCTACAGATCTATAATAAATACATTTCTGCTGTTTCTAAGTTGTCATGCTTATAGACATGTTATGTTATTAAAGCAGTTCGCTTGGACTAAGACACGTGTCTATATGTGTGCGTTTGTATATGAATGCTTATGTTTAGGTGGAAACAAATTGGTAGCCAAGGTAGAGGCAGAGATGTTTGGAAAGAGTAAGATCTGGCACAAACTCCTGGATGCTTCTATAATGTAATAATTTATTTTAACATCAGGGTTAAGAAGTAAAATATGATAAGAGTAATAACCTTTACAGAAATTTCCCTATATATATTTTGGGCTGTTTTCCCTCATCCCTCCAGAACTCGACCTACCAAAATGGTATTCTGTTTGAACATGAGGAAGTTATAATTCATAGAGATTGGATAAGCCCAGCCCCTGAAAGCAAATCCTGTTAGTCTTTGCCTCTGCCTTGGCCTTCATGGTCTCCAGAGAAAGCATAGAATTATCTTTAAAGCACAAGGCTCTGTGATCTGTCTCCTGGGGATTTCCTATATTTGGAGGGTTAAAACAGTGCCAGAAGAATTTCTTAAGACTAGAGCAGAAGGGCGTTTGTTCAATGCCATAGGAGCGGACAGATCTTCAGGAGAATTTCCAGACATTCTACAAGTACCATGTATTTAATCTACATTGCACTCTTCAACATCTTTCAATATCTTAAGTACTAAAATTATGGAAACTTGGATATAAAGATATCATTAAAGGTCAAGAGTTACAAAAGCATGTATTTTAGAAGACTGAGCTACCAGGCAGCAAGGCCAAAATTGAAATATAGGTGTGCCTAGCTTACAAGCCCAGGCTTCTGTTCATTTAGCTTTGCCTTTTCATGTACAAATATATTTAAAATAATGTCTGTTTTTGAGTATACTATAAGAAAGTACTATATTAACACATATCAACACATAGTCTAATAAAGAAAATATTAAGTGCTTGACAAATAATATACATTACTGTTGACTATTAATGCTATCATAATTACTTTTACAATAGCCACACATGAAGATAGTACAAGATTATAAATATTGCCAAGTACAGGATGATGTCTGGAGATCCAGATCAGATTTTAGATCTTGTCCTTTCTTGGGCCTCATTGACTCTTCGCATTTTAAGATACCAGTAATGCGTGGAAATACACACTGTTTGTTAAAGCAAAACAGTCTTGTCTGTATCAGATCCATCCAGATAGAAACTCTTTGGGAAATGAGTTACACAGTGGTTCTCAAGCTTCCTCATGTTGTGACCCTTTAATGCCGTTCCTCATGTGGTAGTGACTTTCAACCATAAAATTATTCATTGCTATTCACAACTATACTTTTTTATTGTCATCAATGTTCAATCAATGCTTCTTCCCAACAGTCCCATAAACCTTCATTTTACACTTCTACTTTCAGCAATTTTATTTAATTCACATAATTATTGTTAATTCATTTACTTTTCTAGTGTCTTTTCCATGGCTTGGAACCTATCTCCATAGGAATGAAAACTTGCAATAATAATATGAAGTTTTAAAGATCATGTTACAATCCATGTCCTCAATGTAACAGTTCAGTGTGCTTGCAATAATATTTAGCTCTGTTTTATTTTAATATTTTACTTCATAAAAATCATCTACCTGTACTGGACAATAACTCAGTTGGTAGAATGCTTTGAGCATGAAGAAGGCCCTAGGTTCAATCCCAGTAGTGTGTAAACATGGCTGGACGCTCCCACCAATACCACCCTGCACCAACCCTATTTCTCTCATTCTCCATAAAAATCTATTCAAAAAGGATCAAAGACCTTGGTGCATAATGTTGACTGGATGTGTACAAACATGTCGCTAATTCTATAAGTTTATATCTATGTGTATGTGTGCTCAACTATAATTTGACTACTATTTTGAATTGTATTATAAATACCTGATATGCAGCATATCTGATATGTGGCCCTCGAAGGGGTTACAACCCACAGGTTGAAAACTGCTGAGCTAGCATGAAAGGCACTCATCTTATTAGATGGCTTTTTAACCCTTCTAATTACTACTAAGCTTAGTACCCATTTCATAATTTAACACATAGAGATAAAAAGCAATATTCTCAAACCATAACAATAAAGAAACTGGAGAGAGTAAAAAACATATTTGTAGTAGTAAAGATCAAATTAAAAAAGTGGGTTTAAAGAATAAAAAGTTTAATTGAATCATGGAAAACCATAACTAATCAAGGAAAACCTAGAGAAAAAATATTAGTGATATAAAGTATTATAACCAAAACCATAGAAAAGTAAGAACATTAATATAAAGAGAGCCCTAGAAATATTTTTAAAACAAAAGAAAGTGAATAAAATATTTGAAAATATTAAAATAACCAGTTAAGATATTATGAGACAGGTGAATAAAAGCCAAAGGGTTTTACGATAGTGTATAAATCGCTGAGCCTCTCAGACCCTAAAAACAGTCATCCACAGGGAAGAGGTCTAAACTGCAAATGTGAACACTCACATTGAATAAACTGTAGCTGTACTATCAGAGCTTTGGTTCACATCAGCATTCCAGCAGCGAACCTAGTCTCATTTCACCCTCCCTACACTCAACCCATCAGTGAGTGTGCTGATTGGCATGCAGTGTTTGCTTCTGACGAATGAAGGAACAGGTGTTGGATGGTTGGCCTCTCTGCCTTCCACTGTGGCTGACATCTCACTCCCCCAGGGGTACTGTCCACCTTATTTGTTATTGGTAGGGTAGCCTAGTAGAGCAATGCAGGATTCTATAGCCTGACTTCTTGATAATTTTTTCAGACTCCCCTCCTACAGTGACACCTTTTCCTTCTACAGCATAAAATCAAACAATATGGAATTGTCAAAGATGATTGAACATTCGTAATTTGTAATGCTTAACATTTAATACCTCTAAAATATATAAGCACAGAGCTAAAACTAAGTGATTCACTACAAATATTGAAATGTACCCCAACCTCTGTGTGTTAGAAATTAAAGATCCTGGGAAAGACCTTAGAAATTAAAATATCATGCAACACAAACCACAATTTTCAGTGGATACCTTTGCCATGCCACAAAAATAAAGTACGGGCTCTTTGTTTCTAGGATTATAGTCTGTATCCAAAGGGGCTAGAAGCAGGAAAAAAGCATAACCCTTGTGCATCTAGTTCAGCATCCAAACCGTTCAATTGAAATACAAGGCAGATAACACAAGTGCCCAGAAATTATAAGCAACCCATTTGAAAATTGCCTGTAAAACATATATACTCCCAAGGCCTGCCACAACCCCACTACAAACCTCCTTGTCAATACTGATGGTCAAATCAAGAACCTGAGCATGCTAGATAATCATACTGCAACTGAGATACACCTTCAGTGCTTTCTTTTTTAAGATAGCATCACAATCCAACATGGTGTCAGATTCAAGATGGTTCTGTCTCAGCCTGCGGAGTACCTGAGATTGTAGGTGTAGGCCACCATGCCTGGTAAGAATTTGTATTTTTTAAGAGTCCAGATGAAACAGTTCTCCTTCAAGAAAATGACACATAATTTAGGTATCTTTCCTCACCATGTAGAGTAAATGTCATTGATACCCAAAGTTAGCATTTTAAGCTGCATTCTTTCCAACAATAAAAATCTCAAATTACAGCCAGCTTTGCTGAGTGTCTTAGCACATCTTTGTAGTTCCAGATCAAGATAGAGCCAGGAAGTGACATAACAAGTTCAAGTCCAGCCTGGGCTCCTGGAAACTCTGTCTCAATAAAACAAATCTCCTCTCCCCCCCCCTCTCTCCAAACACACACACACACACACACACACACACACAGGCACACATGCACACATGCACACAAATAAATTAAATGACAGGAAGATTTTTGTGTGTATATGAATATGAGAGTGGAGAGGAAGAGAGAGAAGCTTCTTCCAAGCTTTGCAGAACGTAAGATCAGACTCTATGCCGTAACTATCCACCCAAACGTGATGAGCGTTACCTTCTGCCCCTCAAGGAAAATTCAATAATGGAAAGAAAATTAAAATAACTATATTTAAAACAAAAGAAAGAAGAAAGTAGAGACTTACTGTAAGTACACTTTACTGCAGAGAAGGCCACCAGAGAAGGGAACTGCGTCTGTGGCCGAAGGCATCAAGTTGCATCTGAGACGGAGAAAGGAGCTGAAGTGAAGGATGAAATTGCATACAGCCCATGTAATGGCTCAAAAGCTATGAAATGGGAATAAAGTCCTTCCTGCCTCTCTATATCCATTTGTGTTAATATAATCACAGTAAGCATTCACAATGCCTACGTATATGTGTGTGGTTGTATGTATGTATGTATGTATGTATGTATGTATGTATTTGTGTGGACATAAGTCTGTCTGTGTCTCCATTCAGAAATACAGTAATGAGTAAGAGTTCAGTAATGAGATGTGGTTACTGCCCTCTATATCATTTGAAACTAGTACTATCATACCAAGCATGCACAATGCCTATGTATATGTGCGTGGTTACATGTATGTATATATGAATATGTCTGTCCGTGTCTCTATGCAGGGATGTGAAAGAATTCAATAATGAGATGTGGAAACGCATGGGTGAAGAAACTTGAAGAAGTCCAGCAGCCAAAACTGACCTCTATAAAGGTCATGTACTTGCAAGTTGTGTTAGAATACAAGTCTCTATCTCTCCCCAAACCCCTAGATCCTGAATAAAATCTAAGCCATCATGCATACTGCATCACACACAGAGAACAACAGCATAGAGATGAGGTACACCCAAGGTACAAGCGATCATAAGAACATAAAACCCTTTACCCTTAGCCCCTTTCACTCTCAGAAACCCGTGGGAATCTTTGGGCTACTGATGAGATCTTTTGTCTTAGCTCAGTGTTGCCAGTACCCTACAACATCCGGGACTACTTGGCATCTGGCGTCTGGATTGTTATTCCATTAAGTCATTTGATTCTATGTTTTGCTGATTCAAAATATTTTATGACAACTTAAAGAGGTCTAATAGACAAATCAATATGATAAACTGTATTTACTGGCTAGGAAAGCTAAATATGCTAACTTTCACACCACTTTATTTGTTTTAAGTCAGCTCTCAAAACCTAACTGTGAAATATAGAATTCTAAACAGTAACTATCACCAAGAATCAAAATGCTGAAACATGTGTCTTCTACTTGACTTATATTTTTAAAGGTTTTTTTTTCTTGAAGCAAAACCCTCTGCATTAGGGAAAAATCAGAATCTAGAAAACATTGGGAATACAGATATTTCTGCATCAGGAAAAGCTTCAAGTGTGAATGTCTAACTGGAGGCAAATCCTGGAGGCTTTACATTAAGATCCATAAAGACTCCTGAAGATGACTTCTTCTTCTTCTTCTTCTTCTTCTTCTTCTTCTTCTTCTTCTTCTTCTTCTTCTTCTTCTTCTTCTTCTTCTTCTTCTTCTTCTCCTCCTCCTCCTCCTCCTCCTCCTCCTCCTCCTCCTTCCTCTTTTTCTTCTTCTTTTTCTTCTTCTTCTTCTTCTTCTTCTTCTTCTTCTTCTTCTTCTTCTTCTTCTTCTTCTTCTTCTTCTTCTTCATTGCTTCCTTTTTCCATTTGTGTTGTACATGTGTGTATGCATGCTTGCATGTGTGTGACACAAGTCTGTGTACATGCCTGTGGAGGCCTGAGGGTGATGTCAGGAATCTTCTTCAATTGCTCCTCCCCCTTATTCATTGAAGCAAAGTCTCTCAATCAAACCCAGAGATAACCCATCATGGTTAATCTTGTTTGTTCTAGGGATCCCCTATCTCAGTCTTCTAAGAATGGTATTTCAAGCATAACAGAGTATCATTAATAGAGTCATGGACTGGTGCTTGCTCTTGGGATGGGCCTCAAGTTAGAACCTAGTATGGCTGTCTTATGAGAAGCTCCACTCACTAGCTGACTCAGACAGATTCAAACACCCACAGTCAAACAGTGGATGGAGCTTGGGGACCCTTATGGAAAAACAGGACAAAGGGTTTCTTGGTCCCAAATGGGATAGGAACTCTACAGGAAAACCAACAGAGTCAACTAACCCGGACCCTTGGGGCTCTCAGAGTCTGAACCACCAAACAAAGAACATACACAGGATGTACCTAGGTCTCCCCACACATATGTAGCAGATGTGCAGCTTGGTCTTCATATGTGTCCTGAACAACTGGAGCAGGTAGTGGTGGGCTATCACATAAGCTGTATGTGGAATATGTTTTAGATGGGCTGTCTTGTCTGACCTCAGTGGGAGGGGAAGCGCCTAGCTTCCCAGAGAGTTGAAGTGCCAGAATACGAGGATACACAGAGGGTTCTCCACCCTCTCAGAGGAGAAGGGGATGGGGGAGGAATTGTGGGAAGGGTGTCAAGGAGAGGGCAGTGAGTGATATGTAAAGTGAATAAGTAAAAATTAAAATTAAATTTAAAAAATAATGGAATTTCAGGCAGGATGCATTGACAACCCACCATTTATGTGGTCTTCGAGTTTCATTCTCTTGTTATGACAAATACAATTTCATCTTGCAGGTCTATCAGTGAACAAACGCAGGGCAAGAGTTCAATCTAGAACTAAAAGGCAGAACTGCTTGCTATTCCATATAGTATTACCACTGACCATGGAATTCACAACAAAAGAGGTACACCGGAAACAAAGGAAGATGCAGCTTACTGGCTGGTACGCAGGTCAGGTCATATTCAACTATCTTTTTTATATAGTTTGGGACTACCTACCTAGGGATGGTGATGCCCACAGTGGGCTGAGTCCTCCTATAGCAATTAGCCTATCACAGATATGCCAACTGTATTAGTTAGGGTTCTCTAGAGTCACAGAACTTATGTAATGTCTCTATATATTAAGGGAATTTGTTGTAATGACTTACAGTTTGCAGTCCAACTAACCCAACAATGGGCAGATGTTAATGGGAAGTTCAAGAATCTAGTAGTTTCTCAGTTCCACAGGCTAGTTATTTCAGCTGGTCTTTTGTATAAGCTGGAGTCTTGAAGAAGTAGGTTCGAACGATATGCTGACAAGTAAGTGCAAGCAGGTGAAAAAGAGTGAGTCTTCTTTCTTCCTATAAAGACAGTGATGTCTTTATATAGGCCTCCAGCAGAAGGTGTAGCCCAGATTAAAGATGTATACCACCACTCTTGGATCTGGAACTTGCTTTGTCCCAGACTGACCTTGAACTCAGAGATCTGTTTGCCTCTGTCTCCTGGGATTAAAGTAATGTATTATCTTGCCTGGACCTTATCTTTTCATGGCCGCTGTTCCTCAAGATCTCCATGTCAAGATCTGGGTCAGAAGCCTGTGTCTTCCAGCTTCAAGATCTGGATCATAGGTGTTCTTTCCATTTCTGGATTGTAGTTCATTCCAGATATAGTCATGTTGACAACCAGGAATAGCCATCATACTAACCAATAAGACTGAACTAGGCAATTCTTCTCCTTTTAGATGACGCTAGGCTATATCAAGCTGACAGCAATCACTAACTAGAACATATAAGTTCTGGGAATCCACTGTGGTTGTCATGCTTACACAGAGCACTTACCCACTGAGAAATCTTGCCAAACTCCTCATTTTTCTCTGCTGATATCCATTTTGATGACTTTATATCAAACCATTGAATTTTCTTAATTTAGCACTCGTTAATGTGTTTGTACTATTGTCTTTAAGAATCATAATTTCCATATCTGCCTTTTTCAGATACACTGAAATAGTCTTCACAACCTACCCAGCTATATGTCCATAGAACACATTGTTATGTAAATTAAAATGCAGGGACTGACAGAGTAGACCTTCCGGGACAAGTTTATATTTATATTAAAAACAGAATCTCTTTTTTATTACATACCAAACCCTGCCTACCCTGTTCGCCCTAGGGTACCTCCTCCCATCCCCCCTCCCCTTCTCTGCTGGGAGGTTAAGGCTCCTCTGGGTATCCCCCAACCCTGGTGCACCAAATCCCATGGAGAAATGAAGAGGGGTTGTTGTTGTTGTTGTTGTTGTTGTTGTTGTTGTTGTTGTTCTTTTACAAACACATCCAGTAAAAAAGGAGCATAGTTGAGATCTTGGGCTCGGATTGTAGGCTCTGGCTAAGAAAATCTTATTGTCAATTTTTATTTCCTCACTTTCTATCCATAGACTGTTGAGTAGGTTCCTTGATCCTTCAAAACAGATGTTACATCTTACTTTATTATAAGATCCAAAGAACAAACAAAAGTACAATTCCACTGAAATTTACCCTGGAGACCAATGAGATTATTTGGCATATTTAAAGAAAAGGGATAAATGGTTACTGGTAAGAGTATGGTTGACCCCAACACAGCTTCACTAGGAAGTCTATAACATGAATATAACAACATGAATGATTGTTTCCCAGCCCACAAAACTCGAGTCCTCGTTGTTAACCTTCCTCAGACTATATACCTGATGACCTCCCAAAAATGTAGGTCATGTGTTTTAGGGCATAATTACATATAAATGGCTGGGGAAGGGACTAAAATCTCTGTGGGTCAATCGACCCATCTTTCTGTGAGGGAAAGTCAAATACTTGGTGATGTACTCTTGCAAACAGCACAGCTGACCTCATGAGTATAGTGGCTGTTTTTCTCAAAAGACTATGCCTACATGATAAGACTACATGATAGGCTCTGGGGCTCCAGCTGCAAAACTAGTGTGTAATTTTTATTGCCCTCATAAAAGTTGAGGGAGCCTGTAGGCTTAACAGTTCTTAAACAGTTCAACCTCCCTTCTAGTCCCCCTGTCATAGGAAGAGAAAAAAGGTTAATAGGAAACAGGGTTGTGGATCTGTTTAGAAGTAGTTCTTTGGGGAGATTCCAGTCTTCATTGTCAGAATATCATCAGTCCAGTCTATAACATCAACCACGAATCAGTAGCAGCAGTCCAGTCTAGTTGGCAAACACGAGCCAGTAGCAGTGGCTTGGTCAAGAAGAAACCAAGAGGCTCTGCTGAGTTGGCATGAGTCCCTGGAAGTGGCAAGAAACAGCCAGAATACCTCTTGGAACATTTCTCTCTACAAAGTCATGACAAGCAAAGATCCATGAGAATATCAAACCATTGCAAGACAAACCAACACAAGGGCATCATTCACTGTCTGTTGGGTTATATTTATACTCTTTTCAAGCATCATATGTCCTCACAAATGTCAGCCTCAGCAAAACATCCTCTCACATGTCTGCTTCAGCAAAACATCCTCTCACAAGACAGCTTCCAGAAAAATCTCACAACTGAATCTCCAAAGAAACCAGAAATATCCACTTCAGGACTCAGTAAGATCCTGGATAAAAAATATTCACCAAGGTACCTGTTATATCATACTAAATAGATGAGAGCTCTAAAATAACTGTTAACCTCTTCTACTTTAAAATAGAGTTTGGAGTAATGGGGAGAAGACTCTAGTAGGTAAGGTCCTGGCATCATAATGGCTAAAGACCTAAGATCACATTCCCAGCAGCACATGAGGAAGGCACGCATGGGTATGACTCTTCTTGGAATCCCTTCAACCTGACTTTTCATTAATAAATCTACTTTTGCTCCATAACAAAAAAGCAGAGTAGTGTACATTTCTAACGTTAGTGCTGGCAGAACTGACTGAAACAGATTGCCAGAACTCACTGGCTAGCAGATCTGGCCAATTTGTAAGTTCTAGGCTAAGTTAAAGACCCTGTCTCAAAAAATAAGGTATAGAATGATAGAAACGGTCTTAGATGCACTCCCAGCCTTCATGTGATCACATTGCTTCCTCTAGGAACTACTGAAGCCTGAGAGGGACAGCCACATCTTTTGAGTAAGTCTCAGACTCAGAATGCACAGAAATTCAAAACTGAATGAGTTTTAATTAAAATCTGTATACTCAGCTCCATATTTCTATAATTCTCTACTGCTATGAACTTTTGTTGATGCTTGACTATTAGTCAGTGCCAAGGACCAGCCTTGGCTTAGGGTTCTGAGAGAAGGGGTGTCTGAGAGAAGAAAAAAATGATTCGATGTCAAATCATGGGTCTAAGCTGATGGCCTGTATTGTGCTCAAGATTGCTCCCTGCGCAGCTCTCAGTAAATATCTCTTGGCTCTGTAGTCTGCTCCAGACAGGTTTTAAGACTGCTCTCTCTATGTGTTTTGCTCAAGACAGCTTTTTCTTCCTATTCTAAAAATCTCTCTGGTTGAAACAGCTAGCTTTCTGATAGAGACAGCTCTCTCTGGTTGAGACAGCTCTCTCTACTAGCAAAAATTCTAAAAGCTTTCTTGATAGCTCATAGGTTTTCTGACCAAAGTCAGAAAAACTGCTATAGAAAATTCTTGGATCTTCCAACCCAGTCAGAAATTCTGTTAGAAAAAAAAATTCTAAAAGTAGTTCTTGGGTTTTCCAATCAAAATCGGAAAGCCAGAGAAAATTCTAAAAGAGCTGTTTGCTCTTCAGACAGCTGTCTCTGGATCGCTGCTAGAGAACATTCTAAAACAGCTGTGTTTGCTCTCTAAGTAATTCTTGAGATTTCCTACCAAGATCAGAAATGCGATTAGAGCTATGAAAAATTCAAAAGAGCTGTGTTTAATCTACATGAATTTTTCAACCAAAATCAGAAATCCTGTTAAAAAAAATTTTCCAAAGAGCTGTGTTCACTCTCCAGAGATCTCCAGACAGCTCAGGTCTTGCTAGAAAAAAATTCTAAGAAAAAAAAAAGCGCTACTCCTTTCTGCTAGCTCATCTCATGCAGCCCAAAGCCCAGTTGTTTTTATTTACATAACAATTCAGTTATTTATTCCAGGTTCAACATTCCATGACCTTACCCCTTGACTCTTAGGAAGAGCCAGCAAGCAAAGCATAGACAATAAGATAGCTGGGAGTTATCACCCTGGAATTACCATTCCTACCATGCCTGGACTTAAAGTCTATCTGTCCCAGGCTGACCTTGAACTCAGGAATCTGCCTGCCTTTGAATCTGCTTGTTTTTGTATCTTACTGACAAGGTGGCTCATAGTGTAGCTGCCTCTGTTCCTTTAAATCTGTGAAGCTTATGTAATTCATACTGCATCCTTATATTTTGCATAGTTGAGAAGTTAATTATTTTCAAACTCATGTTTTCGCATTCTTTTCCACAACCTTAAGGGTTGTCCTGAAGGTCACAGTGGTCTCTCATTTTGTTGAGACATAGACATGCTCTTACCTCCCAGACTCGTGCCATCTCTGGTTATCATAGAGTAATTAACCTAATTAACCTTAGCTGAGAGGGATATTTGAAGGAGGAACATGAAAATATGTACACTGTTATTAACAGAAACCAGCCTTACACACACACACCCATGAGCATTGTGGAGGCCCACACCCTGCTGTCTCTGTTCCATGGGCAGGAAACCATGTCCTACTGTCCCTTACATGGCCATGCCAGACTCAGCAAGTCAAGGCACAACCTGTGTGAATAAAAATGATTTGAGCTCAACAAAATTAGAATTTGCCAACCTGCTTTGTATATGAAATAAACTTCACCAAGTGTTTGAAATGTTTCATGATGGCAGAGAACAAGAATAAATGTAATTTAAGTCTATTGCAAGGCATTAGCTACATAAAAGGCACTGACCTATGGGTGATCCTTTCCTCTTGATACAGAGTGCTTGTACATTCATATCGCTTAAAATATAAAGGACATACAAGACAGTTGAGACAAAAGATTGCCAAAGCATATCTACTGGATACCCACAAAGAAGGGTCTGAGCTAATCTGGATGGAATTAAGGGAAAGGAAGAGACATAAACAACATTCAGGAAGACTTAACATACTTGTGATTCAGAAAATGTGACGAAAGACGTTCACGTGACGGTGAGGTGGAGATGCAAGCCTGTATATCCACATTGTCACCTACTGACAGTCCGCTAACACACTGACTTAAAATTTGTGGTGTTTATTGATGATTATACTTTTATAGAAGCAGTATATTATTTTGGCAACTTCTGTAATTGCAATTTTGTACATATATCACAGAGTCATCTTTATAACATCATAATTAAGGATGCTAGCTCTCTATAATAAATCTACACTCAGTATTTCTGAGTTTGGTTTATAAATTCATAAGGAAGGAACAATTTGACTACAATTTGGGGACAAAAAAATAAAACTTGATCACACACACAAAAAAGTCTATAGGCTTACTAGAATTATATAGTGCTTCTTCAAAATGCACAGAATATTTATACATCAAGATTTCTTCCCACACATTAAAAACACAAGTTAGAAAAACTAGGATGATTTATTCGCCGAGCAACTTTAAGTCAAAGTTAAAGATGACTTATTAGGGTCATAAAATCACACTGGATGTTGAAATTTATGGCTTTGCTTTGTTCTCTGTCATTTTGTAACCAAAGCTATTTCTACCCTGCCATAATGTACACTTTTAATCAGTCAGGATTAGCCACAGCAGAGCAAACCACAAGTCACAAGGACAGAGTACCATAACTCTATTTGTGTTAGAGATGGGTTTCTGTGGTGCTACATCTAAATCAAGATTTATTCACCAAATTAAATTTCTACTTCTCTTTCTTAGTAATTTTTCTTCTAAGGAAATCATTTTGACCACTAAATTTTCTCCTTAAAAACATAATTTAAAATGTATGATTTGCCTGCATAATTCTAATATAACAAATAGTAGGCAAAAAAATAAAAAACAAAACCTATGTACTCTTGATTTATTAAAAACCTCTCTTGGATAAAGCAGCATGATGAAGAAATCTAAAGGCCTGAGCATGTTTCATATTTGAGGTGTCTGCATCTGCCTAAGACTGGAGGGAACAGTTGAAGCCTTTGTCGGCATCGCTTCCAAGTACCATGGTTTGGTTTGAAGCACATCAGAGTCAATAAAACTTTGTCATGATATGGCTATAAAATTTTTGATTTTATAATCCTACTGACAACTCTTCTAATTCTTCCAAGATGATGTTCTGTCTAATTGATTAAATTATCAGAGGTGTGACTGCTCTTCTCTTTAGATGGGAAAGAACATCGAACATTTGAAACATCATTGCCCGATTTACTAATTCATTTTATTAATGCAGAGAGCAGCGTACGTGTACTATGAATTCTCATTCAGGTTCCAATGCACTCTCAGTTTAACAAGACTCATACTACCTGGGGCTTTTCCCCAGTGCGCAGCTGTCTGCTCTGGTGCATGGCTTGCTCTTTCCTGAGCAACAATGGGAACCTAGCGCCTCCTAGTGGTCAATGGCTAGAAGTGACAATCCCAATCTCCTGCAAAGTCTAAAACAATAGGAAAAAATTACTCAGCACACTGCTTCTTTCCTCTCTAAACAAAAGAGTTACCCCCACAAGAAGTACCTTCGTGCTGGGCAGTGGAGGCGAACGCCTTTAATCCTAGTACTTGGGAGGCAGAGGCAGGTGGATTTCTGAGTTCGAGGCCAGCCTGGTCTACAGAGTGAGTTCCAGGACAGCCAGGGCTACACAGAGAAACCCTGTCTCGAAAAACCAAAAAAAAAAAAAAAAAAAAAAAAAGAAGAAGAAGAAGAAGTGCCTTCAATGAATCATCTCTACATTTGAAAACATATATGTAAAAATATGTTTAAAATATTAACAAAATTATCTTGTGTAAATTGTCCAAAGCAGAGACATTGCTGAACGGCTTTTATGTATGTATGCTCTCATCTGTTCTGGGTTGTTCTGAGAACACAATTCCACAGCACCAATATTTTATATCCAGAATTATCTATGAAGCGAACCACTGCTAGAAATACTAATGTCTTACAAGGAATCGTTGGTGCTATTTTTGCTTTGGACGAAAAAATGTGATGCTGGGAATTACGATGGACTAAATAAAACATTACAATATCTTTATGTATATGGCACAGATGTTCATAAAGTTCATAAGATGGGGAAGATTATGAGTGAAAGACTGAGAAATCAGTTGGAAAGCACAAGTGCAGGATTAGCCTTCTGCACAAAAACACAAGAAGAAGAACACTGAGGAGCCATGAACCCAAGAGCTATGAACCCATGAACCCTTGAGCCATAGCCCAAGAAGCCATGCTGTGATTCCCTCACATGCCCTCTCCTTGTGATATCCCTTAAACTACAGAAACAAACCCAGAGGGATGGGGGGGGGGGGGTGCGCGCGCGTGCGCGAGCGCTAATGTGCGCTGTTTTTAAAACATGTGTGTGTATATCGACAAACAACAGTACAACAGAGGTGGACTCCTGGGCATCGATTACTAGCCAATCCAGCCTACTCTGTGATTTTTCAGATAAAGGAGAGACTCTTTCTTAAAACTGAAGGTGAACAGTGACTAAGGAATGACACCCAGCATTGACATCTGGCCTTCACATGCACACATTTACATATTTGTAAACACAGGCTTACCCACACACGGGCACATAAGCACTCATTCAACTGTCAGATGGAACGAGAGTAAGGTTGAAACTTTGTTTAAGACAATAAATGTAAGTAGTTAAACTCCCTTGCTAAAGCATAAATGTTTACAAGCTGTGTCAGTAATATGAAATACAAGATTATTTTTGTTCACAAATGAAACTATTAAATCCTAATTATAAGCAAAGAAATATAAGAATAAACAAAACCCATAAGTTAAATGTATTAAAATGAAACACAGACAATTTCAAGCCAAAACCATTAATTGACTAAAGCTGTTTATATTATAATAGTAAGATCTTATATTACGATAGTAAAATATTAAAGCAGAAGGATGAGGACTGTCAATAAACGCATCAGCACACATTTAAACATATGAATCTCAACTGATAAAAATCACATCATTGCATTTGATAACAAATACTGCATTAAGGCAAGAACAAAGTACGAGAGTGCTACAACTATAAATATAACTGACAGCAGGATGTGGGGGTGCCTGTCTGTCCTCCAGCACTCAAGAGGCAGAGGTAGGAGGACTGGGAGTTCCACTTCCCTTGGCTACGCAGCAAGTTTGAGGCTGGCTTAGACCTCTCTCAATACATAAAATAAAATAAAGATACAATTTGAAAAATTGTATTTATGCCCACATGCATACATACAAATGTAAAAGGAATATATTCTTCGCAAAGGACTCTGAAACATCTATAAAACAATCTTACCATAGTTTAGAATGCAACAAAAATATCAACAAATTCCAAATAATAAGGACCCCATGGCTCATTTTATCTGGTCATGATGTAATAAAATTGTAAATAATGACTACTAAAAAGAAAACATTCACTTTTTTGGAAATTAATAAGTTCCCTAAAGAACTTTTATAGAAAGGAGAAAAACATCAAAATTTCTACTGACCCTAATTACAATGAAAATCAAGATGTGACAGATCAAGTTTGTTTGTATCATAGAAGGTTTTTTAGGACATAGGTCCACATCAGTGAGTTTTCACTTCTTAGAGAAAAAAATGAACTAATATAATTCAAGAAACTGCACAGTGAACATCAGAGGTATCCTAGCAAGACAAGAGACAGAAAAGAATAAAGGCAGCAATAGAATCAATTAATTACAAAGCCAAAAATTATCTTTGAACTAGTCTATACTGGGTTTCCCAGAAGTTATTGAAGTTTTCAAATAATTATTTTCTTTAATTATTAACTCAAATTTTTGTACAATACTGAAATCATTTAGTAAACAATACTACAAATATGGTGAAGTATACTATATCTACACCTGGTTTCCGAATTTCTCTCAGGAAGTGCCCTGTACATGGCAGGAAAATGGTGTTTTTACAGAATTGAGGATAGGAGGAATTCTCTAAGACAGTGGAGTGGTTTTCAACATAGGGGTTGAGACCCCATGAGGGGTCGCATATCAAATATCCCATGTGTCAGATATTTACATTACAACTCATAACAGTAGCAAAATTACAGTTATGAAGTATCAACAAATGAATGTCTGGGGGTCACCACAACACGAGGCACTGTTAAAGAGTCACAGCATTAGGAAGGTTGAGAATCACTCTTCTAAGAAAACAGAAAAAGGCATCTTATTTGTTGACAGGGAGAGAAAATGTGGGAAGATAATAGAGGGGTCAGCCAGAGGGCTCAGCTGGTAAAGACACTGTCAAGCCTAAGAATCTGAGTTCGATCTATGGAGGTAGCCCAATGGTGGAAAGGAACCAACTCTCACAAATTGTCCTCTGACCCCATACAGCAGCATTAACATGTATTCCCCCACACAAAATCAATCTCTCTACTTGTAAATCAGTGACTCTACTGTGGTGATGAAACTTTAAGAGATGTAAACAAGCTCACTGAAGGTCATGGGAACTTCATGAGCACATTGGTGCCGTACATGGGAGTCAATCTGGTCTGTTAGATGTACATTAGTTCCCCAAGAATTGGGTCATTATTAAAAGAGAGAGCCTACCCCCTCTCAAAGCTCTTGTATTTAATCCTGGCATGTAACCCTTTCACATGTGCCTTGGATATAGTGATGACTTCATCAGATACCCCTTCACCAGAGTTGAGCAGGTGATAGGCTTTTGAACTTCTGGAACTGAAAGCTAAATAGACTTCTTTTCTTCATGAGGTCCTTAGCTTCAAGCATGTCATACCAATGGAGTAGGACAGACTATATTTGAAGACAAGGCTGTGGTGTGTCTGTGTGTGTCTGTGTGTGTGTGTGTGCGTGTGTGTGTGCGTGTGTGTGTTGTGTGTTCATCTGTGTGTCTGTGTGTGCATGTATATGTGGATGTATGTGCATGCAGAGGCTGGAGAAGAACATTATGTTTCCTACCCTATTACTTTCTGCCTCACTTTTTGGAGACAGTGTCTCCCAGTGAACCAGGAGCTGGGCTGGTGGCCAGCAAGTTCCTGTGATCCTCCTGCCTCTACCACCAACACTTTGTGTAACCCCAGATAGTGTTATGGAGCATATGAGTACTCTTGGCTTTTTATGGGGAACTCGGGTCCTCATCTTAAACCCTCTTAGGTCCTCAGCTTAAACCCTCTTACCCATTGAGCCATCTCTCCAGTCACTGAAAATAGGACTTGTAAGAAGATAACTAAGATAAATTAGTTCATAAATTGGAAATTAACCCAATAACATTAGTGTCTTTGTAAGAGAAAAGAAAGACAGAGAAAGTGTATATGACACCACAAGAAGACAGCCATCTGTAAGCTGAGCACAGAGGCCCTGGTAGGTACCAAAAATGATGGCATCTTACTCTCGGAATTTGATTCTCTAGATTTATTGTTTAAGCCACTCAATCTGTGGCATTCTGTTCTGCTGTCCCTAAATTACTAACAAGAATCATATGAAGGTGGGTGAAACTGGTAATACAAACACCAACAATAGTGCAATCCTAATTACTCTACAATGCCCAGGAAAATCATTATTTTTTTAAGTACATACCTTCAAAAAGTATAAAACCATTTGAAAATATGTTATCACCTCAGACCCTTTTAAGGCTATTCACAGCAGATGAGAAGGGGATATATGTCCTGGTATCATTTTCTAGCACAGTCTGGATGGATTGCACACAAACAAGGCCCACCGCTTCATGTAACAGAGATAACCCATGACTTCCCCTTTTGTGAACACTGAGGCATACTCACATGCCTTGGCCCATCCCCCTAGACGGCTCACTCTGTCTGCAGAGCAATGGGTTCTGAAACAATGATTAGATTCTCTCTCTCTCTCTCTCTCTCTCTCTCTCTCTCTCTCTCTCTCTCTAACTTTGTCATTTATCTCATGACTCTGACCTTGTTCTTGACAAAAGAAACTTAAGGAAAGGAAAGTTTCTTTTGGTTCCCAGTTTCAGTCAGTTTCAGTCCATTGCTTCAAGAATGAATGACATAGGGCTGGGTCAGCCACTGAGGGTGTACTACAGCTGTTCAGAAGACAGACCAGTCAGCCACTGTGGGTACAAACTGTACTGCAGCTGTTCACATGACAGACACACAGACCAGAGTCAAAGGAGAGGACTTGAAGACAGACAAGGATATAACATCCAAATCCATGCCTCACCTGGCCTAATTCTACCACATAAGTCCCACCTCACTCCGAGCCCTCAAACCACGATCCTGTAGGGGAGTCTGCAGATCAACAATATGCCCAGAAGCCTTCCCTCACAGCTCTCATTCCTCACTGCTCCCTCTCGTCAGAACTTGATCACGTTCTGACAAATATTAAGTGGCATATTGACATTGCATTGCTCTTTTCAGTCTTGGTGCAGACTTCTAGTAAGTGAAGACCACATACACCTTATTGTGACTTCTAAATTCTCCAAGGAGCCTGTTCAGTACAATGTGTTTTCATGCACATATTACCTGTTAACTCCACAAAATGTCAAGTCATTTAAGAATGAAAAAAAGTACAGATAAATGGGCTCTTTTCTTTTACAGAAGTATAACTAAACATTTTATTCTGTGTTTATATTAGGCTAATAATTTTACTAGAGACAGATATTTTTTAAATATATTTAATGATCCTGAAACCTTATAGTGAAAAACTGCTCTTTAACCTGTCTTGTTGTCCCTAGAGCAACTGAATGTGGCAATCTCCACAACAGTGCTTATTTTATTTATTTATTTATTTATTTATTTATTTATTTATTTATTTATTTTTGATACTTTATTTACATTTCCAATGTTTCCCCTTTTCTAGGTCTCTTCTTTGGAAACCCCCATCCCCTCCCCCTTCCCCACCTCTATGAGGGTATTCC
>CM052712.1:55335808-55408876 GCA_028551405.1 Uromys caudimaculatus | reverse complement strand
ACCAGCATCTGCTGTCACCTGAGTTTTTGATCTTAGCCATTCTGACTGGTGTGAGGTGGAATCTCAGACTTGTTTTGATTTGCATTTCCCTGATGACTAAGGATGTTGAGCATTTCTTTAGGTGCTTCTCAGCCCTGCGAATTGTGCTTATTTTCATTTTTATTGTACTCTTTGTCTAAGAAAATGATGAGGATTCTATGTTGTTCTGTATCAGTGCTTGTCAGTGAGAGAAGAGAATTGCTATATTTCTTATTCTGACTTGTAAAAAATCATGGTCTGTAGGTCTTGTCCTATTTCCTCCAGTAACAGAGCTCAATAGATAGTGGAAGGCAGATTCTCAGGGACCATCTTGCTGATAAGAAGACTCTAGCTCCCCTTGGTCCCAGGTTCCTGCCTCATGCTCTCTGGAATCACTCAAGGGAAAATCTGAAGGCTGAAGTTCACACTTAGCTCTTTTCAAGCTCCAGAGCACAGCACAGTCCAATAAATGTGGGACATCTTACGATCCCAAAGAGGGCATCGAAAGGGATTCTCTTGTCTTTGGTCTTTGATTCCACCACCCCAGTAGAAAGTTAGATACAATAGAAAGTGATTGCAATAATCTGTTCTATGTCCGACAAAACATTTTTTTAAACTTAAATACCATTGTTTCATCACAATCTATGTTATTCAGATTGTCCTCCAGAAAAAAAAAAAAAGTCACTGAATTAATAAAGATTCTCCATCTTAGGTTTCATTGCCTAGATATTGCCCAGTACCTAATTAGAAAAAACCAAGGATCTTTATTAATCAGGCTCAGCAATTACTATTCTCTCATGAAAGTTTATGCTAGGAAAATTAATGATGGAGAACCAGGAACACATTTCTACCAGCTCATTACAATTTTATGCATGTTCCAAAGCACAGCGCAAATGCCACCTTTCTTGGAATCTTCCTTAATGCTCCTAGTTAAAGTAGGTATCCCTCCTTCCTCTTTTTAAATAGACTTAGTCCTATCATTAATTTAGTCCTTATTGTGAATAGTATAGCATCAAGTGAGGCAGCATGTGTTCATCACCTTAGCACATGATGCTCTTTTAATTTTTAGCCTGGATTGGAAGAACTCTGTGTTTAAGGCTTTGGACTATCTAGAACATTTCACAGTGCTGTATACACAAAGAAAGCTCACTATTCGCTCCATAGCTAGAGAGTTTGCTCATTCCAGGCTTTCAAAATGATTCATTTTAAGTTACAATGCACACTGTGCCAAAAGAATTATGTTCTACTGAATGTAGACACTCCATACAGAGGGTTACCATGTGCCAGAGAGACTCAAATGACATAAGATTGCCAGAAAGAGGTTCAGACATTTGGTTTAGTGTTTTTCTCCAAGTTACTACACTGAACACTTTTGTTTATTTTTAGTCTTTCAAGGGGGAAAATGTAGCACACAATAAAGTGCGTAGAATGGAAGATGTGGTTTACATTTGGGGGAATGTAAATGCCTTTCACTGCCATCATGACCCTCAAAGGAAAGGAGGAAGGAGTTATTAGGGTACCACAGAGATTAATTTGAAAAGAAAAACTTCTCCTTCAGCCTCCTTAATGCCTCAAATGGGCAAGATGAATCAGGGAGAAGAGCTCAAAGTCAAAACAAATGGATGCGTACACTGACCTCTAGAGGGCATGAATACCAGCCCCCACAGGTTTCTTACACGGTCCCATCTAAAGAAGAAGTCACACAAGGAGCCCATGGACTCCTCTGCTCTTGTGGTTGACCAGATGGTACACCCCATTTGACCCATTGCATTAATCTCTAATCTGATACTACCCAGATAAGACATATGGCCAGATCTTTAGCTTAATTTTTTGTTGTTTTGTTTTTGTAGAGAGAGGTATTTTTGGTTAAGCTCAGTCAAACTGGGAGAGCAAGGTGTGATTAAATGCAAAACAAAACCAAAACATACTTCACGCTGATCATACCTGAGCAGAAGGAAGCCTGTAACTGGACTTAACAATTGCAGTTTATTAGATTCCTGTGTAAGATATTGGCTGAATTGTAATCATGTAAAATATCCCAGTACCAACTATCTGTTTACAGAAATGAGTCCTAAGGGCCAGCCACTCTCTGATGCAACATACACACTTCCCTTAAATTGCCAGTCAGAAGATAAATGAATGGTATAAAAGTTTGACCCAGAATGAAGCCCCAGGTTACAAAATATTTACTACTCTTTAAAGGTTTTAAGTAGTTTAAAACTGTTCACTCTATTCTGATTTTTTTTCTTGAAAAGAAGTGTGGATTTGAAATTTTAATTGTAATTCATATATTTAAGACATTTATTTTTGATTCGGATCTAAAGAAAGATGTATTACAAATAATTTATCCTATTTCTGATTTCTTATATGTGTAGTGTTTCCTATGCTGTGAGAGAGCCCTCTGGTGGCTGAGACGGCACTAAACTTGGCTCCTTAGAGCCCAAATTGAGCTTCTAACCAATAACACTTTTCTTCATTGAAATGCTGACTTCACCCACCAGCCCACCCACTCCTGTGGGTGGGGGAATACCCTCATAGAGGCAGGGGGAGGGGGAAGGGGATAGGGGGTCTCCAAAGTGGAGATCTGGAAAGGGGGAAACATTTGAAATGTAAATAAAGTATCAAAAAATTAAATTAAATTAAAAAAAAACTGATCCCTAATGAACTTACAAATTGATATGTTTAAACTCTCCAGTCTGATTCTGGCATATAGAAATTCATTAAAAATTAATGAGACCAAAAAAAAAAAAAAGAAAGAAAGAAAGAAAGAAAGAAAGAAAGAAAGAAAGAAAGAAAGAAATACTGACTTCAAGTTTGATTGGAAATGGATGTCTAGGAAATTTTCCCTATTCATTTCCAATCACCTTACTCATATTCATGAATTTAATGAAAGAAAGTATCTGGCACATTTTGCATAAAATGTTAAGTCTAAGATAACACTGAAAATACACAAGTGTATTTCTTCTCCTGTAAGTTTGAAAATAGTAACAAATATCCAAATTAAGAAGCACATGATTTGGTTCCTGAGGGGCTCTATTACATGGTATGACATGTGCCTTTATTAACTTGCAGCCCAATTTCAAACAGACAAAACTATGTAGGATTTTTGTTGTTGTGGACAAATCCAGTGCACCAACTTAAGCCTGAGGCTTTCATACATTCTGTAGAGTATTAAGAAATGGACCACCAGCCACTTCACAAGTATCCAGCCATGCAGAGAATTACAGCAGTAAGAAGAACAAAGTCCTGGACTACTGTGACAATGTGTTTCAATGTGCAAAATGATACAGACAGAAAATACACTGAGACACTGTGCTGTAGGCTTAGATTTTTCAAAACCCACTTTAATCAGGGATCTTAAACACTTAAATCTCCCTTCTAGTCCACCAACCAGAGGTAGCAGACAAAGAAGGTTAATAGAAAAAGGAGGTTGTGAACCTATTTAGAAGTAGTTCTTTGGAGTGATTCCAATCTTCATTGTCAGGATATCAGCAGTCCAGTTCAATAGCAAACACCAAACACGAATCAGTAGCAGTGGCTCTATCCAGAAGAAACTGCAAGGCGCCACCAAATTTGCATGAGTCAACAGAAACAGAATCAGTCAGAGTCCTATGAGAAGTTCTTTGGTGTGTTTCTCCTACAAAGTGAAGACAGGTGAAGAGTAGAAGAGGGACCAAAGAAGCACTGCAAGGCATAGCAATGCAAGAGCCTCCTCTCATATCCATGGGGTTATATTTATACTCTTTCTAAATATCGCTTGCTCTCTCAAGCATCTGTTCCAGCACATCATATGCCTTTCATGTGTCTAATTCAGCAAAATATCCTCTTGTGTCTGCTTCAACAAAACATCCTCTCATAAGACAGCTTTCAGCAAAACATCACGTGACACAACTGAGTTTCCAAAGAAACCAGAAATTTCTACTTCAGTGTGGGTAAAGGTGTTCCCTGTCTTAGAACTTAGACTACTATGTCTTCCTGCCTCAAAAATTCTTTCAATTGGTATTAGGTTTCAGGAGCAAATAACTGAATTGTGCATTAACAGGTTTCAATGTACTTACTGCTCTGACTTTTCAAAACTTTGAGTGCAATAATTTACAATCAGAGCTTGGGCACTTGACTGCAGACATAGCTCAATTAGTAAAGAACTTGCCATATGTGGTGGTTTGAACACAAATGACCCCCCCAAAGGTTCATACACTTTAAGGCTTAGTTTCTGTGGTGTGGAGTGGAACTGTTTGGTAGAATCAGAAGGATTAGGAGGTATGCCCTTGTTGGAGAAAGTGTGTCACTGGTGATGGGGCTTTCAGGTTTCGAAAGCTCATGCTTGACCAAGTCTCATTCTCTCTGCCTTTGAATCAAGATGTAGCTCTCAGCTTTTCTCCATCATCTTGCCTTTCATGTCTACTGCCTTGCTCTCTGCCGTAAGAATGGACTAAGCCTCTGAAACTATAAACAAGCCCCCACTTAAATATTTTCTCCTACAAGAGTTACCATGGTCATGGTGTCTCTTCACAGCAATAGAACAGTGACTAAGACACCATGCAAGCATGACAACTTAAGTTTGAACCTCGTGTTATAGTGGAGTGTACTCAGTAATATCAGCATTGGACAGCAGAGGCAAATACCTGGAGCTCACTGACCAGCTAACCTAAGAGACTTTCCAAAGAGTGAGAGACTCCATGTCAAAAAAAAAAAAAAAAAAAAAAAAAAAACCAAGGTAGGAAGCACTCCTGAAGAAAAGGCAGCAGAGGTTGACCTCAGTCCTCCACTTGAACATGTAAACATACACACTTGCACACCAGCAAACACAGAGGCACACACTAAAATCAGAGGGGAAGGAAGTTTCCATTTCTCCTATGAGAATAGGACTAGAGTGTGAAGGTAATTAGCAGATAAAAGTGTGAGGCTGAAAATGAAAATTTGGCCACGGCTACAGCAGGATTCTGTTGGCAATGTTATAGAATTGAAAAAGGGGAAAGTTGGTGGCATGTGGGTTTGAAATTTTGAGAAAAAAATGGTACTATGATTTATACCCACAAAGCTGGGGTTTCGGTATCAAGCACAAACACACTTTATGAGCATATGAGGGTTAAGGCATTTTCAAGCTTCATATGCTTTGCTCAATCAAAAATACATAGTCCTTCAACCTGAAAATGTAGGGCGCCAGTGGGCACATTTAGATCAGCCAAAGGCCTAGGATTAAATAAAGAAAAGTTCTGATTTGTGGCAGGCATGACCTCAAATGTGCACATGCTTATTGTATGCTCAGAGACATAGCATAATATAGGCACAGACAGTCCTGATGCAAAGAAGTACAGTCCATTTCCATCTTCAAGCTGGACTGGACTGAAGGTATTCAAATCAGTTGAATAAAACCACAAGTGTCATACAGAGAGCTCAGAGGTGCTTGGGCACTGAGGCTGACCTCCTTTTCTGCTGGAAAGCCCTTTACAGCATTTAACACGCAAGAGCTGGTTACTGGAGAAGGTTGAGAACGAAATCTCATGATTTGCCACAAAAGCTAAGAACAGAACTGCCATATGAGCCACCTATACCACTTCTGGCTATGTGCCCAAGGACTGTGCATCCTACCCCAGAGACACGAGCGCCAGACTGATTGCTTCTCTATTCACAATAGCAAGAAAATGGACTCGTCTTCAGTATCTCTCAATAGATAACTGGATAATGGAAATGGCATACATATATTCAGTGGAACTCAGCCAAAAAAATGAAATTGGGAAATTTTCAGGAAAATGGAAGGACCTAGAAACATTTTAAGATAGTTAACCCAAGCTTAGAGAGACAAATACTGTATCTACTCACTCATGTGAACCTCGCCTCAAACTATTAAATGTGTTCAGATAGGAATAAATATGGGTGAAGACCAAGACAGCAGAAATCAGTCAGTATGACTGGAAAGAAAACGAAACTTTAATGGAGAAAGGGCAGGAAGACAATGGAGGAGATTTAAAGAGAATGGCGAGGGTGGAATGGCCCGTGCGAGAAGGGACAGTGAGATAGAGGGACACCAGGGGATGCAGTGGCACAATCAACCCAAATTAAATATATATGAAAACACCCTATGGAAAACTATCATTCTGGAAGGAGAGAGACATCAACCCACCCACAGAACCTTCAACCCAAAATGTGTCCTGCCTGCGAGATACTAAAGGATGAAGATAGACCACAGACTGAGAGAACAGCCAACCAATGACTGGTCCAAATTGAGACACATACCATGTGAGAGAGAAAACTACAAACACTATTAATAATACTTTGCTATGCTTGCATACAGGAACCTATCATAACTGTCTCCTGAGAGGCTTCATCCAGCAATGGATGGAAGCAGATGCAGAGACCCACAGCAAAATATCAGGCAGAGCTCAGAGGGTCTCATGGAAGAGTGAAGGGTAGACGTGAGCAAGGCTGAAGAGTCAAGGACACTACAAGAAACCTACAGAGTCAACTAACCTGGGGCAATAGGGCCTCACAGAGGCTGGGCCACCAACCAGAAAGCATGCCGGAGCTGGACCCCCTACACACTTGTAGCAAATATGCAAGTTGGTCTTCATGTGGGTCCTCTAACAAGTGGAGTGAGGACTGTCTTGGTCTCTGTTCCCTGCCATTGGATCCCCTTCCCCTGCCTGGGCTGCCTGGCTGGGCCTCAGTGGCAGAGGATGTGCCTAGTTCTGCTGGTACATGACATCCCAGGGTGGTGTGGTACCCAAGGGGGACTCCCTGTCACTAAGTAATTAGGGTAATTAGGGGAGGGATTTGTTAGGGTGGAACTGGGAGGAAAGCAGGGCTGTGGTCAGAATGTAAAGTGAATAAATATAATAGATTATTGGAAATATTTTTAATTTGTAATTTAAAAGATTTGTCAATGAGTTCGTCTGTGGTCACTCAATTCTAACCAAGCCAACAACAAATCACAAAGAGCAACCCAAACTCCCAGTACTGCCACCTACAGAACTGATTCTAAGTTCTAAGTTTAGGGGTAGTTCATAACAAAAGCTAACTATTACAGTCACGTGCTAACCATATCCAAATCCTAAAGATAAGATTTGAGACATTTGATGAGGAGGATGTTGCTGTTCTCATCATTGTCATTGTTTTGTTGATTTTGCTACCTGATCTAAAGAATAATGGTAGCGCTGTATTGGACTACTTTTAGGAAGAAAGTCAAAATTACAAAATACCACCACCAATATTTCAAACACACACACACACACACACACACACACACACACACACACACACACACACAGGCCTTGTTTCCTAGAAGTCTTAACCACTGCCCAATAACAAAATATATATATAAAAACTATACTTAGAGGAAAACTAATAAAATATGTCAAACAAGAAGGAAAGAAATTTATCTTGAGAACAAGTCCCTGTGAAATTTACAGAAATTTTAACTGGTCCCACACTCACTATCATCAGGTATAGACTGCAGACATTCAAAGTAAACTTTGCCTCCACTAGAAGAACGAGGTCACACATGAGAAGAAAAACAACATGTAAGATTTAATAGCATTAAGGTTCAAATAAAGCCTGCAGTGTGGTTGATAAGAATTTGTATAATAACTGTACTGTCAGATCAACATTATTATAAAAACTGTTTCAGATATGAGGATAAAGGAACAGTTTTCATTTTCATTGGATGGAGGAGGTAGGAGCAAGTTTGTTTTCAACATATGTAATAATTTTATTTCATTAAAAGAGTATGATAGCTGGTCTAATGGCACAATTTTATAATCCAAGCATTCTAGAAACACAAACAGGAGGATCATTCTAGACCAGCCTGGACTACACTGTAAGTTTGAAGTGAATTTGAACAACTTAGCAAGAATGCATGTCAAATTTTAAAAGCAGAGTGACTGGGTATATAGTTTAGTGGTAGAACATTGTTTAGTGTGCACCAAAACCTTCATTCAATCCCCAGAACCATAATTAATTAATTAATTAATTAATTAATTAATTAATTAATTAATGTCTTAGTCAGGGTTTCTATTCCTGCATAAAACATCATGACCAAGAAGCAAGTTGAGGAGGAAAGGGTTTGTTCAGTTTACACTTCTACATTGCTGTTCATCACCAAAGGAAGTCAGGACAGAAACTCACACAGGGTAGGAACTTGGAGGCAGGAGCTGATGCAGAGGTCATGGAGCGTTGCTGCTTACTGGATTGTTTCCCCTGGCTTGTTCAGTTTGCTTTCTTATAGATCCCAGAACTACCAGCCCAGGGATGGCACCACCTATACTGGGCCCTCCCACCCTTGATCACTAATTGAGAAAATGCCTTACAGCTGCATCTCATGGAGGCATTTCCTCAAGGGAGGCTCCTTTCTCTGTAATAACTCCAGCTTGTGTCAAGCTGACACACAAAACTATTCAGGACAATAAATAAATAAATTTATTAAATTTATTGAATTAAATTTATTTAAATAAGTAAAACAATAAAATGTGATAGACTAAAAGCATTAATGCTAACACTTCATTGTTTAATATTGCTATGATACAAACATGTGAAATACATATCTGAAAATGCTATGTAAATAAGACACACTACTTCGTATAGTTAACATACGCTAATGCTAATATAAATTTAAAACAACAAAACAATAAGATACTATTTCATGAAGGCTGAAGAAATCAGTAGATAAGAGTAGTTGTTGTTCTTGCCGAGGACCCAGGTTCAGTTCCAGGCACCCACATAGTGGCTCACGACCACAGTAACACCTGTTCTTGGGGATCCATTGTGGGCACAAGGCGAGGATGTGGTACACATGCATATGTGTAGACAAAACAGTTATATTCATAAAATAGAATAAATACATCTTAAAACAATAGTTAAAAGATGTCATTTCACAAGCACTGGAATGACAGTAGTAGCAGCAGCAGCAGCAGTAGTAGTAGTAGCATTTTTAAAAATTAACTAGTATGGTGATGATATAAAAAACTTCAAATCCTAGTTCATTGAATGGGAATGTATTCAGTGCAATCACTATGTAAAACAATTCACAGACTGATTAATAAATCAATCATAGGACTGCCAAATGCTTGGGTGTATGTAAAAAGGATTCTGAGAATAAAGCAAGGAGTAGACAAGAAGACATCCAAGGTTTCATCCAAATCTGACTCCAGATTCCATGTGAGAATTCTGTGTGCATTTCCCTTCACAAAACTTAATAATTACAGTTCTTCTGTAATTTCACTTAATATCTATCACACCAGTTTCTAAACTCAGGCACACTTTGAGAGGATCTGAGGGAGGGGAGATACTAATAGGACTTCAGAAATTACAAAGCTCCCTCTTTTTTTTTTTTTCCCCCGGAGGACTAGTTTTAAATTTATTGTATTTGCTATTGTGTCATGATGCCCCGTACACTCATTCTTGTTTATAACCTCATTCTAATGTGAAGTCTGCTGGTTTCCATGGTAGATTTGATGATTGGTCCAGACAAATCATGATTTCTAGCCCACTTCTTAGTGGAACGTCTAAGGTTACCTAGCACTAAGGTATTAGATAGAACATGATCTTTTTTATGAGACTATATTCTGATGCCAAAGACCAGAAGAATTGCTTAAGCCCATTCTGAGCAGAATGTACCTCCACTACTCTACAGGAAACACTCTGGAAATTTTATTTTCTAAAGTAATTAAGTGTTCCATTGCCTCTTGGTTTTTAGCTTATTAGAATCAGAAACTGAAGAAAAAATATTCTTATTGATTCTTTCTCTCTTGCTCATGAGCTCACTGACTTCTCTTGGAAGAACACAATGAATTCAGCCAACAGCATCCACCTGAGGCTTAATGATGATGGTAGATTAGCAAGGACATTACCCTGCTCTCCCTGCCCTACCTCACTGCCCACAGTCTGTCTCCATCTATCTCTCCTTCTCTCTCTCTCTCTCTCTCTCTCTCTAGCTATTTCATTTCTCTTTCCTTAAATTCCCACATCCAGATTCTTCTCACTCACCTAATTTCAAGCCCACTTAAATGGTTTCATGTGACTGCTTAAAATACCACAGATGTTAGGAAAATCATCAACTTACTAGGCAGCAGCCAAATTTTCCTCCCTAAAAATTAATGTCTTATAATCTGCCAAGACCCAGCAGAGGGCATCCTTCCATTTCAGATCCATGAATCGTGCAGAGTAAAACCATCTCAGTGCAATGTAATTCCACTGAAGTTTCATCTAGATTCCAGCAACAACTGCCTGGGTTTGGGGGAGAATTGTTACACAAGTTATTCAGGACCTGACTAACTCCTTCCAGGCGAAAAACAGCATCTTTATATTACAGAAGCAGCAGAGTTACCCCTGTGGCCTTTCTCCTCTAGAGGCTGAGTGAACACATAAAGAGATTAGAGAGAAGACTCAACTGGGAAGGAGCCAAGGTCCTGACCTCGTTGTAGCAATTACCTTCTGTCCCTCCAACTGAAAGACAAATGATGGGACGGATATCATACCCGGGTATATCGCCTCAGGAGCATCCAGAACTTAAGTATGCTGGATTCTGAATGCAATAGAATGAATCAGGAACAGCACATGAGTGAAGCTGAGGATGCCAGAAGCTGCCCATTTACCTTAACTATGCAGCTCCACTGAAATTGAACTTACACAGTAAGTAAGGAATATTGTACATTATCGGAATGCTTTCCTAGTTAAAATAAGTTTCCTTCTATCTTTTTGCCTCTTGCTTTCTGTTCTTGTGTTTTAGGATGGCATCTTTTGAATCCCAGATTGGCCTCAAACTCACTATGCAATTAAAGGCCTTGAAATTCTGCATCCTCCTGCTTCCACCTCCCAAGTGTCAATGCTAGAATTTCAGGCCTGTACCGTTATACCCAGTTTATGCACTAATGAGGTATACCCTAGGGCCTTTGCGCATACTCGGCAAGCACTCTGCCAACTACATCCTCAGCCACAGTCTGTAATCCTTGTAAGTTACATTTTCTAGGTGTCTGAAAAAATCATATCCTTTGTTTATAGAGGAAGTCAGGGAAAGAAGAAATAGATATAAGGTAGCTACATAACCAAGTCCTGTAGTCAATCTAAGTTCACTGAAACATCTATTTCATGTGAAGCCCTATTCTAACTGCTATTGTGACGTAGTAAAATCCCGTTACCCAAGGGAGTCTTACACAAAGCAAGAGTTTGTAATGTCTGACCAAGCTAACCCAGACTTATTCCACTTGGTCAGCTATGTTACTTGGATCCAAAGCTTTTACTCATCAGAGCAGGTATTTAAAACAAGGCTACCTGAGTCCATCATTGACTTCTTATCCAACAGTCATGGGAGGGCTGAGAGTTGCGTATCCTAAGGATCAGAGATTTGCCAAAGAGAAGGCTGAGAAGGCAACATCAGGTATCACCATCACTGTCCCTCTCCTTAACACCGCTCTCACAGCCACTATTATAGTTCTGGAACCTAAGAGTGGATGCTAGATCACACAGGTAGAAGATCAATACTTCAAATCAAAATTCCTCTATTTCAAAATGCTGTGCTTTTTCATTCCTGGTTAAAATAAAATTGCATGTCACCATAGCTATTTAATCATGGATTCTTGGCATTTGTCTTTCCCTTTAATAACTATGTTTATAGTGAGTTTAGCACACAAGTTCTCTGAAACAAAGCAGATATCTCTCCTGATACAGATTTTTTTCCCTCCATCCCTCAGTGTTAAAAGTTAGGATCAGATGCTGAGCATGACCAAGATCTAAGCATCTTTCTAAGGTCTGAAAGTCTCTGATCTCTGATAAGGGATCGTTTGGCTGCCTCCACTACTCGGTGGTTGCTATCCCTTTAGGCTTTTTGTTCTCATCCTGAGGTATCTTACTCAAGTGTGTTCAGAGATCAAGAGGGGTTAAGGACACCAATAGTGTTATTCAAAGAGCAAAAAGGAGGCAGATTTGTTGCTCTTCTGGAAATTGGGTTCTCCCTGCTTATTGCTTTGTGTGAATCTATGTCATACTGCCATATTACTAAACTCAAAAAAAATGATATTAAACAGTAATTGGATAAAATTTTGGTTCCAGACTTCATTTCTGGCATGTCATCCTTGTGCCAGAAATTACTTGATTATTTGAATACGGAGAATTAAAATTTAAAAATGTTTCTCTTATAAATATTCAATTTTTGACTTACACTAATAACAGATTTATTTGGGGTCAGTTTTTAGAAGTCAAAGTTAACTGAGCATGCCAGGAATGTAGCTATTCAACAAAGAAGTTTCACACTGACTTCATGTCACTGTTATTCTGCAAGGGCGAGCAACACAGAAGGACATTGTTTGGAATAGAAATAAGAATCCAAGCCCTTAGGCCCGAGCTCCTCCAAACAGCAAATGTCCGAGTGCTCATGTCACAGGTCATCGTTTCATACAGTTCATAGGTGGGACATATGCAAAGGCTGTTTTCTTCTGTAGTATACTTACCCCAAGATAATGGCCATCGATGAAGACAACAGGGAGGGAAGGAGCTTCTGAGACTCTCCTGCATCGTTCATCCAACTCTTTCCCATAGTCACCGTTTAAAGCTATGTTTTTCTCTTCAAATTTTACTCGATGGTTTTGGAAGATCTTTCTAACCAGTTCACATCTCTCAAAGGTCGTCCTCACCACACGAAGGCAGGTTGTATAAATCACCACACGGTCGAATTCCAGGTCAACTGATGGCTGCTGGAAGGAAAGCATTGAAATGTAAATATATTTGCTTTACTTTCTTAGATTTTATTGTGTGTGCACAGTTTAAATTAACAGCTTCGAGTAAAAGTCTTATACATTAAACACACTCACAAAGGTGGAATGGGCACTTACTTTGTAAGTTCAGAGTCATATGTTTCTAAGACTGAGACGTGCTCTTCAGTAGGAGAAGAAGAAAATAGAAACTTTTTGTCATATGCAGAATGTAGATTTTATTACATATGTGTGGTTATTTATTATATATAAAGGGGAAAAGAAATGGCAGAAGGTGAAGATGGAAGGTGGAAGATATAGGACGTAAAAGCATAAAGGACTGCTTAGGTCAAGGAGAGGAGAACACTGTATGTGTGGCTAGGATGAAGAAGAATAAAGTATAATACTGCTGGTTAGATGGTTCAATCGGCGCTTTCCAACAAACCCAATGACCTGAATTCCATCTCAGGGACCACATGGTAGAAAGAGAGAACCAGCACCCACAAGTTCTCATCCAACCTCCAAATAGGTGCATGTATACTAAAAATAAATGCTTTAAAAAGTTATGTGTGTGTGCTACTATGTGTGATAACTTTAAAAATAAAACAGTAAAAAACAAAAGTGCAAAACACTGAGACATTTCAAGAAATTTAGCAAGAAACAACATGATTTAAGTGGTTCAATTTGGTGGTTTTTCTTTTTAGTAGCATGTGCAATAAGTTTAATATTAATGATGACTCAAAAGGAAAACCTTGTGGTAAAATAATGAACAGTTGGTTTTATTATGGCGATATTGTTCAGTATCTAAATTATCTCTTAAATCTACTGGAGAGAAAGCCAAATAATCTGAAAGCTTGATAAGATGCTACCACAAATTATGAATGCCTAACATTTAAAAAGCTGGAAATTCTTAGACTTTTGAGGCACAGTTTCCTGTGTGTGACTAATAAAGCCTGAACCATGGAAAAATTTTGAAGCTGAAAAAGCATAGCACTTGTGGATGTACTTTCTGAGTGATCAACCTCCAACATGCAGCAAAAAGGCTCTACCACAAGGAGTGAGGATTGAGAGGTGCAGAATGGGGGTGTATAGAAGGTAGCACAAGAGGGCAGAGAGCCTGGCTGGAGAAGTAAAAATACAATAAGTATTCGGACATGCCAGAATACAGGCAAACAATAACCCAAGTCAAGGTGACAACTGTCCAATTTAATAATCTTTTCTGTGCTTTCTGATAAACTAAATGCCTGTAGCCACTTGCCTGAGATCCCTGCCCATTGAATTAATTATCTTAAACATTTTATCACACTAATATGTAAAGTCAACTAACATAACACGGTTATGGTCATTTAAAGCAACCACATGACTCTTAAGCCACCCATGAAGTAAAAAGTTAGATTAGAAACCATCCCGGACAACTGAAGGCTAAACTCAGCCAGCCAGAACTTCACTACTTTGATTTCAAACAAGTCGGATAAATTTTCCAAGATACAAATGGAAAAAACAGTCGTAAAGAAATCCAAAGTTATAAGAATGAATATAATAGCCTACCCTTACAGAAAGAAGGGATTTTTTTCCTTGATGACATGTTTGATAAAGATACAGGAATAACCTACTAAGTCAGTGTTCCTCACATGCTTATGACTACGGGACTATCCACTGGAATATGAGAAACCTACAATGGCCACATCATCAAGATGTGATTCTTCTGAAATTAAGACTCGTGTTGTTGGAGATATGTGGGGACATGGAGGAGGCATGATCAGATTGCATTGTGTATGTGTATGAAGTTATCCAAGATTTAAAATCTAAAGATACAGGGATGACTTATTTCTCCAACAGAGTATAGCAAGTAAGCTAAAAACCCAGAAGCCTAGAAGGAATGAGTGATTTCACAACTATGAAGACAGGAGAAAGAATAGAGATAACAAAAACACAGGGAGAATGACATCTAAAAGATTAGATGGTTTCATGAAGTCACAGAGTTAGAGGCATGAGACCCTACTGGTGTCAAACATAATTGTTTTATACGCAAGCTTTAAATTCTTAATTTGGGAGATCATCTGATTTGTAAATGGTTTTACCAAATTAAAAAGGGTTGAAAGGGCTGGAGAGATGGCTCAGAGGTTAAGAGCACTGGCTGCTCTTCCGGAGGACCTGAGTCCAATTCCCAACACCTTGAAGGAAGTTCACAACTGCCTGTAACTCCTATTCCAGGAAATCTGACACCTTCACACAGACAAAACACCAATGCACATAAAATTAAAATGTATAATAAATTATTATAAAATGTTTTATAAACCTTACATAGAACAATTATCTGAAAGCTAAATATGGTATATGTTAAATTTCTATCACTATAACAAATGCTTAAGGAAATCATCTTATCAAGAGAAAAGCTTACTTTAGCTCACAGGGTTATGTGGTGCAGTCAAATTGCTTACTTTATAAAGCAAAGGGGAGAAAGAAGGGCCAGGGTTCTATCCATAACAATGCTGAGGGCACACTTCAGTGATCAAAAGACCACATTCTAGCCCTCAAATTTTTAAATATACTTCTTCCCAACAGCTCCACTCTTAGAATCAAGCTTTTAATAAATGAGTTGTTAAGGAACATTCAATATATAATTTCTATCATAATATAAACCACCAGAGTAGAGAAAGCATGGCCTTGTCAGTTAGATACACTTGGGTTCCAACTCAGGCTCTTGTGTATGCTTGGGAAAGAAATGAGTTAGCCTCAGTTTTCTTATCTCTAAAATGTAATAATAACAGCATTATTATTTTCTAACTGGTTTGCTGAGAAGATTTAGTAAGAGCAGCAATGAAAACAGCTAGCAGGAGCTTAAATGGTAGCTCAGTGTTAAAAGTTAAGGGGGAAAAGGGGTGGCATAGTAGAATCTCGTAATTTTGGTTTGAGAGAGAGAGAGAGAGAGAGAGAGAGAGAGAGAGAGAGAGAGAGAGAGAGACATTATGGGGATATGTTTTTGTTTTAATCCCAGATGAGGAATATGGTGCTGTATTGTCCACAACAAACTATGATTTGCCTCATGCTCTAGCAAAGGCATGGTTTCCAGCTGCAGATAGTTTCAGCAATTACGTGGCATCTGGAATTCTGGGGACTTCTCAAAGGATATGTCAATGCTAGAGCTCCCATAGAAGGGGTCATTTAGCCAGTCAGCAGTTCCTCTTCCCATTCACAGTCATAGAAATGGAGGTAAGAGAGCCACTGTGCATACTGCAACCTTCAGAGCAAAGTTAAAGATCTCCTTTCTCTGATCATGGGAGGATCCTTGTTTTCTTTCCTTTATAATTAAGTTCTCTTTTCTCTCTTTATTCTTATTTAATCCCTTGTGCTAGTACTTATAACTTTGTGTTAAGTAGAGATGTCAAAAAAAAGGACAACTTCACCACATACAAGACCCTATTGAGTGAAGAAACATTTGTTGTGGTTGTGGTTGTAGTTGTGGTTCCTCCTCCTCCTCTTCCTCCTCCTCTTCCTCCTCCTCCTCCTCCTCCTCCTCCTCCTCCTCCTCCTGCTACTGCTGTTGCTCCCCATCTTTCTCTTTCTCCTCCTCCTTCTCCTCCTTCTCCTCTTCCTCCTCCTCCTCCTCCTCCTCCTCCTCCTCCTCCTCCTCCTCCTCTTCTTCTTCCTTATTGACTACAGTGTTAGCTATGAATTTCTGAGGTATAGTCCTGGTTATGATAAAGCTATTGCCTTCTGTAGTAGATTTTCTTAAAAGCTTTACCATGAACAGGTGTTGAACTGGATGGATCTTGGATTGGAAATGATCTGTTATAATTACCAGCTCCTCCTGATAGCTTAATAACTTTGTGTCTTCCTTTCAGTCATGAGAATAAACAAACATAGTGCTATTCACAAGGTATGTATCATGGTGTTAAATCAAAAGAAGTCCTTAGCAATATGACTTACAGTCTGAAAGAACAGTATATGTAAGAATATGTAGTGTTGCAACTTGCTAGGTAGAATGAGAGAAAAGCTTAAGTATATAGAAGAACATTGTACAGGATGCTTTCTATAGTTGCTTTAGAGGTTCATTTCTGACATCTGTGTTGATAGTGAGAGGATAAGGTTAGGTAAAAATCCAGGGAAACAGTAAAAAGACATAGACTAACAGACTGGATACATAAACAGGACTCAGCATTTTGCTGCATACAGGAAACACACCCCAGTGTCAAAGATAGACACTACCTCAGAGTAAAAGGCTGTAAAACAATTTCCCAAGCAAATGGTCCTAAGAAACAAGCTTAAGTAGTCTATCTAACATCGAATAAAATCAACTTTCAACCAAAAGTCATCAAAAAAGATAAGGAAAGACACTTCATACTCATCAAAGGAAAAATCTACCAAGAAGAACTCTCAATTCTGAACATCTATGCTCCAAATGCAAGGGCACCCACATTCAAAGCACACATTTCACATCACACAGTAATAGTGGGAGACTTCAACACCAAACTCTCATCAATGGAATGATCATGAAAACACAAACTAAACAGAGACACGGTGAAACTAACAGAAGTTATGGACCAAATGCATTTAACAGATATCTATAGAACATTTCATCTTAAAACAAAAGAATATACTTTTTTCCTCAGCACCTCGTTGTACCTTCTCCAAAACTGTTCATATAATTGGTCACAAAACAGGCCTCAACAGATACAAGAAGATTGAAATAATCCCATGCATCCTGTCAGATCACCACGGACTAAGGCTGGTCTTCAATAGCAACAAAAACAAGAAGCTCATATATAAATGGAAGCTGAACTATGCCCTACTCAATGATAACTTGGTCAAGAAAGAAATAAAGAAAGAAATTAAAGGCTTTAGAATTTAATGAAAATGAAGGCACATATCCAAACTTATGGGACACAATGAAAGCAGTGCTAAGATGAAAACTCATAGCACTGAGTGGCTCCAAAAAGAAACTGGAGAGAGCATATACTAGCAGTTTGACAGCACACCTGAAAGCTCTAGAACAAAAGGAAGCAAATGCATCCAAGAGGAATAGACGGCAGGGAATAATCAAAATCAGGGCTGAAATCAACCAAGTAGAAACAAAAAGAACTATAAAAGGAATCAACAAAACCAGGAGTTGGTTCTTTGAGAAAATCAATAAGATAGATAAACCCTTAGTCAGACTAACCAGAGGGCACAGAGACAGTATCCAAATTAACAAAATCAGAGATGAAATGGGAGATATAACAACAGAAACTGAGGAAATTAAAAAAATCATCAGATCCTACTACAAAAGCCTATATTCAACAAAACTAAGAAATCTGGATTAAATGAACAATTTTTTAGACAGATATCAAATACCAAAGTTAAATCAGGATCAAATAAACCATCTAAACAGTCCCATAACCCCTAAAGAAATAGAAGCAGTCATTAAAAGTCTCCCAACAAAAAAAAAGCCCAGGACCAGATGGGTTTAGTGCAGAATTTTATCAGACCTTCAAAGAAGACCCAATACCAATACTCTTCAAACTATTCAACAAAATAGAAACAGAAGGAACACTATTCACTTCATTCTATGAAGCCACAGCTATGCTGCACATTCTCCCTTGGAGATGGAACCGTTTCTGTCTAATCAGGAACTTGTCACCATTCCCTTTCATAGAAGACATCATAAGAGATTTTTTTTCTACTTCTATCATGTTTAATGTTCCAAATAGATTTTAAAAACTGATTGAGTGCATATTACTTTTAACTTCAGAAGATATCATGTATATTTAAGAGGAATTTAATTATTATAAATTATTTTGATGACTTAAAAATGTCAATACTGAGTTGTATATTTTAAAATAAATTTTATTAGTTTAATAAAACAAAGAATAAAGCTACTATGAACACATGGAAAAAATCCAGGGGAAAAATGCTACCTACCAGTGAGATGGGATGGGAGGATACTTGAACCACCTCAAATGTCTTTCCTTAAAACATAAAGAAGGGGAAATTACATGTTACTAAACTCCTCTAGGTAAGTTTGAAGGGCTCATGACATGTATTTTATGACCACTTTTAATCTGAATAGCCTTTAACCTAAGAGGAATATGATATTTATAAAGGATGATGTAAGTTACAGTGAATCAAATGTTAATATGATGAATGGAGAAAGGCCAGTGACACAGATGCATAAGATGGCACCACACAAATGTAGCCAGTGCTAATAGTAGTATAATCTAAACAAATGGTTTGCCCAGAATTATGTTGGACACATTCTGAATAATTATATTCAACCTCACTGCCAACTTCTTCGGACTGAGAACAAGGCTGAATGAACATGAGATAAATGAGGTTAAGGAATATGGTTATATATTAGAGTAGACTATTAGGTATAATTTAGAAGTATGCCTGCCTAGAGGTAGGAATATCCTGAGTGAGTTTTGAAGAATTTTTCCTATAAATTTTAAATAATAATTTTGTTCACAAAAATTGTCTATATTTGATTCATTTCTCTATCCCTCAACAGATTTGTCAAAGCATCTGGCCAGAAAACTAAAAATAGCTTCTCAGTGGTACATTATCCATTTTTTCCCTCCCAGAGGGTTACCATGAGAATATCATGAGGATCGAAAAGATAGAAGACCCTGGAATAGCATTGATAAGGCACTGCTGTGAAGTCTGCTGATCTCAAAGAATCCCAGAGAGAAATAAGGGCAGGCCTCTCCTCCTTTGTATGGGTTACAAAGATGAGTCTTGCAGATGCCTGGGAGCTTCCTCACAATCTGTAGCAAATAGACAGGGGAAAATGGGTATGAAAGAGTCTGAGGGGCTGTGAGTAAGCCTGTGTGCCCTGGCGGTGCTACAGCCACTGTGAAGTGGAATCTCCATCACTATTTATCTTTAGGCATTCTGAAGCCTCCACGCCACTGGATCAGCCCTTGGAATTAGTCCCCACACATACCATTCAGGGGTACAGTGAAATGCAGGCTTAGCCCTTCAGCCTGGAGCAAATCCAGTGGACTGTTTACAGTAGTTGTCTGTTAGGTCGTAGGCAGAGTTAGATAGATTTCTTGATACAGTCTTCTAAACCTTGCTCAAGTATACCTCCAAGGCCTAAAAGAATCCAAATCTAAAAACTACAGGAATTCTAGTCTTAAGACATCATCATCATCATCATCATCATCATCAATTTAAAATGTCTTTGAACGTCAGTGGCAGACACAATGCTAATAATAAATTTTTATGTATTTAATTCTTAGTGTAATTTCCATGATGGTACTGTCTAAGGTCATGAATCTAAATTCTAGATTCAGAGAGGATCCTGATTAGATGACAGAGTTATACAGATTCAACCAAGTCAACATGGAAAACTAGATAATTACCCTTCCAAAGTCTGGGAGCTCCCCAGCTCCCCACAGAACCCCAACACCTCACTCTTATGTCCTTTCCCTTTTCATACCAAAGTCACTACTAACTCACACTCTGTTGTTAGACTCCATTGCCCATGAAGTAGTCTGTGACTTAAAATCTTTGCTTCCTTACTAAATTACACCCCACATTTAGCAGTAAGTTACATCACACTAGGGTACAATTTTCAGGTGTGTGTGTGTGTGTGTGTGTGTGTGTGTGTGTGTGTGTGTGTGTGTGTGTGTGTGTGTGTTTGTCTTTTTTGAAAGACTCCTTTGAGATAAGTAAAGTGGGGAGATCTTTTGTCCTCCTCCTGAAAGCCAACAAGCCAAGATATTAGTTTTGAGTTATTTCTGATATTAGCACATCAGAAAGCACCCTGGGACCAGACCCAGATTGCTTGATGACCTGACAGGCCAGTCCGGAGATTTTAATCAATAGGCCAGCAATGGAACAGAACAGGTCTATAGCTTCTGCAAGTGGCAGAACACTCTTTATCTGTTGTTTGCTTGATTTTCCTCTCCATGAGACTCTGCAAATACTTGTAGTTCAATGTATATTAAAAGATGCATCTTAACATTGTGGTAAATAATTAACCACTCAACCTAATTCTCAATGGTGTAGGTGTAGAGCTCTGAAGGGAACTTCCCCACATTCCGCTGTGAGACACAGATGGTTCATTTAAATGTAGTCCTGCCACCTGCTTACAGAATCTTCGGTGCATCTCTGGAGACTTCCAGTGCATTCTTTTCATTGTCATACAATGAGAGTTATGACCCAAACTTAAGAGATGAGGAAATCTAGGCCTGTTAATAAGCTGAAGGTGCCCAGGTAACTCAGAGGAAAGGGATCAAGGTCAGAGCTGAGTATGTACCCTTTCTGGAGCGCATTATATGATCCTGCAAGTTATAAATAACCAAAGAAAGACACTGTTCTAGAACTGAATGACAAGTTATACCAGGATGTGAATGTCACAGGGACAATCCTGGAAATGACTGCACCTCCCTCCACTTTTAATCCTTGGTTAAATGTCACCACCCCAAGACAACATCAGCACCCCCAAGCAACATCAGCACCCCCAGGCAATCATTCCTCCTTACACCATCTACAAAAGTCCCTCTGTCTTCTTACCTAATCTTTTCCTTTAAAGTAGGCAGGGCTATGGAATATTGTACAGTCACACTATTTGCTCCCTACCAGGACCTACAAATAAATTATAGCTCTACTAAATCAGGGACTTACGGTATTTCCTAAGAACTAAGAACCCATAACACAATTGGGCACATAGTAGGTGCATAATAATAATTTCTATGCTTTTCTAAAATTTAGACAGATTTTGTTCATTTCCCTCTTAGCAACTAAATAATCTTAATTTAAATATACTCAAACATTGTAAGTCCCTTACTTGTAAAATTAGGAAGTTCTGACATATGATTATTTGTGAGGTAAGACTCTTTGACAAATGAAAAATAACAAAAACGTGGTGCCTAATAAACACTCAGCAAAAGACATGTTGTATTGAAAATCTCATTGCTAATATAAAATGCCATTGACATATCAGCTTCATTACTGCTCTATAAGTGAAAGGTCACAAGAAAAGATCCACATCGATACACACTTCCGTGGCTGACTTTTACACTGTGTGCAATGATTACAAACCAAATCTCCTCCTGAAGGCAACTGTGACTCATATTTTTAGGCATTTGGAAACAGTCAAGTCAGAAATATTCATCACGTGTCACAAAAATCCTTCTTTTCTCAGCAACCCACTTTGTGTTATGCACAAATGAGCAAACACACTCTGCAAGTGAATATTTCTATAAACGGAGCTTTCTGGTTTGTTCACTTCTCAAGACTGCACAAGAAAAATGTTAATGAATTCCCAAGAAATTGTCCATTTGTTCAGATTTATTGCTGAACTGGCCGAGACATTAACTGAGAAGTCAATACCATCCTACACACCAACATTAAAATGACTGTTCAGAGAAAGCCCTCCTGAGACACTACTGATCTTGCAACATGTCTGACTATGTGACTGAAGAAAGAAGCCTTCCCCCACCAGAAAGCTGGTGGTTATAGGGCAGGCAATGTAGCTCTGGCATTCAGCACTAAGCCAGCTCAGGGTTTCAGGTGAAAACCTAGACTTTAATCTTTTGAAAACCAAAAGAACATGGCAGCAGGAATGACTTGCTTTCCAGCACAGAGTAGTAACCGAAGCTTGACCCAGACACCTCTTTAGAGGACATTTGCCTCGTCATGCCGCCTTTCCTCTTATTCCTCTATATCCAGACAATTCCAATTACTGGCATTGTCCACAACAGCCTTTAGACTTCGCATTCGTCATGTGGTATCAAGGTTACCCCATGCACTCTTCCACATTTGAAAAAAAAAACAGACCTACATAGTCTAATTATTTAGAACAATATTTGTTTGATTGTTTGCTTATTTTTGAGACAAAGCTTCAGTGTGTAGCTTCTCCTTTTTCAGTCTTCCAAGTGCTGGGTATGGGCATGAGCCACTGTGTCCTGTTCAAACTTTTGTTTCAGAAACAAATGCTATGCACTAGGAAGAAATCCATCTCGCTTGGCAACTATGATCACAGCATTCTTGTCTTGGGATACCCAGAAACCTAATTGATCAAGGTCTGTTTCTGAGTTTGTATACAAAGATGTTTCAAGAGGAAATTTGCATTTGAATTTAAATGAGTATACAAAAAATGTAGTCAGACACCATAAAATCTGTGGGCGGGAGATGGGGGCTGAGCAAGGCAGGGAGGTAGAACAACCCTGGCCCTGTGTTCTCTGCCTGGCTTCTTGACATCCACCCTCTTTTTCCCTTGTGTTTTTGCTCTGAAGGTTATAGAGAAATACAGTTGCTTTCAACTTACTGAGGTTTTTCTGGGTCTTCAACTTGGCAAAACAAATAGTAAGACTTCCCAACCTCTATTAATCCAAGGCTAACAGCATATAAAAATCCCTTACTAGACATAAATACCTTCTTTACAGAGACAGATAATGGTTAGAGTTCTACTGCTATGATAAAATACATTGAGTAAAAGCAATTTGGGGAAGAAAGGTTTTATTTCACTTTGTAGCTTATATTCCAGCATCCAAGACAGGGCAGGAACTTGAGGCAGGAACAGCTGAGGTAGAGGCCATAGAAGGATGCTGCATACTGGCCTGCTCCTCTTGGCTTGCTTAGCCTGCATTCTGATGCAGTCGGCCATCTGCCCAGCTGAGGTTCCTACCTCCAAAATGAGTCTAGCTTGTGTCAGGTTAACAAAATAGTAGCTGTTGCTACTCTGGAGAACTCTAATGGGGTGTAACATGAACATGACAGACAGTTGACTTTTCTGGGATTAGGGCTTCATTTCTCTAATATGGAGGTCACAATAATCTAGCCTCACGGCAACTGTGATGCCCTATGTAAAGTGTTCCTGGCCATACATTATTAACTATAAAACATTATAAGCATGCCAGTGTCATTATTGTTTAATCCTATGACTAGGGGAGAGACTGCTATCTAAATCTAAAACCTCTTCTTCAAAGGAAAGTGTTCCTCTAAAGCCTCTCTTCCCATGTGAATAATCTCACCTCCATTGGGATTTTTGCAAACACTACTGATTGGTGTTTGATATTTCCCCATCTCCACAGATAAAATCTGTATCAACGGAAGTGCCAAGATAATGACATGCAATAGCATCCAGTCCCAAAACGCTGGGCTCTCAACAACAAAAGCCAGATAGCAAATCAATCGGGTGCATCCTGCAGACAGAGATATTTCTTAAAGTTCATTTTCTTCTCACCCTTTGAAATATGCAATTTGAAAACACTGGACAATAACACCAGAAGAAGTGACTAGAATGTCCCATGCTAACCATTTTCACATGCTATAAGACCCTGTACTTTTCCTTAAAATCAAAGCACCCGACGCATACACAGCAGAGGGCTTCCTTGTCTGGCCTCAGTGGGAGAGGATGTGCCTAATCCTGTAGAGGCTTGATGCACCAGGGTAGGGGGATACTAAGGGGGTCCACTCTCTCAGAGGCAAAGAGGAAGGGGGATGGGAGGAGGAACCCTGTGAGAGGGAATCAGGTGGTAAATACATAAATACATGAGTCCTTTCTTTTCATCTCCCCAAATAATCAAACAATGATAAATGAGAATGTCCTCAATTTTCTACCAAGGGAAATGTTTGACTAATCAGGTAAATGTAACCATTTTCTTTCTGTGCATTGGGATGAGATAAAAACCTACTTTGGGACTGCAGTAGCTCATTTTAGCTCGTGCTTTCATGAAGCATGTCGAGGAGAAGCGATAGCAGCCTCTGCGGAACACCAGGATAGATGGAGAACTGAAAACAAAGCCACTGAAAATTCTGAAGTTCAGAAAACTGAACCTAGCCTCAGGCAGATCCCTCATCCCTAACTCCCTCTTGGGCTTCTGTATTTAACTCTTCTGTCCTTTAGACTGTGTGACTGATAATGGCCCCAACTTCAACTAAATTTGTCTATTCTCTGATTTTCATATTGCACATGATAGAAATAATTAGTGTAGAGCATTATGGGAGATTAGAATTGTGTGTAATAAGTGTGTGTTTTAGAAGTTGGCAATCCTTTAATGCTGTAAGACAGTAACTCTTAATATCTTAACTTCAAAGGAGAGAAAACACTGAGTCACAGCATAGCATGTCCTGCCTAAAGCCACTAGAAAAGTAATGAACCCCATATTTAATCCAAATAATAGAATTTATCACTTTGTGTAAGCCTCTTAACTATTTATTGTCTGTGACCGTTTTTATATCCCATTTTATTTGGTAAAGAGTATGAAATTAGAAAAATCAATACAGGATTTATGAATGACAAACTTTCATGGATAAAGGTTTTAAATACTCTATTGATTAATTTCATTACAGCAAGTAACTATAAGCTTAATGTCCTAGAAAAAACAAACACTGTTTTACAAGACGAGTCAAAAGTCTCCTATGAGCAAATATCAAGGTGCCAACAGAGCCACATGGCCTGCAAAGCCTTGCTTGGGTTTTGTGAGGGGAACAGGTTCCTTAAGTCATGATTGCTCCCATTGCCACCCCCCATCTTTAAGGCATTTGACCACAGTCTATGCTGCTTCTGTGATTCTGACCCCCCTGCTTCCCTTTTCTAACCACCTTGTGATTATAGTAGTTTCAGCTAATAACCTAGTACATATTTCTCATTTTAATATTCCTAGTTTCATTGTAACTTGAAAATATTTTGACTAAAAGGTAACTAAGTCATAGTTTCTGGATATTATGAGACAGATAATATCTTTGAAATAAGATAGATAGCTGTCATCAATCTGCCTTCTACAAGCAAATAGATAATTTCACAGATGATAAATACAGGTAAAAAGAGATTAGATAGATGATATATAAATATAAGATAATGATAGATAGATTTTGTGTGTGTGTGTGTGTGTGTGTGTGTGTGTGTGTGTGTGTGTGTGTGTGATTTTAAAGTACCAGATCATAAGTATAGGAATCAAAAGACTTCAAGTATACAATGTTAAAGCCAAAAAGAAACCTGAAGTTAATCCAGTATAGTTCAAGCAAACGTACAGCAGTGTCAAGAACACTTGAACCTGTGGTTGCTACTCTAGCCCTTCTTCCTGAAACTACAACCTAAGCACAAGTACAGAAGAGAAGCACAAAACATCTGTTCTTCTAAAACCTTCATAAAATCATCTGTAATACACTTCCTCAGATAGCTCAGTGATTAAGAGTACCGGCTGCTCTTCCAGAGGTCCTGAGTTCAATTCCCAGCAACCACATGGTGGCTCACAACCATCTATAATGGGATTCAATGCCCTCTCCTGGTGTGTCTGAAGAGAGCTACAGTGTAGTCATATAAATAATAAAATAATAATCAAAAAGGAAAAGAAACAGGAAGGATATAGGTACAAAGCCAGTCCCTTAAAGAGAAGGAGAAGGTGGTCCTTGTCAGTCAGACATGCCCTTTGTACTCTAGTCTATCTCTTCTCTTCCTTGCAATAAGCTTTGCCTCTGTACTGGCTGATTTTGTGTGTCAACTTGACATAAGCTGGAGTTATTACAGAGAAAGGAGCCTCCCTTGAGAAATTGCCTCCATGAGATCTAGCTGTAAGACATTTTCTCAATTAGTGATCAAGAGTGGGAGGGCCCCTTGTGGGTGGTGACATCCCTGGGCTGGTAGTCCTGGGTTCTATAAGAAAGCCAGCTGAGCAAGCCAGGGGAGGCAAGCCAGTAAGCAGCATCCCTCCATGGCCTCTGCATCAGCTCCTGCCTCCAAGTTCCTACCTGTGTGAGTTCCTGTCCTGACTTCCTTTGGTGATGAACAGCAATGTGGAAGTGTAAGCTGAATAAACCCTTTCCTCCTCTACTTGCTTCTTGGTCATGATGTTTTGTGAAGGAATAGATACCCTGACAAAAACAGCCTCTAATTGTCAGAGAAGTTAGCCATGTTAAATCCATTGTCCAAGAAGCCTGGGGACTTGCTATCAAAGTCAGATACAAACTATGACCAAGTTTGGGAGACCCTTTTATGACAAAGGAAATACAAATGAAAAGAGTTCAAATTTCTGCATTAGAATATAGGTGGTGATGGCCCATGCATTTAATCCCAGCACTCAGTAAACAGAGGCAGACAGATCTCAGAGTTCAAGGTCAACCTGGTCTACAGAGCAAGTTCCAGGTCAACCAGGGCTACACAGAGAAACCTTGTCTTGAAAAATAAAAAAAACATTGCTCTCTGTTGCTGTATTTACTGACTTTATCTTGTGCACATTTTATACATTTAACCACAGATGCTGTGAGTTCATGGATGGAGCAGTATTTTTAGGTCCAGAAGTCATTGTTAGGTGTGTGGTACTCTCTGACCTCTGGATCTGACACTATTTCATCCCCTTCTTCCACAGTGGTCTCTAAGGAATGCAAAGTATTATATAGATGTTCATTTATGGATAAGGACTCTACTAACATTTATTCAATATATTTGACTAGTTCTAAGTTTTTGATTTAACTACCATCCACTGCACACATAAGATAGATAGATAGATAGATAGATAGATAGATAGATAGATAGATAGATAGATAGATACATAGATAGATAGATAGATAGATAGATAGATAGATAGATAGATAGATAGATAGATAGATAGATAGACAGACAGATGGACAGACAGATAGATGACAGATAGATGCCTAGGGCTTTGGCAACTGAGCCTAGGCTATTTGATGTGTTTCATATCAGTGAGACTGAAGAAAAACAAGGTGAGGTAATGATAGCCACAACAGTTTTCACACGCTGGGGACATAAATAAATGCATCTCTATACTCCCATGTGACCAGGGCTTGAGTATAGAGAGCACAAACCTCAGGAGATTTCCTTCCTCTTCCTTCTGATGCTCATACCAAGAATTCTAAATCTAGAGGGAGGAAGCCCATTGTGATTCCTACTATTAGTTCTCTCTAGTAAGAGGAGCCACCACCAGTTGATATCCACATTTATAAAATAAGTAAGTTCTACCTACATGCTCACCTTATCCACCACACACAAAGTTACCTTTTAAAATTTTGACATAACCTCAGACTTAGCAAATCTAAAACCAAGCTTTTACAAAATTCCATATTTCTTATTATCTTCTCTTTCTAGCTTTGGACTGTTTGTCTCTTGCTACGTAAGGAACACCTTTGTCCAGTCTACTGAGGGTACATAAGCCCTATCCACATCCACTGGATATGTCCTGATGAATGCTCTCTTCTGTCCCTTTGCCTGCACCCTGTCACAATACAATTCTCAGATCTCATAGCTCCTACAGCCTGGTGCCTAGACTACTATGTCCTATTTGCCTTGGCTAATTCAAATTTCTTCCCAGTACATTATCTCTTTCCCACCAATATCAAGATATTTTCAAGTGTCCATCCTATAAAATTTAAATATGTGAATATATATACAAATACACATATGTATATAACATGTCACATGTATATACATATAAATGGCAGTGAAGATATTTCCTAACTCATTCACAAATTTGTTATAATTTTGCTCTTATCAATACTTCAGTAAAAAAAAAAAAAAAAAAGACCTCTATTTCCTGCCACTTAAAATCTAAACTTCTCAGCTTGGTTTATAACCATCTTTATAATCTGTCCCAAACTTCTTAATTTTCCCTTACCTTTCTGGCTTCAAGCATGTTTTTACTATAAAAAATAAGATTAAAAGGGTTTTTCCTTTATCATTATTGATACTGTGGACCAAATAATAAATATGGGGGAATCCAAGCATTATCTTGTACATGGCTGGGTCTTCAGTAGCACTTCTGGCTACCTAATAGAGTCCAATAGCAACATCCTAGTGGTAAAAGACAGAGTCGCTAGACATTGTCAAATGCCTTCCATGAGCAAATCTGCATCACCTGTGAACCACTAACATGGAACAGTGTGTGGAAATATGTGTGCTGAAAGAATATTCTGGGAGGGAATGTATGGACTACCATGCTTCTAGTAAGGCCTGGGCTTGGGCGGCCTACAGGTGATTTCCTTCCTTCACTCTTCCATGCCTGTGGCCATTTGGTTCCCCAGTCACCACATGGAAGCTGATTAAGCATGTCAAGATCTGCTATGGAGATCCTGACTCAGCAGCTTTGGGACCAAGCCCCGGGCCTTTTTGTATCTAAAGACAAGAATAGCTGATTGATCATGCGACATTGAATTCCCAAGATTTCACTTTTAGCATATTGTCTTCATATTTTTATATCCAAGTCTCTTTTTGATGATAAGGACAGTAGCCATTTATGAAGAGGCAATAAATATCATCAGTCCCTGTGCAAGTAATTTCCTGTGTTATTGCAACTCTCTGATGTGGTTTCAGACTTTGAAAAAATGTGGAAACTGAGATTCAGAGACATGAAACAATTTTCTCTGCTTCACATAGCTAGTATGTGGGAAATGAGAATTGAATTTTGTTACCTTTATCTCCCAACCCAATAATGGGACGCTATATACACGCTTGTCAAATCCCAGCCCTTTTATTAAAGATATTGTATTTGCTTGCTTCCAAAGTCCCTCTCACAACCTCCTCTACAATCTCCGTTGGCCTTACATGGTTTGATTAGTATACAATGCTGGGGCTTATAGCCAGGACCTTATGCATAGTAGGCAGGTACTCACCCCTAAAATACATAGCCAGCTGCTATGCCACAAATAATGTTCTCTTACGTACTGAGCAGATTGTACTGAGTCAAATTATCAATGTTTTTTGAGATATTATTACTATTACTATTTGTTATGTATGATTTTCCTCCTAAAATAAAGCTGAGAATGGGAGGGAAGAAAATGTGGCTAAATGTCCCTACAGTTCCTGTAAGATGCCAAATGCATCACTGTAAAGCTTCTGAAACGTGGTCCATGAATCAGGGCATCAGCAATGCTGGAGAATCTGGCACAGGCTCAATCAGAACTGGTTCTGATGCAGTATTTCTACCTCAGTAAAAGCCCCGTGTGTTCCAAATGCACAGTGCAGACCACTAGTAATGAATTCTGAAGTTTCTCTGTGTTCTGGCTATAAAACAGAATGTTCTTTTTGTACCCCATGGAGAATAAATGAAGGTTCTACAGGAAGTTTGCCTGTTCCTATGACTGTCGGGGAGTGACTTGTCATGTTCTCCCCCCTCACTTTCTCCTCCTTTCTAAAGGAAACTTCCTAGTTCAAACTTCCCACAGCGGTGACCATGAGTCAAGTTCAGGTGCCCACGCTCTCCTTTCTTAATTTTATTTTTTAAAAAATGTGATGGAACATAGCATGTGACTTCACACACAAAAAAATCCAGTTCACTTCACAGCCCTCTTATTTGAACTCGACCTCAGAGTGCTCAACTTTTCCAGCTGAATCTGTGTCACGTTGAGTCCAGTTTACCAGATATAAGATACTAAAATTGTCTTGTTTTGCTGCTAGCTATATTTTATGAGTGATTTCATTGTTGTCTCCATACCAGCTACTAGAATAGCTCCTTGTGAAATGTTGGAGTCCCACACAAATAATGTCAGCTTTACTCCCTCTCTGGAAGGCAGAGCAAGAGCATACTTTGAATTGAAACTTCCTAGGACTTACAAAGGATGTTCACAAATTGCTCTAGGCTCTGGGTCCACTGCAGAGTCTTCAAACAAAAGCCTCATTCTCTTGCTAGCTCTCAGATTGAGCCCACCCCTAACCTAAAAGAAAAATGAGGAGGGTGTTGAGTGTGCTACCAGGTACCTTTAGAATGGTGCCTAAAAAATGGTGATTTTCAATACTGAAGACGCTTCTGTCCATATTAAAATTCCCATCCTTTCTTGGTAATTTTTAACATTCAAGGAAAAAGGGTTTGTCAGAATAATTGGAAATCTAATATGGTCAGGAAATCAGAATTGAAAAAAAAAAACCTGAAAACATTTCTAGAATATAGTTAATACTGTTAACTCATTTACAAGAATACTGCAATTGCAGTGTGATCACAGGGATTAGTTATGTTCCATGTGAAATATCAAATGAAGTCACAAACATTACAAATCAGAGCTGGGATTTTCAGCCCCATCTCTAACATTTAGAGAGCTTGAAGATGCTTGCTTCTATTCCCACAAAAGTAACTTCTTTGTGAGTCTGTGAGAGAACTGAGTTTACAGAGCAGTAAGAGGTACCAAAGTCTAAAATCAGATGCATTCAGAGACATGTATCTGAGATCTTTCCTCCAGCAAAAGGCCGTGCATCCATAACTGATAGAAACAATCGAATTTCAATATTTTACCTATTTTCCACTACTGTAATTGTCTTAATTTTTAGTTATGTGTATGTGTGTGTGGAATGGTATGTGACATGCACACTACGTGACTGTACAGGTGCGCATATCAGTACCCATACACTTGAAGGCCAGAGCACGACTTTATGTGTATTTCTTTATTGCCCTTATCTTATGACCCTGAGACAGAATATCTTGTGGAAGCTCACTGTTTTAGCTCTGCTGGCTGACCAGTGAGCCCACAATCTCTACATGTTACAGGCACATGCAGCCAAGCCTGCATAGTTACATGGGTGCTAGGGATTTGAACTCAGATTCTCATGCTTGTAGAGAAAATGCTTTTTCCCTACTGACCCATCTCCTATCCCCATTTCTGTCATTTTTATGTTTAATTAACTTCATAATAAGTGAAGGTAAATAATGAACTTCAGGAGTCAGCCTTCTCCCCATACTGTGTAGGACCTGGGAACTGAACTCAGCTCATCAGGCTCAGTAGCAAGTATCTTTACCTACTGTGTCTAGAATCACTGTACTACGCTATAGAACATCTGAACTTATTCTTTTCATTGACTGCATTTTGGTTTCTCACTATCCATCGTTTCTCTACTCTACCACTTACTGCCCTCTACAATCCTCTCTTCCTATACTCTCTTCCTACAAGGGACATTTTTTTCACTTGCAAATAGAGATAAAATTAAGACAGGGTAGAATCAGATACAAATAAATAATTCTCTCATCAGCCTTAAAGTCAACCTCCTCCTTCCTTAGATTAGGAAGACAAGACAGATCACTTGTCCTTCTCGTCCAAGACTAGGATGGTTGTTAGTGGGGAAATGCGTTCTCTCCCTCTACCTTGGGGGCTGGGTTCCCAGCAGAGTGATTTTCATGAGCAATTAATTCCTGTTATACTCAACCTTGGCTGTAAATGTAACTCACTACATAAGGGAAAAATTCTCCCTCATCAAATAAAAATGTAGCTACCAGCAGGAAGATGGGGTTTATCTTCTTCTGAGGCCTTGCACAGCACAGTACCTGATAGAGATGCCATTTAAAATGTATGTCATTGAATCTCCATCCTGCTCTGGGTGATGCTGGCGGTGTCTCACAGTCCTTCCTCATGCCATGATTCTCAATAATGATGATCAAAACCCTGTGTCTGGCTTTGTAAGCCACAGAGCCCTTTTGTGATCCATATTGAAAACTTCCTGGTTAATTCTGATATGCCTTTTAATAGTCCAAGTTTCCATAGGTGACACTGAGTAGGAAGGATGTTGGTGGCCCCTCTTCCTGTCCCATCTTAGGATATAATTTTCAAAAGAAGAATGGAGAGTTAGAAGAATGAGCTAGACATTATAGACATGTAGACCTTATAACACAGTAATCTCCCTGCTCCAGAACTGTCCCTGATGCAGAGACAGCACTCGGACAGTCTGTCAGAGGAGCTGGATATGACATTATTCATCTTGCATGGTAACAAGGGCTTCCTGGCTGTACTGGTTGGTTTTGTATCAACTTGACACAAGCTGGAGTTATCACAGAGAAAGGAGTTTCAGTTGAGAAAATGCCTCCATGAGATCCAAGTGTAAGCATTTTCTCAATTAGTAATCAAGGGGGGAGGGCCCCTTGTGGGTGGTACCATCTGTGGGCTGGTAGTCTTGGGCTCTATAAGAAAGCCAGCTGAGTAAGCCAGGAGAAGCAAGTCAGCAAGCAAGCCAGTAAGTTACATCCCTCCATGGCCTCTGCATCAGCTCCTACTTCCCAACCTGCTTGAGTTCCAGTCCTGACTTCCTTTGATGATGAACAGCAGCATGGAAGTGTAAGCTCAATAAACCCTTTCCTCCCTAACTTGCATCTTGGTCATGATGTTTGTGCAGGAATAGACACCCTGCCTAAGACAAATTGGTACCAGCGGAGTGGGGTATTCCTGTGACAACCTGACCATGTTTTGGGGAGGACTGTGGAAGGACTTTGCAACTTTGGGCTAGAAGATCCATTCAGTGTTAAGAGCTCTGTGGGATGTTGTGTAGGAGCTTGGACGATAATGTTGAGAACAGTGCAGAAGATGGAGGCCTGGCTTCTGAAATTTCAGAGGGAAGATTAAAGACTTATCAGGGCCATTGCTAGTTTGATTTAAGATTCTGTGGTTTTGGCTAGCTGGGGATGAAGAATCAGCTGTGATTAATAAGATACCAGAACTACTAAAGTAAAACCATTGCATTTCTGGGACTATTGATGCTGGTTAGCTGGAGCTGTGAAATTGGCAGTGATTGGGAAGAGACTGGCATCATTGAGGTGAAATCTTCAGAGAAGTGTTTTCAGAGAGCATAGAGGCTGTGTTCCAGAGATAGCCAGAGTTGTACGTTGTGTGGTGGTTCGACCTGGTAATGTGTAAGAGTCACCCAGGTGGTACTGGTTTTGAAGGCATGAAGGAGTCATAAAGAGCACCTGAGGCCTGGGTACTGGGAGAGGCCTCAAAAGGACATTGGTGAAGGTGCAAGCCTTAGTTGCAATTGATGGCCCAGGACTGAAGGGGTCATGCAAAGGAGGTGAGTGAGGCTTGGCACCATGGAAAAGCCTAGTTGCAGTGGAAGACAGCAGTGTTTTGGAGATACCAGTACCATGAGATGACCACCAAGAACAGCAGCAGCAGTGGAGTACAGGCATCTGGAGCCTAGAAGATAAGGTGTGTGCAACAAAGGGCAGAGCTGGAGAATTGACTCGAGCCCTTGGAGGAATCCAGAAGATTGTGAGTGGATCCAAGACATTGGCCTGTTGGAGATTGATTTTGCTTTTGATTGTGACTGTGCCCTGATATATTTCCCTCCTGAAGGAAGAAGGTATTTTAGTGGATCCCACAGTTAAGAGACTTCTAATGGTAAAAAGACTTTGAATTCTAAGAGATTGTATATTTTTAAAGGGATTGAGATTTTTATATGTAAGAATTTGCAAAGACTGTGGGACTTTTAAAGTTATTTAGATCTCAGGGATGAATAAGAAAGTAAGGGTTGAGGCTTAATAGTGATGTATTTGCATGTCAGGTTGACAAGGGGTCAATTGTACTGACTGGTTTTGTGTCAACTTGACACAAACTGGAGTTATCACAGAGAAAGGAGTTTCAGTTGAGAAAATGCCTCCATGAGATCCAGGTGTAAGCATTTTCTCAATTAGTAATCAAGGGGGAGGGCCCCTTGTGAGTGGTACCATCTGTGGGCTGGTAGTCTTGGGCTCTATAAGAAAGCCAGCTGAGCAAGCCAGGAGAAGCAAGCCAGTAAGCAGCATTCCTCCATGGCCTCCACATCAGCTCCTGCTTCCTGACCTGCTTGAGTTCCAGTCCTGACTTCCTTTGGTGATGAACAGCAGCATGGAAGTGTAAGCTCAATAAATCCTTTCCTCCCCAACCTGCATCTTGGTCATGATGTTTGTGCAGGAATAGAAACCCTGACTAAGATACTGGCCATACTTTCACCATTGGACATTTGATGGAATACTGACCTGGGACTGTTCCAGTTTTTATTGTGTCTTAAAGGCAGGAATAAGTGAGCAGATGCCAAAACCCGCTTATCCCTGAAGGAAGTCCTTGGATACAATGAGTGTGATGCATGGGAAGCCGCAACAGAAGCAACACGCAGGAGCTTGTTAGGAATGCAGACACCCAGTCCCTGCCAAGCTTCTTGAACCAGATCTTGCATGTTAGCAGCATCCTCCAGGGAATTCTCATGCCAACTACATGCTAGGGAATCAAGCTACGTCATCACTAAGCTCTCCCATCTACACTGGATAAGAGGGTTGAACCAGAAAATGAAGAGCAGAGAAATTTCCTTGCAATGTGCTATTGGAGGGCACAGCATCTTTCTGTCCTTTGCCTAGCTATAGTCAGAAAGGAAGTTTGAAGAATTTGGCCGGCTTATTTCTCTTTTAACTGATGAAAAATCAGAAAGCAAGAGACTGGTCTAAGTGGCTATGGCTGTGTAATAAAGCTGTGGTGATAGACAGAAAACTGTATTCAAATCAATTTTAAGGGTTAATGTGGGTTTTTTTTTTCTCATATATTAAATATAAGCTATGAATCAGGGAGCAGCCTGGAGCTGTGTGAATCTTGCCCAAGTGAGTCACTACTGTGGAGATACATTCAGAGATAGGTTATAAGGACCCAGACGGCAAAGGCCAAAGGTGGAATCAGTGCAGTTCCTGGTTGGGGCTGCATCAGAGATCCTGGAATAGAACTTATTGTTATTATACTGCAAAACTTAGACTTAGTATTAAACTAACCCCCAATGATTTATCATACCTATAGATTTATGTATCTTTTAACCTTTATGAAAGAGGGTTTTACTTGCAGTAGATGATGACTAACACAGAGATCCACAGCTGCCCAGGGTGCAGAGAATAAAAGGTTGAGAATGCTTAGCTGTAAAGGGAAACCATATACTGCAAACCCTCTCCCAAATCTCAGGGATGGTTGTAGAACAGGGATCAGAAACATCTAAGAGCCACAGGCTGTAGATGACCACAAGGAAATGTTGTCCTGGACACAGCGGTTAGCTACCTATATGAACTCACAATGATAGGTACTGAACTTATAAACCTATACAAAGCCAAACTTGTCTTGAAAGATTTTTAAAACGTGGGATACAAAGTAGTGTGGGTAGGGAAAGAAGAATGGATCTAGAAAGAGTTGGGGGAGAAGTGAATATGATCAAAATAGGTATGAAACTCTCAAAGAACTATTTTAAAAATTGCAATATTGTAATTGCTAAGACACTTTAAATACTGTCACCACAAAACAAAGATAAGAATATAAGGTACTACATGGTGCCTAGCATTATTCAGCTATGTCTAAAAAACATGGTATAAGTAATAAATAGATCCAATATTTTCAGTTAGTAGCCTTTTAAAAGTCAGTTGTTGAAAGGATCCAAATAGAAGATCACAGATAAACTTTTAAAAATATCATATGCCATGAGGGGCTGGAGACATGTCTCAGCAGGTCGGGCTCTGAGTTTGGATCTCCAGCACCTATTTGAATGCCTGAAATCCAAGTGCTCAGAAGGCAAAGAGAAGGATCTCTGACACGAACTAGCTAGCTACACAGTCAAGTGAGTGACCTTCTTATTCAGCAAAATATCTTCCCCTAATAAATAGAATTCAATGGAGGAAGATACCCAAAATCAAACTCTGGCTTTTACACATGAACACGCGAACACACACACACACACAAACACACACACACATTTTTGTGCATCCACATATATGTGTGCCCTACACATAGAAAGAGGCACACACAGGCACATGTATGCAAATATATACATACATACTACATATACACATGAAAAAATAAATGTTACTCAAGAAAGGCAGACTCATTTTGGGAAAGGTAACACGCAGAGATTATGTGTGAAGTACATCTTCACCCTCTAATAATAAAACTCTGAAGAGCTACTACTGTGGAGTGGCAAGAGGAGGAGATGACAAAGCAGAAGAACTCCTCACGCCCTCTTTCCCACCATAGGTCTGATAGACCACTAAGGACCCAAATTGCATCCAGAAGAAATGACCTTTGAATGAAGGTTAAAGTTTCCACTATTGTACTAGGTTATTTATTCATTTCTACCTCTTCAACTGGGCCCTTAACCAAGGCAGAAAACCTAGACCATATGAGTCAGCAACCCATCATTATAAAAATTCCTGAGATAATTCATAAACAGATTCCTTTGGACTCAGTTTTGGAGATTTGAATCCATGATCTCTTGGACCTGTGAAAGGGAACAAATCATAATAGAAATAAATGGTGAAACAAAATCGCCCACTCATAGCTAAGAAGGAGGAAGAAGGGCCAGCATAACACAGTTCTGTTTGTGAGGACATGCCTTCAATGAGCAAAGAGGCCTTCCACAAGACTGTACCTGTTCAAGGTTCTACTATTTTCCAGTAAACCCAATGAACCTCTGAGAAGCATCTAAATGCTGAACTATAGATGCAGCCATGATGTGTGCTGCCTGGAAGACATCCAGTGCTTCATGGAGAGTCATCAGAACATAAGAGGGACAGTGGAGAAAACAGTGGAGAGAGTTCCTTTACCACATGTGGATCTCACTCCATGCTTTTGTTTCCACTAAAGAGAAGGACCACACAGCATCTTATTCTGACTAGTGCTGAGCTGCTGTCTTCCAACCTTAGCTTTTCTTGGAACAAGAGTTAGTAATGATGCTCTCTCTCCTGCTCTCCCTTCAGCTTGTCAAATATTCAAGATCACTGTAGAAGAAACAATCTAAACACAGTCCCATTTCCTTAAAACATTGCTGGCAAACTCCTGATTGTGCTAAAATCTCCATACACATCCTTAAATATGGTAGGATGGTTACAGGCCCTCTGTTGTTGGTAATGTTCCAAAGTCACTCTGCTGTTACAAATTCTCAAGTGTTGGAGGTACTGGGAGACAACCAGGTGATGAGCATTTCAACCTAGATAACCAACTTCACATCATCTCTGTCAATCACATTTACATTTTTTCAATGCAAAGTTAGGTAAGAGCATCAAGATCCATATAGCATTCTTGGGAAACATTTTTAAGTGTTTATTTTTAAATGTTTATTTTTAAGAAGGCTAGTATAACATGGAAATGTTAATATTTCACATATTCCATGTCACACTCAAATACAGCCCTTGCTACTGAGACTGTTGGCTGCTTTAAATCTTCAGCTCAGCTTACTGCATCTCAGTCATCTTTAAGTGAATTTCCTGGCTTTATCAACCTCTGATGATTCCTAGCTGAAGAAAAGAATAGAAGAAATTTATGTAGGATATTTTTATGTGTCAGGGGATATTCTAGGTCTACATGGTTTTCCTCAAAGTGTATAGTGAGGAATATTAGTTTAATTATCCATGTATACTTTAAATTTATTGTACATGTATTATATTCTAATAAATACTCCCATCCTGGTGTCACAGAAGCAAAAATATCAGACATAAAAAATTCACCACTTTTTTTTTTCTAATAAGGTCACCATCTAATAGATATTTGGAGCATTTCTGCCCAGTTTGTTCAATAATAACAATGAGAAAACAATATCCACTGAACAACTTCTGGTAGGAAGAATCAGAGGAAAAGAAATGCCATTCCTTCTGGAAGCTAGAAATGTTCATTTCAAACAACTTATCCCTTGGAAGTATTTAAAAGAGCTATCAGTGAGTCACAGTGCTATGAACTTCTTCCAGCCATACTCCCACATTGTAGTCCTTGCTCAAAGTCCTTGATCATTTGCCTCCCTTGTGGGGTTGGAAAAATTGTCATGAGATTAATTAAATCTTCTGTTTCTACTCCTGCCTTTTGGCATTTAGATTTAGGCCCTATCAAAACAAGTTTGCTCTCTCTCTCTCTCTCTCTCTCTCTCTCTCTCTCTCTCTCTCTCTCTCTGTGTGTGTGTGTGTGTGTGTGTGTGTGCACGCACATGCACATGCATGCTTCTCTCTGTGCCTCTCTGTCTCTGTCTCACTCTGTCTCTCTCCCTTTCCCTCCTTCCTCCCTCTCCTCTCCCTCCTCTACCTCTCCCTCTTCTTCCCCTCCTCCTTTCCCATTCCCGTCTTCCCTCTTCCCTATCCCTACCCCTCTCCTCTTTCCCTTTCCCTGTCCCTCTCTCTCCATTTCACTGTGTTTCCAATCATTAAATCTCCAACAAGGAAAAGGGACAGAGATGGGCACAAATCCAAGGGATTCCATCTCACCTGTTATTGTGAAGAAGGCAATAGACTACAAGTTTTTATTTATACAGATTTGGCACCTTTAAAAAATGTTAGTTATACCTAAGAACGTTGTTTTGAGATGATCATTAATAAAAATGATAAAAAATAAATTATATTTAGCTGTTGGAAAAACAAAATGTTGAAATCAGTGAAATTTAATTATCTGCTGCAATATATCCTTAGATGAACTGCTAATTCAAGGTCCTGATGAATTCTATAAAATGCCTCCCTTTTAATTTGCCTCTGTGGTTGAATAATTTGACAGTTTTTGTAGTACTGAGTAAAACAAAATTGGGCTTTATTTTGTTTTCAGATACCTAGTTTCATATTCTCTTCCATTTTTTTTAAAGAATTGTTTATTTATTTTATGAGCACAATGTAGCTGTCTTCAGACACACCAGAAGAGGACATCGGATCCCATTACAGATGGTTGTAAGCCACCATGTCATTGCTAGGAATTGAACTCAAGACCTCTGGAAGTGCAGTCATTTCTCTTAACCACTGAGCCATCTCTGTCCCTCTAATCCCCTTCACAATCCCACCCTGGCCTCTTCATTTCACCTAACTGCCTTTCCCTTGCAAAACACATGAAATCAATTGGTCCCAGATAAAGGTGTACTCAACTAACACACAGGACTTGTGTACCTTATCACACTGTAGCCAATGTTAAATATTTCTTAAATGTACTCAGATATGTTATGTTTTTGAAAATATCTCATAAACTTTTTTTTTCTTGGTAGGGAGACTCAGAACAAATGCATATATTCTCACATACTAAAGAAAAGCTTTGAATAAATTACAGAAAACAGCTAAAAGTTTCAGTTACTGACAGCCTATTGCTTACAGAGCAATAATAAAATTTTAGAGATTTCAATAAAACTGCAGATGGCATGGAAACAATATCAAATAATACAGGACAGTAAACTCGGGTCCCTCTCAAGAGTCAAATCCTCTCGATTCATTAGAGGACTTTGCTGCTTGTGGCTTGTTTTACTTTATCTCATCCAGGGTATTAGTGACAACTCCAGTATTGCAAGCCATTCCACAGCCTTTAGAGGGTGGCTTACTATGCCCATCAGCAATGGCATTTGCAAGTGGCTTACTATAGTCACTTCATGTTCATTCTTTAGCACTCTGAAATGTTCTCTTAGCAAGAGGGGTGAAGACCACATATCAGGAGTGGGGCACTGACTTCAATCGTATCCATGGGCTAATATTGGCAAGGGAATAGTGTCCAGCACGTATGTCTCTAAAGAAGGAAAAATAGAAAGAAAAGAGGCAGAAAAGAATGAGAAGAGAGAAGAGAATGGACAGGAAAAAAAGAAAAGACAAGGGAAAGAAGAAGCAGGAAGCCAGGCACGACAGCAACACTGTACAAATGAATTCACAGTGGTTGTGATTACAGGCACAGAAACCTCAGGAGATCAAGCCAGCCAAAGTCCCAGCATGGATGAGGGAGGGAGTCAGGAAGTTCCACCCCCATCTGAAGACCCATTAACAACTGATGGCTAGTAGGCATGTCAGTTTTCTTCATGGATGTGTGTCCTGAGAGGCTACCCGTGCAGTGAAAGAATGTCTCACTCTTGTGCACCAAGTTGACTCAGTGGCTTTGTGGGGAATGGAAGACATGAAGGTGAAAGAAAAAGTAGGACTAGGAAATAGGGAAAGAATTGGAGAGGTAAGAATGGGGGTGAGTTTGATCAAAGGACAATATATGTGTGAAATTCTCAAAAAAAAAAAAAAAAGAAGAAGAAAAGAAAAGAAAACTAAAGAGAGACAGAGCAAGAATAGACCTACCCTGGTTCTCCTATAGTCATGACTTTGCCTGTCTGGGCAAAGGCATGAGCCTATGCAAAACCTGCACCCTCTTGTAGCTCACATTCTGAGTGGGCAATACTCCAGAATTCTCCTGCCTAATGGTGTCAGTCTTGCTTCCACAACCTACAAAGACTCCTCTTCTCTCAGTCTGTTCTCCACTGGAGCACAACTTTTAAACTCAAACTTGCTCTGTGGAATGCATAAGAAGTGGTAAAATAAACCTTGAACAGCCTGGTGGGGTAGCTACACACAGTTGATGGGAGGCTCTGATCACAGGAGACAGACCCAAGACAGGAAAGACAAGAGTTCTAGACTTTGGGCCCCAGATATAGAATAAGGCAGGAGCAGAAACTGTTCATTGTATGCCATCACATTAGCAGACAAAATTCCAAGAACCCGAGGAACTGGAGAAGTCAACCTGGCTTTGCAGGTCAGTATATCATATAATTGTCAATATAGAAGCAAAGAACACACTGGATTTCACAGTTTGTTGCTTTGCTACATACTTCTGTAATGTATTTAGACATCGATCTATTCTTTCATTTTTCCCTTGCACTCTACACTCCGCAGATGGTAGGGATGGACAACAGAGAGGCATCAGGCAGAGCTGGCCAAGAAGTGAAGGAAAGACATTCATCATTTTCATTCAGTTTTCTCTTTCTAGCCACCCAAGCCTAGGAAATAGGAAAGGGAGCGGGGGAGGGAAAGGCAGCCAGCGTGTCACAGAGGCAGACTGCCTGCTTACTGTCTCCTAGCCGTTCATCTACAAACAAATCAATGTTTCTATAAGAGACAAGTGTGGAGTCATGATGGGGTTTGTTTGAAATCTTAATGAAATAAAAAAAATGGATGAAATGAGTCAGAGAGGGGTGAAACATGATTTCTAAAAAATTCTTTTTATGAAATTTGATCAAAAAATTTAAATATATATAAGTATAATTTTTAAAATTATTTTAAAGATAAGAGAGACAGAGAGGTAAAAATCTCACCCATGTAGAATTTCTCTAGTTTGATGGGAGCAGAAGACCCTGGCTCGTGCCACATGTAAGTGCAGTCTAAAGAAGAGTCTCTGCTTCCTGTTAAGAGGCTGTCTGCTGACCCCATGTGATATGTTTCTAAATTCTGTCTTCACTGGGCATGGTACCACACATTTCACTGCTGTCTGCTACTTGCTTGTGACACACTGTCTCAACATACACGTCATAATCTCATACTTGGCTCTGTATGCCATTTTCCCCCCTTGGATCAGGCATGATTGTGTTAGTAATAGATTAATTGTCACATTAGATCATCATAAGCTGTGAAACAAAAGCCTTCCAGGATAAATGAGTAATTGTGCCATCAGAAATATTAAGAATCCTCTTTGCTGAGCTAAGTCCATGGCACGTGTCCTTGCTGCCTTTGCCCCTCCCCCTTCACCTTACAAGCTGCTGGCTCCAAGGCACGCAGTCCTGAGATCCTTCATCCCTGCAACACACTCTCTGCCACTGACGCTGAGGAAGCAGATTATGGGAAAACCCTACTAATTAATAATCAGCAGCATCAATACCCTACCCTCTCATCACACACCAGCAAAACGTCTTCCTACTCATTTGGAGGACTGGGACCTGTTATCATACACCACAAAGGCCAAGGTGTTTTGTGCATGACAAAGTCCCACAGGCCTACTGAAAACATAGTTGGTAATTATGCAACATCTTCTTTCTCATAGCATTTGACTTCTAAGAGATATCCAAATTATCCAATTGATCTTCAAGTCAGTAGTATAAATGGACATGAACAATTATAGAAATCAACCTCTAAGATTTTAAATTTTAGTCTCTAAATATAAAATAAACATGAGTACTAAGAACTAACTTCTTTTCCCAAGCATATTGTTGAATATGGTCATGTACCCACTGACCCAAAAAATGATATTATTATTCTAAGAGGTTTGATATGAACCACAAAGAACTAAACCATGGCCTGGCAGGTTTCTGTGCCATCCAAAGGCATCCCTTTCACATCGTGAGCTCTCCACTTAAGGCAGAGTTCTAAGGGGCATCAACATTTCTGTGTCTAGAACCACAATATCCTAGGATAACAGAAAAGGAACTAAATGAGAGCATACCATTATAAAAGAATGAGCCGAAGCAAACTGGATGCTTTTAAAATTCTGTATCTGAAAAGCTGGACCATAACCTCAAACTCAAGTAGCCATGGGAAAGATAAGCGAGCACTAGAAACATGGGCTAGGTCCAGAAAACAACAGAGATTGGGGAAAATCCTGGGACCCTCAGACTTGCAGTTTGGAAGGTGATAAAGAGTAAAAGTGGGCCAGCCTCTACCCATCTCCAGCTAGTATCAAGTGAGGAAATTCTGACAACCTTATTTTGCCATGTTACATTTTTGTCAAGAGATGAGACTAGTCTGAATTCTATGTAAACTCTCCTGATTTAAAAATATTGGTAACTATATAAGTTGTCTTTAGCCCACATATTTTCAAATGATCATTGAATGTTATTAAAATAGCATCTTAATGAGCTCCCAAGTTGAGCCTAAAATAGATTCATTCCAGCATGTAATATGTATAGACGGTTTCAGGAAGAAAGATCTTGTAGGACTTTCTCCGTAAGAGTAAACTGGGACACCTGCTGAGAAGGAACTCATGTGCCAAAATGGAAAGGTTGAAAATGACAATGTATTGCAGAAATAATGAAAATCAGCAGGAACTGGGACAAACACAGTATAAAATTATCCTGTCAATGTTAAGTACAAAAACTTCAGAACAGGGCCATGGTCCTTTTCAGGGCAATGACTGATAATAAATGCAGTGATTCAGCACAGGATAAGCCTTTGCCTTGGTGGGCAAAGGAAATGGAGCAAGACATAGAGGAGGAAATGATCCTGAAGCCAACACTACAGACTGGATGTCCCCTAAAAGACCCCAGTGTTAGATGCATAGTGATGAAGCAGTATTGGGAGGTATTTAAGTCACAAGGACACTTTCCTCACAAATAAACTAATATCATAGAAAGAAAATGGCCTTCAGAAATGAGATTATCCCTTTAATGTCTTCTGCCATATAAGGAATAATGTCCTTCCCCAGTGATGCATCCAGAAGACACCATCTTGGAAATGCAAATCACCAAACTGCCAGTATTGAATTCTTCTGCTTCCAGAATTGAGAGAAATAATCTTCCACTCTTCATAAACGTCTTAGTCTTGGGTATTTTGTTATAGTTGATTTAATTAGACAAAGTTCCCAATGGAGAAGTTTTGTGCTCTCAGGAATTGCTCCTCAAGTTTTTGTTTTCATAAAGACCTGACCTGCGTCTCTTGTTCCAAGTGTACATTCTGATTCAGCAGGTCTGAGTGATGCCAGGGGATCCATATCCCTAACATCTCTCTGGTGGTGCTGATGCTGGTCCCCTCTCCTTACTGTTAAGAAACAAGACCCTATATTTTTCCAGAAATGTTAGTGCTTTGTAACTAAAAATAGAACTGTTAGACCAAGAAATGACCAAGCAAAGCTCAAGAAATACATAAAGTCAGTTGTAGTCTTTGCCCTTCACAGTGAGTATGGCAAGAACAATACCTACCAGGCAAGTTTTGGATAGATGTTATATACGCATGGTGGTGGATCCAAAACCACTCTACACACAGACATCAATGTGGGCCGGCTGTCCTAGACTCTGAAAATGCCATGTCCCCCAGTTAGGTTCCATTTCAGGTCTTAGACTCCAGAATGACCAAACATTAGTGTGAATGTTTTGTGTCTTCTTCTCTTTAATTATCCAAATATTTTCTTTTTTCCCTATTGTGTAATTTGGTTTGGGCTTAATAAAACCCCATGTGATCCTGGTCTACCCAGAAGTACCAAAGTTACTTTTTAATTTTCTTAACTACATTTGTTGTATGTGCATGTGTGTGTACACAGAGCTCAAAAGACAACCTGTGAGAGAGTCAGTTCTCTCCTTCAACATGTGAATCCCTGGGATCTAAAATTGTAGGGTTGGGTGGCAATCACTTTTCCCCGATGAGTACTGGCCCCAAAGTCCCTTTTCTTCTAAGGAAGATTCTTTTACAGAGCATTCATTCACCCTGAGAAACCTGTTGACCTTCATCCTGGCTGGTCAGCTGCTTTTCGACATTGTGTAATTAACATGAGTTAATCTGGCTTCATTTGTCACTCTCCCTGAAGTAAGGGAGAGTAGCCATCGTGTCTTGAATTACTGCCCATAAAATTCTCACTGGTGAGTCTCAGCTAAGCTGCAGACACACAACATTTTTACTGGCAATTCATCCAGCCCTTCAGTTGGGATTCATTACTCTGCAGGAACTGTCTGCCTAGTGTGACAAAACAATTTTCATTCATCATCTGCGAGTGTGAGATTAATGAAAGCCACAATCTCGCCAGAACAAAGTATTAAGCTCTCATTTGTGCTGTCAACATGGCAGAAATCGGGACACGGGTTTTCTTCTCTCCACACTGCTTTTATCGGTGAACTAGTCCAGAATTTCATTAATGCCAAATATAGTACTTTTACATAATGTGTATATTTATGGTATATATACCATATATGCTACATTATAGATATGTGTATGTATGTATATCTATGTCTGTGTGTCTGTATCTGTGCATGTCTGTGTATGTGTTTGTGTGTGTGTATGTATCTGTGTCTGTGTATATCTGTGTGTGTGTCTATGTGTGTCTGTGAGTGTGTCTGTGTGTTTGTGTGTCTGTCTGTGCCTCTGTGTGTGTCTGTGTGTGCCTATGTATATGTCTGTGTGTGTATTACATGTAAGAGGAAGACATCAGCAGCCTCCAAAGACAGGGAATAACTCAAATTATAGCCTCATAACAGCACTATTTTTAAAGAGTAAATTTTGTTACATAAAATTATGGATTTAGACCCTAACACAACCGCATTAGGGCAAAATGTTACAGGGAGAGAGATGATATATCTTTCATCAGCATGAAGTTACATATTGGATGGCTCCATCTAAATGTTAATGATCCAAACTGCAGAAGAGGCCTGCATAAGGGCCACCTGGACAGATTTGGGATCTCACATCCAGCCAATGAAGCAGTAATGGGAGCTTGGTGGATCTGAGTCCCATTATCTAGTAAATGATAAAGTCAACAGCAGCAAAAATAAAAGTACACATGCACAGAGCAAGAAGAAGAAAGTAGCATGGACGTCAAACAACCGCAGCACTGATCAGCCTATCGCCCTGGCTTGGTGTCTAATGCCATTCTACACTGAACATAGCAGACCAAGTCATGGACTAGTCAGGGAAAATGCCAAATAAACCTGTAACAATCGTGTGTCCCAAAGTATAAAGGGGCTCAGAAAATTGACAGGGACACACTGAAAAGATACCAGAACCTGTTTTAAGGTGCTTCCACCTGCCAAACCTGGAGCATTTAGAAAATTAACTAAGGGTTATGGTAGATTATGACCCAGTGAATAGAACCCACAAGTACATCTATTGATAATAAGTAGATAGATGAATGAAGCTGTGAAAGAAAGGTAAATGATGTTCCTTGTGAAAAACACAGGCAAATATCTACATTTTTAAAGAAAATTGCCATTTTAGAAAGCTTTGGACCCACTGTAGCACAGGCTGCCTCACACAGCAGTCCTGTTTCGGCCTCCAGAGTGGCTGGAATTACAGATCTGCACCACTAGGCCAGTCAGTTTTGCAAATATAATTCAAAAAGTTGATTTGGGTAAAAATCAATTACTAATTTTCACCTTGTATATAGAAGCTTGCTGAGGACATTTACATGTGTGTGCACATATAAATAACATATTGATACATGATTAAAGTATCTCCAAAAATTAACTACAGTGGGAAAACTTACTGTATAGGAGAGAAATAATAAAATACCATAATAAAGTGATTACGATTAACTTCCTTAGCTGAGATAAAATAGAAATCACTTATCTTCAGATATATTCAATGCAGGATGCAATTTCCTAGTACTGTGCTCAAAACTGTGTAACCTAACTCTACCTATGATGAAATGTCAGAAAAATTCAAATAGAGTAATAGTCTACAAAATCTTGGGGTTGTCAATTATGTCAAATAAAGCAGAAAGCTGCAAAGCAACTGTCTCAAGGACACGCATCTATCTTGTGTTTGAATTATGATTTCTACACTGGCATGCACAGTGTTATTGTTTGGCGTTTTTTTATTGACTTGCCGTCCTCTTGTTTAATAAGAGCGTGCACCACAGGGAGTCCTCTTGGTGCCTGAGGTTCTCCCCATCCCCATTCAGCCTATCAATCCAACCCGGTCCAGATGCTGGACACTTGTCTCCGAGGAGCTCCCATTACTGCTCTCCAGTTAGGCCCCATGCTTTGTGAATTATAAATCATATGATCTCCTAGAGTTTAACTTTCTACCTTAAAAAATTATATTCTTGATCAGTTTCTTTTTCTAAAAATGATTTAAGAAAAGTAAAGTCTCTTAAATCTCTGCACAAATGGAAAAATATCTCTTCTGTACTTGGCTGAGAGCTGAACTATCTACTTCAATCTACCATTTTTTATTTTCTGAGATTGTAATTTAATTGTTATAGCAGGCATATATGTGTACATATATATTTCTAAATATAATCTGTTCAGTATGTATAATGTTACCTGTATGAATATTTTCAGGGCTGACTCTTTGTCACTAGACAACCGACTTGAAACCTGAAACTGCTAGAAGAAAAATATAGGCGGTATCCTACATATAGATCTAGGGAAGGACTTCCTGAATAGGACTCCATTTGCCCAAGAATTAAGACCAGCAATTGACAAAGTGGGAAGATGAACCTAAGAAGCTTCTGCACAGCTAAATCAACCAAGTGAAGAGGAAGCCCACAGGAGAGAGAACCTTAGCCAGCTATACAGCTGACAGATGTTTAATATCCATATACATGTTAAAATTTACAAAAGTAAAGACTCTAAAAACTGAGTCTGTGATGTGAATGGAGAGTTCTCAAAAAAAAAGGAAGAACAAAAATGTGAAGATTTGAATGTCTCAAAAAAATGTTTATCACCCCTAGCAATTAAGAAAATGCTAATCAAAATAATTTTAAGATTTTATCGTAACCCAGTCAGAATGGCGAAGATCAACTGGGTAACTGACAGCAGAGGCTCGAGGGGGTGTGAGGATAAAGGCTCCCTCATCCATTGGTGAGGGGATTGCAAACTGGTGCAGCCACTATGGAAACCAGTGTGGCAAATTCTCAGAATTCATTTTTGAAGAGATGTCTACTTAAAGTGTAGTTTAGATGTGTCCAACCAAATGTTCCAAGTACTTCAAAATGAGATATAAACCAAAAGAAAGCAAATTTGTTAAAAGTCAAAGCATGATACCAAGGAACACAAATGTAACAAAATCAAAATAGTAATCTCCTGGAGCCAGAATTCCAAAGCCCTGGGCCGAAGCAGAATCTGTCTGGAATAAGGGGAAGATAGGATCCCTTGGGTCTTGACAGCTGTAAGGAAAGCCCAAAAAAAGAAAAAAGCAAAAGAGGCTCACAAGCAGGACCTAAACAAGACATTTGCTTGCTTTATAACTACATCTAAGACATGCTTCCAAATCACCATAGAATGAGTCTGAAATCACCACTTGAGATGTGGTTTCAGACTGGGTGGGCATACCAAAAACCACTAAATGGGAAAGCAAGTGAGGAAGTGAAAAATAAGGCCCCATCAAAGACAAACGCACACAACCTAGAGTCATGTAAAATGGAAATGTTAGCACATCCGGAGATCCAAAGATGCCCTCGGTCCGTTCCAGATCCTCATGACCTCCTCGCTCTCCCAACTTGATTTTTTCCCCTGTGGTGCTCAGCTCTGCATGGAACCTGATCGCTGTTAAGCAAAGAACCAATAATAAAGTTCACCACCCCAACAATCCTCTTATTCAAGCCAGAGAGAGATCTTGGGTCCCCTCAACATAGGGGCTAGTTAATGATACATACTTCGCATCACTAAGGCTATGGGATCTCTGTTTCAGGGCACAAGCATCGCATGTTCCCCAGTGCCCTGCACTATATAGAGACGCTAATGGCAAGGCACAGAAGAGTGCTGAGGGGCTTCTCAAACCCTGTAGGTCACTGTCCCAGCTGATGGACAGAGCTGCGAACTCCACATCTGAAAACAGTCCCCAACTGCCACTTCAGTGTAAAGTACACCCCAAACTCTGGAGCTGTGTATTTAGTTACAGTGAGTTCTAGCCTTTTACTACTGACTTTTTGTTTCACAAAACAAATTCACTTGTTTACTTAACCATTTTGAATTACAATGAGATCATATCAAAATCTGCTAATTTGTAAAATGAAGAATGAGTTATCTCTCTACATTCTTTTTGATTACACGTTTCCTCCCCACCTGCAAAGTATTCCTTCCCCCAAAGCATTTTACACACACCCTAAAGCTAGAACATATCCCCAAATCTCCAGGAATCACCTCTATTGCTGATATCTTTAGTTTGAACAGGACACCAAAATGAAAGCTCTGATAATTATACCGCAAGACTCACTAAACAATAATTGTTTAGGAAAACTATATACACGGTCCCATGATTGACTCTATCTGACCTTTGGGATCTTCACTACAAATTCAAACAGCTTTCCAGTTGTATCTACTATTTCCCACACAGTTCACTATACGTAAAGCGATTTCTGGCACCCAAGCATACCTTATCACTCTGCTCCAGACCTGCTTTCCTTTACATAAGGAAACCAAACTGCTATACCAGGCACTGTGCTAACCTGTATAGAAGTAGTAATTGACTTGATCCATCCAATAACTGCATGGATTGAGTATAATCACTAACTCCAACTTGTAGATGAAGTAACTAAACTTTGCCTACAACTAAACAAATAGGATGTGACCTGGGTTTTGAACCTAAGATTTTTTTTCTAGTCACTGTGGCAAACTACTACATAAACTGCCTACTTCAAACCTAATTCTATCTCCAAATTATCATTTCAGTTGCCACAGCAAATGTACTTTCTACTTATTTCCATAGTCACTGGTACATTCTTGTAGCATCTTAGCTCTCTGAGTAGTGCTTTCAAGCTCATGATCTTATCTTTCCAACCCTTAGAAGCTTTAGTCTCCTGTACTGACGGATTGCTGTATTTTCTGCTGACTACATGGTCTTTGTTTTGTTGATTCCATACATCAGAGGCTTATTTAGATACGTAGTTGATTTTTTTAAAACATATCCATTCAATCACTTTGAAAGGGCTTACTCACATTAGATTGGTTTCTAATTTTTTTGGCAACATACTACTTTAGCTGTCCATCAGCAATATCAAAATGTAGTCTTTCATGTGGTGCACAATTATTCACAGGACATTCATTATGTAGCCAATTACATATCGTAGCCACTCAGAATATGAAATTAAAAGGGACAATCCATCCCAGATGCTGGCCAGTCTGTGTAGCAAACAAGTGTCTGTTTTGGAGCTATAGATGCAGAAACAAGAATTCCTACAGAGTGATGGTATAAGTTACAGAAACTACAAAGGACAGCATGGAAGTTTCCAGTAAAGAGTCTCTTCTGAGGTTAATTTCAAGTACTGAACCACGGAAAATAAGTGTCAACATTTCAAGAAAAGACATCACCATGCACTAAAACAAAAATTATGCTCTACTAATGAGAACATGGAATAGAAACTGGTCAGGTAGGGCAAGGACCCAAAGCAATAGTTCAGTTCTGAGAACGTCTTTGCTGAAGGCCAGAAATGCCAGAAAAGAGTTCTGGTTCTGATACCCTTGCCTGCACGGTATAGATGAGGACATGGCCAACCAACTGAGAGGAAGCAACTGGAAACCTTGTGGCTGGGCCATATAGACTGAACAGTTCACCCCAATTTCCATCATCTTATGCCCTAGCTTCTGCCATAAGTTCTTTCAAAAGGTCCCAGACTTGATGGCCTATTTCCTAAGGCCTGTTCTCACTATACAGAAGCTCTGCCCCAGGCCCCTCTCCTAAGCTCCTAACAATGTATCTACATTAAACTTCTCCAGAAACTTACATTCCTCGGTCCATGAATTTCCTTCTTTAATATTGCAAGGTAAGAACCTCAAAACCACTTGGAGTTATGGTGACTTTGGTGTCCACCTAGTTTTCCAAGATTCAACCCCCTCAAGATAACCTTACCTGGGGCAAAAGGCCTTCCTCAAACTCATCCACTGTCCACATTTTCCCTTATCAATATGAGGTAGCCTGATATGGCTATGAAATCTTGTCTGCATTGGTGTGTGTAGGCTGTAAGGGTTAGCATGTCCAGAAATAAGACTGGGGGAGTTAGAACAGGAAATCAAAAGAGCTTCCTATTATCTCTCCCTCCCTTCCCTGCCCTCCCCTTCCTCCCTCTCCATGTCTCTCTCCCAACCCTCTGGGTATGTATGTGTGTGTGCATGTATGCGTGTGCGTGTATGTGTGTGTGTTAACACAGTTCCAGTCACACCCTCTACATTTCATGCTATATTACAGCCAGAAGTTCAATGAACAGTTTCATATAAATGTAAAATCACTATGTACAACTAGAAACTCGCTAAGAGCTTGTGTTGCCCATTACTGCTTTCTGCCCATTTTTTTCCCCATCTCCCCTGAAACTGCCGTAACAGAGCCTACTGAGTGTATACATGTGTTTAGCCTACAAGTGTGGGAAAATTTAGTCTCTTGAAGCAACCGTGAATAACATTGGAGGGGAAGCCTATAATGCCTCTCCCTCTTCCTTAATGGCATAGATTCTGAAAGGCATTTTGACAATCCTCAGAAAGCCCCAGAGGTCCCATTTCAGAGCCTAGATATCCATGGCAGTAATTCATGGACCCATGCCTTACCTTTTTCTTCTTTTCCCACACTCCTCCCCACCCCCACCTCTTGCTCCAGGGTTGCTGCCTCAATAAACTACCTGAGTGCAAGACCATATTTCATACTCTGCCTCTGCGAGAAATTCAGGCATCTACATCAAACTGAGACATTTGATTTAAATGTAAATGCTACGCGGAACCAACAGCTCCACTTCAGCAGAGGAGAACCACGATTAGACTCTGCAGTCATCTGAGCTCAGGGCAAGACTAGAGGCTGGAAAGGGAAATGAGAGCTTTCTCTATGCCCTACAAGGTACACAGACAGCTACTAATCAAACCCAGGAGGCAGATGAATGTTTTAATGAGAAAATAACAATAATGACTCTAAAAATTGACTAACCAGATGGCACTTTCTGATTGCATTTTTGGAAAAAAAGAAAATGCTGGCAGTACCCTGGCTGGAGAAATTATTCAGTATATACAGTGTGTTCATGGGTTTGGGGTGGGGATTTTAGGGGGATGGGAAAGCAAGGGATACTATGGCTCTTCACCTTTTCCTGTTTTGGCAAGCTTTTTTTTTTTTTTAACAGTACTGCTTCCACAGTTCTGAAAGCTTTCTGAGGCTAGGAACACATTAGGGGGCTCGAAAGGGGTTAGGAGTGGGTTCTTCTCTAACAAGCAGCCTTTAAAAGCAAGCACAGAAAATGCAGAACTCTAATCACTCACCAGAGGAATGGGATGTAGGCCATGTTTTTGACCCTGGAAGCAGTTGTGACATATTCGACTATCCAGAGGGTCATTTAATTGATGACCACTAAACCTAGTTCCAGGAGCCTTGTAAGATAATAGAAGAGAAAGATGCTCTTCTGTACAAAACAGTCACATGTCTCTGCACCCTTTTATATGAGGCAACCTCAGTAGGCCTGTCGATCAGGAAAACATACCTTATGAAAGCCGTGTATTCCAAAGACTTTACAAATAGTGTAAAGGCTTCCTACATGTAGGTTGGCAAAATAGTTACCTGAGCCACTGCCCACTCTCATGCCTGAGAGTATCTTCTGCAGTAAATGCATTGGCCACAGTCCACTTGAGTCTCTTGAAGATACCTATTTTATTCTGTCTAGCTATCTTCTACTCTTCACTCTGTGTATCTCTTTTGAATTTTTTCAACCGAAGTCATGAGAATCAGGAAGCCAAGCTGGGTAAGGTGAAAGATCCTGTGACAGTAGTACATCGCTTCTGTCAGAGAGCTCTAATTTGTAGCACTTTCTGATTTCTGTGGTGGGAAACTGCCACCGTGGCCAATTAAAACTGTCGTGGATTTAACAACTGACTTCTATATTTCTTAAGGACCAGTTCTCTCCTTTTGCTTTTCCCCAAAGCGCATTTGCCATTCTCTGCTTTCCAGTGCAGTGTATCAGTTAGAGATCCAGGTATCCTGAGCCTTCACCCATCTGCTCCCCCGCACCCATCTTTGTTCCCAGGTGATGTATCTTCACAAGGACAGCATGAGCATGCAGTGGATACTGGTTTTGTTCTCCGTTCTTCCCAACACCAAGCTGTTGCACCATCCCCAGCTGCCCACAGTTACCCCTCTCTCCAGACAAAGAAGTGGTTCCCATGGGGAATATTTCCTGCAAACGGTCTGTGTGGGAAGCATCAGCCGTACCATAAGCCACGGAGCTCACACTGGCCCTTTATCAGCAGGAACGTCGTTGTAATAAAGCCTGATGAGAAAGAAAGCCTGAGGTTCTGGATGATTTGATGAACAAATGTGTTCTCCAGAACCTGAGATAAACCCAACATAGATCATAACAAAAGGCCAAGAAGCTTTCACTCCTACTAAAGTATGTGTGAGTCTAGTAACATGGAGAATGTATGCTGGAGCCATTTCACAAAAGCAAAAGACCAGTTATCAGGGTTTTAATTTTCACTCCTAACGAAGAAGCACAGCAGGTGATGGAATGTTTGGGGTTTCAGAATCCATGTATCCAGTGGAATAGAAGGCTACTGGTTCGGGTGTAAGATCCAAAAAGAAGGGTTTTAACAGCTCCAACTTGAAGCCCTGAACCTTAGTTTGTACATCCCAGTAGATCTTATGATGCTATAATTATCTGTAGTAAAGAAAGTCACAAATTAGAGTCTGCCTCTAGCCTGTCTCAATAAGAAACCCACAACCCTAGACCTCTGGAGCTCTCGGACCATAACATAACCAAGAGAGCATTCACATTAGAGAGAAAGCTACTGGCATGGCCTGAGCTCTAGGAAATATGAGCATCTATCATGCTCAGCCATCCGAAGTCCCCTTCAGCATCCATCATATCTACAGGGACACATTTAAAGTCACAAGGTCAGGCAGGCATAGTAGCAATACATCACAAAAGAAAAGAGAAGGTCATTTAAGGTCAGACTCTAGGAGGTTCAAAGATTCAAGCTATACAAACAGCAAGGGACATTTCCCTGCCGCGTACCACACCATCCAACCTTGCAACCAAACAGTTTAGAGCAGCACCATGAATGTGGATCATGTTGCTGTGTCTTCATGGAGAAGATACAAGGGGGAAAGAGGCACTGTTCCTCAGCTTGACATTTATACCCAATCAGCCACCATCGCATGGTGATGGGTTGCCAGTAGCTACAATGGCATCCCAAGTCCAGTAACCATAGGAACCATTCTCCATCACTCCCAGTCACCCACCCGAGGAGTTCTGCTTTACAACTGTGCATTGTTAGAGTAGTATAATTCCTTGATCCCAGAAAGGAACTCTTCTTCCAGATAACAAGTTAGAAGTTCAATAGACTGTAAAGTACAGTGGGCATCCTGTCATCTGGGGCATATCATGACACTAATCCAGCTGGTGTAAAGAGGAGCTGCAAGGAGCTATAGAGAGAGACACTCAGCACTTAAGGACACTTGCTGCTCTTTCTGAGGACCTGAATGTTGGTCCTCAGTACCTACATGTGTCACTCTCATTCTAGGGATCCATTGTCCTCTTCTGTCCTCTGTAAGCACACATACATGTCTCACACACACACACACACACACACACACGTCACACAACAACAACAACAAATCTTTTTAAATGAGTAAAATAAAAAGGAGTTTCCATGATAACAAAGGCAATTGACCCTGACTGTCACAAAGAGGTAGAGCTACTCCACATAAGGGCCAGGGAAAATATATTTGACCCTCAGTTTCCTCACTTGGCACTCAGAGGGAATTAAGTAACGAGCAAAGACAGCAACCACTGCCAGATGGGGTATGATGCTAAGAGTTCAAAAACAGCAAGCATTAGAAAGATAGACCTTTCAATCTTGTAAGCCTCCAAAGACAAGCACGAAGTACTAACTCAGAGTACAGGGTTAGTAAATAAAGTAAATAAAGAGGAAGAGCTGAATACAAGTTATCACTTCAAGACCAACAGCACCTTAGGAACTGTAATACATTCTACCAGCTATGGCAAGGCTCTACAAGAATGGAACACACTTAGTGCGAGAAGGCAAATGAGCCAAGAGGTGAACTGTGGTGATGTCCTCTGAACTGACTGACCTACTTCTAAGTTGCCATGAACATTGGCTGCTAAAGCTCACACCCAGGAGCTAAAGACAGACTGACAGATGGAACGGCAGCCCAAGCCTCCAGGAAGGTTGGGTTTGTATTGTCCAGAAGGCATGAACTGATGCTGGTGCCTGGTCACTCCTTGCTCAGCACCCTGGCTGCACGTGCTGCCCCTGTACATCCTCTCTTCTTGAGAGTGTCCCTTACAACTGCTTTTCACAAGAATCCTATCTCCAGATCTGGTTTTTGGGAACTCAAGACAAAGAAGATCTTTGGAATAAAGAAATGGAGATGAAGCAGAAAGAATTTCAGGTCAAAGGGAAGACAGGGACACGGGGTGAGCTGCTTTCATTGTCCTTTTACTTATTGGGGTAGGCTTTCATCTTAGACTGTGTAAATTAAAGGGTTAAAACCCATCTCACAAATTTGCTGTTTGGAATAAATAAACAGTATTATTAAAAATAACACTGTTGCCAAGTACTATTAAAATAGTACTTGTCGCAGAGACTATAGGTTGATCTCCCCAGACTGACAGCAAGGACCATGCTGAAGACACTACTTGAATATGGAGAAGCTGAGCAACAGACATACATAGAATTTTCACCCCTACATTCTAGCCTCTTTGGTATAGGAAGGAACTCCTGTACCAAGTATTCTACCAAAGCATAAATGTAATCAGCAAGCCCGCCACAAAGTCTTTGATCTACAATGGTGTCCAGCCTGCCCGATATGTTAGGGCAGTGGTTCTCATCCTTCCCAATGCTGCAGCTCTTTAATACAGTTGGGGTGAACCCCCACCCATAAAAATTATTTTTGTTGCTACTTTTTAACTGTAATTTTGCCACTGTTATGAATTGTAATATAATTATGCAGGATATCTGAGGCCTCTGTGAAGTGGCTATGACCCACAGGTTGAGAACCACTGCCCTGGGGGCATGGTGGCCCAAAATTTGTGGGAACCAACCAATATCAGATTTTACTTAAGGCCTACCCTACAAGATGGAACCCATACCTGACACTACTTGGGTGACCTGAGACTAGATATACTAGAGATTTAGGGTAAAGCCAAATGTTACTAGTTTTGTTTTGTTTAAAAAAAAAAAAAAAAAAAAAAAAGAGTACTAAAATGACCCCTATGATTTTTTCTGTTGTACTCACAGATCGGTGCCTGGCTCAGCCATCATCAGAGAAGCTTCCTCCTGCAGCAAGTGGGAATAAATACAGAAACCCACAGTCTGACAATACACAAATACGGGTGGGGGGGGAGAGAAAGAGAGAGAGATCTAGGCATATAACTCTAAATAGGAAATCTCCATCAAATCCTTCCCCTCAGAGCTCAGGGAACTCCCTGGAAGAGGAGACAGAAGGACTGTAAGAACCAAAGGGGATGGAGGACACCAGAATAAAGTCCTATAAATCAACTGAGCAGGGCTCATATGAACTTACAGAGACTGAAGCAGCAATCACAGGACCTGTATGGGTCTGCACCATGTCGTGTGTGTGTGTGTGTGTGTGTGTGTGTGTGTGTGTGTGTGTGTGTGTGTGTGTGTGTGTGTATTGGCTTCCAGTTTAGTATAGTATTCTTACGAGATTCCTGAGTATGTGAACTAGTGGGTCTCTGACTTGTGCCTGAATGAAAAAAGAAATGAAAGAGGAAGCACATGACTGCTGCTAGGTCTGGTGGAGGAGGTTTATTAGGGATGTGAGGAAGAGCATAGCCAGAAACTGGGACATCTGGGAGAGCCCAGAGTGAACATGGCCCTGAGCCAAGCCATGTGAAGAGAGTAGGGCGGGGAGAGCCAGAGAGTAAAGAGTAGATGAAAAGGAGCAGGGAACCAAAATAGCTGGGTTACAAAGGGCAACTCGGGGAAAGGGCAGCCCAGACCCTGGACTGGAGGGGTTGTTTAGGTTGGGGGAGAGATATGCCAGCCATACCCTGTAACAGGTAGGGACTGAGGGATGGTGGGGGAACATGGAAGCCAGGACATTTTAGTATGTTAAATAGGCACCTCAGCTGTTTGTCCTAGGGTTGAGCCCTAACAGTCCCTTGGACTATTTTCCTTCTGTTTGTCTTGCCCAACTCCAATGTTTTTTATTTTATTTATTTATTGCTATCCCTTAGAAAACTGTTTTCTAATGAGAGACAGAAAGGATGTGAATCCAGATGCAAAGGGGGGTGGGGAAGAACTGGGAGAAGTAGAAGGAGGGAAAACTCTGTTCCAGAATATATTTTATAAGAAAAACATCTAATTTCAATAAATAAAAAAATAGATCCTTTCTAACACAGGCATTCAATAAATGAGTTTCTTCCTTATTCCTAATATGGCAGTATGCTTTCAAGTAGTTCAAAATACAAAATAGGTTTGTTTGTGACTAGCAGAAGCAGACAAGCATGAAGAGTTTATTCAAGGCCTCTGTGAGAATGAATCTGCCTGGCTCTGCATGCAGAGAGCTTTCTAGCATTGTTCTCAGATGTGAAATGACTTCCAGCCCAGTGCCTGCAGAAGCCCTGAGGGAACTGGCTTCTGAGACAAGGGGGAAGGAGAGGAGCCGTGAGGAGGAACAGACACAGCTGCTGTATTTCACGCTTTATTTTTGATTTACATCAGGAAGAAAGAAAGCCAAATGCATTGTTTTTGGAAGCTGCTTGCTCCAGCTAGGTCAACATGCAGCATGCAGTAATATAATTACTGCAATTATAATATTAGAATATGCAAATCTGTCAGTTAAAAAGCTCTGGGCCTGGAGGTGGAGAGAGAAAGATGATTGATGATAGATAGGTAGGTAGATAGATAGATAGATAGATAGATAGATAGATAAGATAGATGATAGATAGATCGATAGATAGATGATAGATAGATTGATTAGACAAATAGATGATATATAGATGATAGATTGGATAGATAGATAGATAGATAGATAGATAGATAGATACCAACACACAAATGGCAAAAAAAAAAAAGTCAATGAAATGATTCCTAATGAAATTCCACTATACTCATAGATCAGTGCTTAGCCCAATCCTAACCAGAGAGGTTACACGCAGCAACTGATGGCAGTAGGTGCAGAGACCCACAGCCAAGCACTAAGCTGGGCCAAAGGAACTTCACAGAAGAGTGGGAAGAAGGTTTGTAGGACTCAGAGGGGTCAAGGACACCACAAGAACGCAGCCGGAAGAATCAACTAAGCAGAGCTCATATGGGCTCACAGAGCTGGAACCAACAATCAGGGAGCGAGCCTGCATGGGTCTGACCTACGTCCTCTACATACGTGTTATAGTTGTGTAGCTTAGTGTTCCAGTGGGGATCCCGACAGTGGAGGAGGGGTAGCTCTAGTTCTTTTGCCTTCGGTTAGAACCCTTTCCCTCCTACTGTGTCACCTTATCCAGCTTTGATATAAGGGTTTGTATCTAGCCTTATTGTAACTTGTTAAGCCGTGTTGGCTTTATATCTCTGGGAGGCCTGCACTTTCTTTCCTTCCTTCCTTCCTTCTTTCTTTCTTTCTTTCTTTCTTTCTTTCTTTCTTTCTTTCTTGAAGGGAAACAGGAGGAATGGATCTGGAGGAAAGGAGGTAGGTGGGCGGGACTGAGAAGAATGGAGGGGAAATTGTGGTTGCCATTAATGTATGGGAGAAGAAGGAAAGGGAGAGTGAATGGGAGAGGGAAAAGGAGAGGGAGAGGGAGAGGGAGAGGGAGAGGGAGAGGGAGAGGGAGAGGGAGAGGGAGAGGGAGAGGGAGAAGGGGGGGATACTAAGAATGTTTCTAGACTTTTCTTTTCCTAATAAAACAGTAAGCTCCTGGACAGAATATTCTTATTTGCTCCTCTCCCTTTCTATTTCTTTCCAATCCCTAAGGCAGTGCCTTACTTGTTTACGTAGCACATGCATACACTAAGGATCACAAAGTATAATATAGTAGAAAGGACCAATAAGAAAAAACTTCTGGTCAAGAGAACCGAACCTCTGCCCTGGTTAAGACCTAACACTCCAGCGGGGCTGGCTCAGTCACTTTGAGTAAGAGAGCTAGAGGGAAATGCACCTTAAGCCATGCTAAATAGATGGGTGGGATACTTAGTCTTCTTCCCAAAATCCCCACTTCTATTGTAGTCGCTTGTGGACCACACCTCTGTAAAATCAAAAGTCTGTCTACTTCCACGAATAATTCAGAAAAGTATAACTTCCACTTTCTTCCTCTTTCTCTGTTCTAAGCAAGCTTTCCCTGACCCTGGGCTTGTCTCCTGTCTGGGCTTCCTTCCTCTTTCCTGAAAACCTTCTTCCCTGTCTGCCATGTGGCCATTTGTCAGGCTTCTAACCTCTGTGCCAGTTTAAATGGCATGTCTTTTGGTTTTTGTCTTTTTGTCCTCTATTCTCCTCTGCCAGGAAGCAGCTTAAGTGCACCACTTGCCTGCTCTGGGGGGGGGGGGGTGGTGGTGGTGGTGGTGGTGGTGGTGGTGGTGGTGGTGGTGGTGGTTTCACTAATGAGACTGTCCTTGAGCTTCCATTTGAGCACACTCTTAAATTGTTTTATAAATGAGGCAAAGAACCCCAAGAGAGCATGCTGATTTCCTCTGTTCCCCTATATCAAATGCAACCTCAGAGAAAGTTGGGCTCTTTATCACATATTAATCCACCAAGTAGCCTTAGCAACTGCTACTTCCAAACTTCCTCTGTAAAATGCCAAGTCCTGTATGTTTTAAGCCCTGTCTAGTAGTGTCTTTTGTGGCTTGGAGCTAAGAACATTTCCTAGAGAAAAAAATAATTCTGGGTTGGTGTAAAACAGCATGAGAAATCAGGCCAGAAGAGAGTGCATTTGCCTCTACCCAGAAAGTGCAGGCTAGGCCTGGGGTGACAGGTGTGAAGAGGAAAGCAGAGACACAAGGCATGTGGCAGCTGGCTACACTGGCAAATACTCGGCCAGGTAGACAGGAGAGAGAAACCATGCCATCCACAGCAATGGCAGGGGCCAGAGCCAAGGCAGGATGTGGAAAAGAGGAAGTGGCCTCAGAAAAACCCATTCTTATGGCAGCTGAGCCAACTTTAATGATAGCTGCTGAGACTCCCAGAGACTGTGCCTTCTGGCAAGAAATCGGTCAGTGGCATGCTGCTTCCCATGCAGAGTCAAGGCTAAAAGACACTGGGGCCAACCAAATCTTACTAAGATTGACACAGTTGGGTTGGGATGTCCTATCTCTGTCCCCTAAAAGCTCCTGTGTTCATATTATGTTTTATATTACCAATGTGTGATTCTAAGATTCTCTCAGACTAGGAATTCTGTGTTATTAATCTTTGGTGGTTTTTTTTTTTTTAATTAAAAAGTAGTTTATTTGATTTTTTTTTCTAATTTAATATTTTATTTACATTTCAAATGTTTTCCCCTTTCCAGGTCTCCCCTTTGGAAACCCCCTCCCCCTGCCTCTATGAGGGTATTCCCCCACCCACCCACCCACCCACTTCCATCTTCCCTCCATGGTATTCCCCTACATTGGAGCATCTAACACTCTCAGACCCAAGGGCCTCTCCTCCCACTGATGGTCAACAAGGCCCTCCTTAGCCACTTATGTGGCCAGCACCATGGGTCCCTCCATATGTATTCTTTGGTTGGTGGTCCAGTCTCCGGGAGCACCGGGGGGAAGGGGGGTTACCAGTTGACACTGTTGCTCCCTCCCCATGGGGCTGCAAACTCCCTCAGTTCCTTCAGTCCCTTCTCCAACTTCTCCATCTGGGACCCCATGCTCAGTCCAACAGTTGCTGTGAATTGAATCATGGGTATTCCAAACTTTTGGGCTAATATCCGCTTATCAGTGAGTACATACCATGTTCGTTCTTTTGTGATTGAGTTACCTCACTCAGGATATTTTCAAGTTCCATCCATTTGCCTGTGAATTTCATGAAGTCATTGTTTTTAATAGCTGAGTAGTACTCCATTGTGTAAATGTACCACATTTTCTGTATCCATTCCTCTGTTGAAGGACATCTGGGTTGTTTCCAGCTTCTGGCTATTATAAATATGGCTGCTATGAACATAGTGGAGCATGTGTTCTTATTAAATGTTAGAGCATCTGGATTTATGCCCAGGAGTGGTATAGCTGGGTCCTCAGGTAGTATGGTATCCAATTTTCTGAGGGCCCACCAAACTGATTTCCAGAGTGGTTGTACCAGTTTGCAATCCCACCAATAATGGAGGAGTGTTCCTCTTTCTCCACATCCTCGCCAGCATCTGCTGTCACCTGAGTTTTTGATCTTAGCCATTCTGACTGGTGTGAGGTAGAATCTCAGACTTGTTTTGATTTGCATTTCCCTGATGACTAAGGATGTTGAGCATTTCTTTAGGTGCTTTCAGCCCTGTGAATTTCCTCAGTTGAGAATTCTCTGTTTAGCTCTGTTCCCCATTTTTTGATAGGGTTATTTGGTTTTCTGGAGTCTAACTTCTTGAGTTCTTTGTATATGTTAGATATTAGCCCTATCGGACTTAGGATTGGTAAAGATCTTTTTCAAATCTGTTGGTTACCATTTTATCCTATTGACAGTGCCCTTTGCCTTACAGAAGCTTTGCAATTTCATGAGGTCCCATTTGTTGATTCTTGATCTTAGAGCATAAGTCACTGGTGTTCTGTTCAAGAACTTTTCCCCTGTACCCAGGTGTTCGAGGCTTTTCCCCACTTTCTCTTCTATTAGATTCAGTGTATCTGGTTTTATGTGGAGGTCCTTGATCCACTTGGACTTGAGCTTTGTACAGGGAGATAGGAGTGGATCGATTTGCATTTTTCTACATGTTGACTGCCAGTTGAACCATTTGTTGAAAATGCTATCTTGTTTCCACTGGATGGTTTTAGCTCCTTTGTCAAAGATCAAGTGACCATACTTTTCACAACACAAAATACTTTTTCCTTCTCAATTATGTCTAAGCTTTAATTCATTTGAGTCAACTCAAAAGTCCAAAGTTCTATTTAAGACTAAAGGCAAATGACTTCCATCAAAAGATCTGTAGAATCAGAGCAAGTCATCTACCTCTGAAATGAAATGAGGAAACAAATGACAGATACTAACTACCATTCCAAAAGCAGAAGATAGGAAATCTTGAAAAAGAGGAAAAATGGAGGAAAAAGAGGAATAGAAAAAGAAAGAGGAAAAGGAAAAAGAGGAGGAGAAAGAGACCCTCAAAAAAGAACAAATAGAAACAGGCCCAAGGCAGTTCAAACATTAAGAAGAGCTGGAATGTAAATAGTTTTTGTTCCATGTGATACCTCCTAGTGCTTCCCTGCTCCTATGAGTCAGTCAGTCTGAGATTCAGATCTCTTTGGTTGGCATTTCATACCAGTGCCTGCAGCATTCTGAATTAGAACTTAAACAATGGACACTTTACAGGGTTGCTTTGTCTATGACAGGTCTCTCCTCATGTTTCCACCAGACATTGTCTTGTATAGATTCTTTGAGCCATCTCTTCCCAATGAGTCTGAACACACTGGCTGCCTATGCCATGCAGGACTCTGGTGTACTGCACCAGAGTATGAGGAGTAGAGCCCTGAGGTGAACTGAATGGACAGTCTATAGAAGTTTCTTAAAAAACCACTCTAGCCTCCAAAAGCACTGGAGAGGTATTGGGTGAGGCAGCTTGTAAGATCACTAAAATGTTTCCACTTGTCCATTATCATGATTAACATCTACCTCTGTGTTCATGCTAATGTCTTCAGGAACTTATTCTTTTGGTAATACCCTAGTTTTGCTTTCTCAGTGTTTTTTTTTTAATCATTTATATGAACAAGTTTTAAATTTTTGACATCACTTTTGTTTTCTTTTGTTCTGAATGTTTTTATTTGAATCCTAAATCATGCCCTTCAGTAACTCCTTTGCCCCCTTAGCTCCCTGTAGTCAGTTAGAGGAAACCAAGCCACGTAGTTCTTTGGGAGCTTTACCACTTAGAAGTATTTTTTTTTCTGCCAGATGACTTAGTTCATCACTCTCAGGTTGTGCTATCCATAAGACCCTCGTAATGAGCCAAGTTCAACTTAATGCTTCATGACCAAGAGTGGACTTCATCCTAGTTCTCAATAATATGACCCTAATTTCCATCTGAGACATCACGAGAACGGCTATAACTCTCCCTGATTCTATTGCTGACCTGATCAAAACTACTTAATTAATCACTAGCAAGTCCCAGACTTTCCAAAACCTTTTGTAGTCTTCTAAGCCTTCACCAAAACTGCTCTTAAGAGTTTTGACTAGCATTCCAACATGTGTGTCAACATTCCAACTAAACAGTTCTAACCTTGTCTCCTACCCTTACAGTGGGAAATGTACAAAGTTACAAAGTTATTTCACATTTCAGATGTGTACATAAAAACAGCTGACTTTCTCGGGACCAATTTTCTCTCTTATTCCACTACCTGCCACTACTGTAAACCATTTAAACTGCATCATTTATGAAAGAAAAAAGTTTTTCTTGGGCTCATGTTTCTGGAAAGTTCAAGATTGTGTGGCCATATCCATTGAGACCATATGGCACATTTTAACCTGGGAGAAGCTGGAAGGAAAGGTGACCCGTGCACAAAAGAAGAAAGCAAGGCAAGTGCCTGCGATAGTTAACCAATTTCTATGATAAACAAATTTATCCATTTATGAGGGCTCCATCCCATGACTCAAACAACTCCTAGTAGGGTCTATCTCCCAACATGACACATGCACTTCCAACACATGACATTTAGCAGTATATAGTCAAGTATTAGTACTGATACATAATCCTGCACGAACTAGTGACTCTTATTTTTAATAAAATTTCTGCCAAAGCAAGAGTAATATATGAGTCATTCTTAGAGAACTTGATAAGGATACCAGGGAATCCCTGGGCCTCTTGTGGACTTTGTCAAAGCTGCTGTTCATCATCAGTCCCTCTCTTCCTCCCAAGATTGTCTCTTCCCTCCCTAGTACTATTAATTTAATTTTATTGATGTCTAATAATTGCTAAGAAACAATTAGTCCTTATTGCCAATGTTTACCTTTAAATTCAGTTTTTGTTACTCTCAAGACATTCTGATAATTTGTCCTGATCAAAATTATCAATATGGAACAACAAATATCTAGAACATAATAAACACAGAATGAAAACTAGCAACTAACTGTATAGAATGGAAACACAGGTGAAATTTTTAATCTAGTTAAATTTTTAATCTCATGAATCTGATTACCAAGAAAAGACATATAAATTAGTCAAAATCCAACATCATAGCAATGATTTGTGACCATGAAAAAACATTAGCCTTAAACTAGATTGATATAGATAATAGATGGGCTTCACACTACCCCAGTATGAGCAGTTTCAGTAGAGTTGACTGGCATAGGATGTTGACAGTTAAGGTCTTTTCCTGCAAAAGTTTTTGCTCTGAGAAATCATATATCAAGATATGACCTTGACATTGAAGAATTCGTCATATTAGTCAGTTAGACACTGGTTGCTTAGGAATAAGGCTTGAACTGTTGAAATCAAATACACAGAGAGATACATATGTAACTTAACATTTGTAAAACTCTGAGGAGGATACTCGGTAATCTTCTGCTGTTCAACAGAGCACTCAAACTGAGTGAAATAAAAACATGTAGGTACTGCTCACTCATGAGTCTGAAGATTACTGGGAATCTGACTGAACAAGGCTGAGATCTACAGGATTGGCTTCAAACTATCAGTTGGATCTAGATCTTTGTCTCTCATGCTTGTGAGACAACTGGATTTTCCAAACATGTTCTTCTCATGATAGTGGAAACAATGTAGAGAATATGAGTGTAACCATTCATGTTTGCTTTGATCCTCTGAGTGTGCCATATTTGTTACCATCTGATCAGCCAACACTTATATCAAAAGTTTAGAATTGCATTCTTCCCTTAGGTAGCTATGACACATACATGGCAATATCACACCTGTATATAGAACATAAAATGCTATGGGATAAAACATTAGTCTATTATACAACCTTGATATCCTCTGGACAAAATTACCTTCATATCAGAAAGAGTAGGCAGAATAATAAGTGACAAAATGCCTATATCTTAATCTTCACAATCTGTAATCATGTTCTTTTTCATGACAAAAAGATTTTATAGACACTGTGGATCCATACAAGTGGCTGTAGTAACTCCTGGTTGCTACCATAAAATAAAATAAAATAAAATAAAATAAAATAAAATAAAATAAAATAAAATAAACCATAACCTAAGAGGACAAATTATTTATTTCTGAGGTTTTTGTCAGCATTACCTGTGTTTGTTGCTTCTAGATTCCTGTTTAAGAGAAGATCATAGAAAGAAGTAGGTGGTAGAGTAAAATGGCTTCACTCTTGATAACAGAACAACAAAGAGAAAGACAAGGATGGAAAAGACAAAACATATACAAAAAGTTAAGCCCCTATTGACCTATCTTTCCAGGTATTCGATTTCTTTCTAATGGCACTAACCTCATCAGCAGCTACACCTCCCATGGCCCCAACTTATAAATTTCTTTCCTTGCCCAATTTTAAGCATCTAAAGTCTTTCTACTCTGCTCTTTCATCTTCATTCTCACTGTAAATCAGACTTTGTGAAACCAATCATACCCATGACTTGTACCTAAATGCATTGACATTTTCACCACCAGATTAAGTAGTCCATTACTTTAAATGTTGCTAGGCACAAAGTCTCTTAGGCCTAGCCTAAATGTATAGTGTTTCTTTGCAATGAAGCATGAGTTTTCTAGTCCAATTCCCAGCAGAGTCTTCATCTCCATCTGAAACGTCAAGAGCACATTCTTTCCTATCTGTATTCCTATCAGCACTTTGGTCTTCTGAGTTCATCACAGTCTTCCATTAAGCTGTACTCACAACATTCTTAGACTACTCTAGTCCACATCACCAAACCTTTCCAAACTCTTTCTGCAAAGCAACTCTAAAGCTCTGAAAAAAATCACTGAGTATAGTTACAGCAATGACTCCACTAATCAGTATTAGTTTATCTGTAAATAAGCTGTGACGAACAAACCTGAGAAAGACATTTTAAGGAGCAAGGATTTAATCTGCCTCATGGTTTTGAAGGCTTCAGTCCATGGTCCATTGGCTTTGCTGCTCCTCTGCCAGTGATAAGACAAAGCGACATGTCAGAGATAATGTAGTAAAGAATTTCACTTCATAATGATCAGGAAATAGAAGAAAAGAATATGGAAGTGTCAGGCAAAAATAAAGCTGTAAAGTATTCCCATTGACCAGCTTCTATAAGGTCCCAGTCCCAGGTCCTATTGTATCTGCTACCTCCAGTTTCTACCACCAGCTGGGAACCAAGTCTTTAACATATGAGTTTTAAGGAGTCATTGCAGAACCTAATAATAATGATAGGTAGACTTTGGCTATTTGAGTGATCCCAGAGCAATCACAAGAAAGTCAGAGAAGATATACAAATAGAAGCAGGAGTGAGACTTATCTAGGGCTAAGAGCAAAGAAATGTGGACACCCTCTGGAAGCTGTAAAATAAAAGTAATATACTCTCTAGATCTTCAGAGGGATTGCTGTGCCAAAACCTTGATTTAATACTGTAACACGCAGGCTTTTGATCACCATAACTATAAAGTAATATCTCTGCATTGTTTTAAGCCACAAAGCTAGCGGTGATTCTTTTCTGCATCAATAGAAGATGAGCATATTGAGGTGACTAGTAAGCATTATTCATTCCTTGTTAAGCATAGATGCTATAAACCTCAATTCTTATATAATCAGCTTGATTGACCTGAAAGCCAAAGTAACAGCTCTCTAAGCAGGAGGAAGTTGTAAGTCTGGGATCAATGCAAACATGCATGTTTAATTGGAACAGGTTGAAAGGAATTCAGGAAAAATCTTTATTACAGGAGTGGTAATGACTTCTTCCAGATTCCATGCAAGCTTGGTACTAATAGCTGTCAAAGGAAGGTTCCCATAAGGGATATGAACTCCATAGTGCCAGAAATATGCAAATAAGAAGGAAGGCTCAGTCTCATAGTTTAGTACTGGGACTCTCCAACCTCTTTTAGCTTTAACCCATAAAGTCCCTTCTGTCAATCTCTAGACCCATCAACTTCCCTTGGGATTGCAGCGCATCTGGATCTGTTCTTCATTACACCTAAGCCAACCCCACAAGTTCCCCACAAGTTCCCCAAAAGTTTGGTGCTCAGACTCTGTAGCTGCCCCTTCTCTTTTCCCAAAAACTATATGGGACAAATCAAGACACTGGTTTTCACTATTCAGTTCCACTGTGGACTAACCAAGCTTTATAGGCTTGCCATGTAGAAAAGTTATAGACCAGGAATTTTATAAAACAGAGGAAAAGAAAAGACCAACTTAACTTTTTTCACAATTCCAACTTGTTGCTTAGAAATTGACACTGAATACTGCAATTGTTTATTAAATTTTTGGAAGTTACAAGAAAATTATAATTTATTTCTCTTCCAAGGAAAATGTTATAAGCTATAATTTGTCAAAAGTTAGGCAAAATAATGATTATTGGGGAAATAAACTGAGAAAAGAGACTTCAAATCATTAGTGTATTTGTGCACATAAGTAAACTTCTTTTAATTAAAATTTTCTGCATATTTATTTAGTTCATAATTTGTAAATGTCCTCTAGTCAATAATGTCTCAAACATTGGTGTATTTATATAAGTGTATAATTGAATAGAATAAATGCTTTCATTATTATTATTATTATTATTATTATTATTATTATTATTATTACTACTATTATACAAAATTTAAAATATATCATAAACTCTTCCAACATGGGCACGCCATCAAAAAAGGCTGTCTTGCTCAGCTGTTACAATGCTTGCTTAAAGTCTAGAATCATATGTCCAATCTTCCAGTTCACTGATTCTTCCTTCAGCCTTATCAAGCCTTCTGTTGAAAACTGTTGTTGAATTTGCCAGTTCACTTATTGTATTTTTTACCTCTAGAATTTTTATTTTGAAATGATTAACTTTTATTTCTCTGTCAAACATTTCATGTTGTTCATGAATTATTTCCCGAATTTCACTTAATTTTCTGTCCGTATTTTCTTGTAATTCTCTGAACTTCTTTAAAAGGACGATTCTGAATTGTTTGTCAGTCATTTCATAGATCTCCTGTTCATCTTGGTCAGTTTCTAGAGTTTTCTTGGTTTCTTTTGATGATACTGTGTTTCTCTGACTTTTCATCCTCCAGGTGTCCTTATGCTGATGTCTGCTTATTTGATGAGATGACGGCTGCTTTGAACCTTTGTTGGCTTTCTTCGGTGGCACTAGATCTTTACTAATTCTAGCCTGTGATTCTGGATGGGCAGGCTGGTGGCAACCCAGACATTGAAATTTTCCAATCAGAGGAGAAAAAGAAAAAAGAATGAAAAGGAATGAGGAAAGCTTAAATGGTTTATAGCATAGCATTTAGAGAGCAAAGGTACAAGCTGTTAGCATTCAGGAGGGAGGAGGGAGAGGAATAGAAAGCTTACTTATAGAAGGGATAGCATGAAACTTTCCAATCCTGCAGAAAGATATAAATACCAGGGTACAAAAAAGGAAAAGGACATCAGTCAGATTTAATAAAAATAAAAGCACCAGAATCCATATTCCAATCAAGCTATCAATGTCCAGACTCCTAGAGATGGTTCTGGAAGCACCAACATAAAGAAGAAAATACCATACAAACAACTGCCTATGTATCAAACATCTCAGCAGGAGCATTACACAGCATGAGGGGTAGGATTATACACTCAAGGTACAGAAGGGGAGATGGGGGGATCCTTGCCAATCAAAAACACTGCAATCTGAAAGTATGTCCTTCAGATATAAAGGAGGAACAAAGACTTTCTCAGACACACAACTGAGAGAACTGAGCTTGTCTTGCAAGGAAGGCTAGGGGCAGTGATAAATGTAAGCACTAAATCAAACTTAGAATTCTCTAATGTAGTCTAATATGAAATTCAAAAGGCAACCTTATTAAAGAAAAGGAGGTCACACAAGCACGAGGATGTATGTTCAACCCGAGCACTCATAAAAAAGCCAGTCATGGTGGCTTCTACTTTTGATCCCCCACCTTGATAGGCAGAGGCAGGAGGACACCAGACAGCATAGACAAATGAGTGAAGCATTGGTTCCATTGAGAGATTCTGTCTCAAAAAACAAGATGGACAGTATGTGAGGGAACACCTAGGGTTGAACTCTGGCCACCACATGCCATACATGAGTACTTGCAAACACATGTACATGTATGTGTGTGCATGTATAAACTACCCACAAAAGAAAAAATAATCATAACTACAAAGATTCATTAAGATACACAATATGAAGTGTTATAAATCATACATAACATCAAAACCTCAATGTGGGAAAAGCAGTAGAGTAAAAACATGGAATATTTTTAGGACCACAGTTAAGTTGCTATAGATTAAAATGTCTGTTGTAGCTACATGTTTTTGTAAGTATCATAGTAACCACAAAGTAAAAACCTATAATGATACATGAAAAACCAAAGATCAATGGGTAAAACGTACTACTCAAGGAAAAATCATGGAGCCACAATGAACTGTCAGAATCAAGCATAAACCAATTCAGAATAATGCACAAAATGACAATGGTATTTCCTTGTCTGCCAATAATTAACTTGAATATAAATGGGTTAAATTCTGCAATTAAAAAGCATACAGTTGTTGCCTGGATTAGAATACAAAACTAAGACTCAGTCATTTGGAATGTGAATGAAACTTACTTTACTTGTAAAGAAATATGTCAGCTGGCTGGGCAGTGGTGGCACACGCCTTTAATCCCAGCACTTGGGAGGCAGAGGCAGATGGATTTCTGAGTTCAAGGCCAGCCTGGTCTACAGAGTGAGTTCCAGGACAGCCAGGGTTACACAGAGAAACCCTGTCTCGAAAAACCAAAAAAAAAAAAAGAAAAAAGAAAAGAAAAGAAATATGTCAGCTGAAAGTTAAAGTGTGGAGAAAAATATTCCATACAAATGGACACTAATAGACAGCAAGGGGAGCTGTATTTTCATCAGATAAAGTAGACTTTACCACAAAAACTGTGAAGAAATATCATGAAGGTAATCACATAATAACACAGAGGTCAGTTTAACAAGATAACGCAAAGTATATACACCCAAAACCTGAGGCCTGGAAATAGAAAGCAAACACTAATAGATATGAAGGAAGAGTTAGGCTACATTAAATGATGATAGGGACTCCAACATTTCATCTTCTGTGGTGGACAAAGAACAGATTGTCCATACACAAAATTATCAAGGAAGCACACTTAAACTGGACTCTAGACGAAATGGACCTCATAGATATTTACAGAATAGCTATAGAATACACATACTCAACTCCATGCACACAAAGCATACATACCCCAAGCTAAGAGTTATCTATACATCTGTGTTCATTACAGCACTAGTTACAACAACTAAAACATGGAATCAATTTAAGTCACCATTAGTGAAAAAATGAAAATGACAATGTGGCATACTGATAATAGAATTCTATTCTACTATTTAAACAAATGAAAATTTTCAACATTGATAGCCCTTCAGGTTAGGTAAACTAAGCTAAATACACTTATAAATACCACATGATCACATATGTGGACTATAGATTGCTGACCTTCCAGAGAGTAGAATAGTAAGCAGTTAGCAGACACTTGAGTGACTATCAAGTATTGACAAATGTGGAGCTTGTGACCAATGAATGCACAATTACAGCTAAATGGAAAGGAAGAATATGCTTAAATGGCAAGAATAGGCATTAGAAATAGAATAGGCAATAGAAACAGGAAGTTCACAATTTCATATAGCAAGGAAAGGCAGGAGGAAGGAGAGAGAAATGAGGACCAATGCTTACTTATTTTTCCATTTGAATGATAAAACATTGGTAAATAGTTTGTAAATAATGAATGCACAGCTTAGTAAACTCACTAAAAGGATCTGATGGTGCACTGTAAATGGTGGATTATGTTTTGTATATATATATATATATATATATATATACACACACACACACATATATATATGTATATATGTATATGTATATATATATGTATATATATATGTATATATATATACAATTTACGTCTCAATAAATGTCTCATGTAACCAAAACCAAGGTTAGACAAGTTAAATGTCATGACAATAAAGAAGAGTCTCACAGTGTGAGGGATGTGGGTGATATTAATGGAGCTAAAGGTTTCAACAAAATTCACAGAAACTGGGTAGATAAGTGCTAATTATCTGAAGACGTGTAGGAGCAGAATTAAAAGTCGTTGTTACATAGATTAGCCTACAGTCCTTAGTCTATAAGGGAGAGCTCAACTAGAAAGAAAAGGAAAAAAAAAGAGAAAAAAACAAGAAAAAAAGGAAGAAAAAGAACAAATAGAATGATGATTTACTAACAAAAAGTCAAAAGGAGAAAAAGATAAACATTCAAGAAGTTAAAAATGAACTATGTAAGAAAATATAATGTCAACAAAAACCAGAGATGGGAAGTAAAGCCAAATTCACAGATAAATTCTTTCAGAGCCTGCTTTGGACCATTCTCCACAACGCAACACTGACAATTAAGGACAGGCCCTCTGCTTCACGGTAAGTATGCAATGGGTGTCTTTACACTAGTAAAAAGAACCTGTAACAGAGAGAAGGATGGAGCAAGCTAGCAGCACTCCTACATGTACGCTCCAGCCCTAGCCTATATAGGAAAACTCCAAGTGAGATGGAACAGAGGGAAACAGCCATCAAGTAGATTTCACTTAACTCACTGACATTTTCTAAAAAGTAGGTGTTCATGAAAATAAATCTTAAAAGCCATTCTCAAGAGGAACATGGTAATGATTATTCTATTTTTTCACAACATTTTGAGTACAATGAAGTATAATGAAGATGCTCCCTGAGGTTCTGCACAGTGTCTAATGCTCTCAAGAGTAACGAAAAAGCCGGGCAATGGTGGCACACACCTTTAATCCCAGCACTTGGGAGGCAAAGGCAGGCATATCTATGAGTTCGAGGCCAGCCTGGTCTACAGAGTGAGTCCAGGACAGCCAGAGCTACACAGAGAAACCCTGTCCCGGGGAAGGGGGGGAGTTGAGCATGGGACTCTAAGGTCTATCAGTCTACAGTTCTTTAAGTTATATCTCCTCAGTTCCAGCTCATCCTGGAAGCCTTGTTTTTTCTGGGTTTGGGGCAATAAGTCGGGAGTTTTCTCAGTGTAATTGTCTAAAATATTTGGGATCATTACCTGATACCCTAGGGTTCAGGACTAATTCTCGATAACTAAGAAGACAGTATAACCGTGTAAAGTGTCTGTAACAAGTTTTCTGGGCAAATGACATTTTAAATTCTACAAATTAATTTTTCTCATATATAAAAAGGAATTTCAAAATAACTAATTTGCTAATTTAGTACTACTTTGTGAGATTCCTGTGAGGAACTAATGTAATATGAGTAATGCTTGGTGTTGAGGAGTTATTTAATCATTATGAAGTATTATTACTGTTGCTTTTAGAACGTGCTATAAATAAGCCATCAAGACCACAGAGTCATCTGGAGTATTCAGGGAATAATAGCATAATCCATGATCCAGAGCTAGATAAAAGTGTTTCCAGAAACTACTACGACTATCATGCATTCTGATGTAATGGACAAGTCTGAAAATCAGGCTTTCTTGAGGCAAAACCTTTAAATCTCATGACAATTTAATCACTTAAAAACAATATCTTTGATAGTTTTTAATATATTGCTAAAACTGAATAAATTCTATCTTTTTCTACAGAACTTCCCTAGATGAAAACCAAAGATTTTTTTTAAAAAAATGATAAAATTGAAAAGCTCAGAATGAAATAACATTTTTATATTTGGTATTAGACTTTTAAAAGAGGGAAAAAATGTAAGAATACATTTATTATTAGCTTTGAGCCAGATTCGATCTATAAAAGTAAAAACATGCATTATCAGTCAGTAATGAACTGCATGCATTGTAATAATAATCTCCAAAAGTTATTATGAAAAAGTAAGGATGGTTTTTTCAATTATCATAGGGGACTTAACAATAATTGTCTTGCTTCCTTCATAAAACTTTTATGTAAAAGTAATATACAAGAAAACCCTGTGCATGATGCAAAATGCTATGCCAACATAACACTTTTATGTCTTAAAACTTTAAAATGCTTCTAGGTACAGCTACAATAACAAGATGTTAATTTATACTTGCAGACAGAATCTATGTATTCAAGGGCCTTCTTTGGAGTCATTGTTCTTTAATAATCTTAAATTTAGATAAGTG
>CM052712.1:55264362-55328742 GCA_028551405.1 Uromys caudimaculatus | reverse complement strand
CTTTCTCCTGGAGCTGCTTGACTATGGAGCCCTGGTGGCCCAGGCAGAAGTCTCCTGTCGCAGCCACCGCTGTTGGGATCCAGGGGGTTTCTATGCCTGCCTACCTCAGTCCCTGTGTCTTGCAGGTTCGGGGCAGTTCCTGGTGAGCTGTGGAGCTTCTCTTGGGCCTACTCCTGGCTTTTCCAAGCTCCTGGGAGGGTATCTTTCTCCTGCCGCTAATTGACTATGGAGCCCTGTGGCCCAATCTGAGGTCCCCGGCTGCTGAAGGAGCAACACATATGTTTTGTATGTATATTTAAAATGTTCCAAAATTTTTAGTCCTTCTAATGAAAATCTCTGTCCTTCAGACAGGTTCGTCATATAGCAGAAACATCTGTAGCATCATGAACTATATACTTGATGTATAACATATCCTTAATAATTATAATTCATATCTGTCTTAAGTTAAAATAAAATTAAACTGTTGTGTTCAGTAGATAAATCCTTGCATTCTTCATTCAATCAGGAAACAAATATCTTAAACACTGTTCAAATATAAAACCTAGCATAGATGTGGTAACTATAAATATATAAATTTATTGCGTGTTTTCTTAGTTTAAAAACTATATCTAATTAGCTCAGAGTATTTCCCTTGAAACAATTGACCTTCTTGTTTTCAATATCTTCTCTAAATTTGCAACCACCTTCTGTTTAAAATTATCTCCTGGGCACTCTGTCAAAGAAGTAGCTTCAACTGCCCACTGTCCCATTGATCACCCACCTTCTAGGATCTGTTCATTGTTTAACACCTTTTAATCCTTTGACAGTCTTGGATGCTCCCTCATCATGAGTTTCTTTTACTTCCTTCACATGTACACTTTTAATTATTCATTTAGCCATATTTATTGAGCACCTACCACATATCATACTTTCTGGGTCTAGTCTACACAGGTGAATAAAATAGACACACCCCTGTTTTAGGGCAAACTGATATAATACAAAAATGAAAACAGAATGGAAAACGTGAGACTGATTACAAAGAATACAAAAGTGGGAACAATGGAAAGGACCTAGTAAGGATTCTCCATTAGACCAAGTGGAAATGACAAGGAAAAGGGGGCGTCATGCTGGGGTCTACCAATTAGGAGATGCTGATGCACTGAGCACAGGAGAGGCAGAGATGGAGATGCCTTCAAAGCTGTGGACAACATATGAAAATGTCCTTGAGGAGAAAACCAATTGGCTTGTTCAGAAAATTAAAAATATCAGAGTGGCCAAAGACAATTATGACTTCCATTTTATAAAATCCTTCTGAAACAGGACTCTCCCTTCCCAGCCTACCCTTTAATTTCCTCTCTAAAACCTGAAACCATGGAACAAGTCATATTACCAACCCAGGATCATATCAAGTGTTGGTATACTTCACATCAGTCACATATATTCATTTAAAGTTTATAATGTATATACTATGGAAGCTCTGGAACTGTGAAAAATATTCTTAATCTATTATTATTAATGAATCTGTTATTCATAAACCCAATTTTAAATATCCTTTCTTCACTTAGTAGTAGAAACACTAACCTAGCAGCTAGATCTAAGTCTGGACATTTCCTGTCTGTGTTTGTTTTCTTAGTGGAATATGCAGCAATGTCTTAATTATAGAGATGATATAGCATCAGAATTGAACCTGTCCTGCTTTCAAAACCTTGCCCCGCACCACTCTTCTATGTCTGGTTACAGCTGTGTGTGATGGAAAGTCATTTTAACCGTGTCCCCGGATTTGGACTGTAATTCTTTCCAACGCCCTGCATCACAGCAAATGCTCCATCCCTTGTGTGCTGCTGACTTTCAAGCTTTACATTCACCAATCTGATTTTTGCTCTTGAAAACACTAGCAGCTGGTCACTGGCCATGAACTAATTACGAGCTAGAACCTCTGAAGCTGGGGGCCAAACCTTTGCTCTTTGTAGCCATCTCCAGTGTTTATTATGATAACAGAAAGCTAACACAGAAACAGAAAGCAATTTTCCAAAACAGATTTTAAACAGATGCCAGCACTGAATGTGGCATCTTTGGAGGCCAAGTGCTTAGAGTGTCATTTTGTTTTCTGTATTTAGAGTGGCCTCATACAAAGTGTAGACTTTTCAAACCCTTTGGGTAAAATAAGAGTACCCTTAGAGAGTAACCTATTGATAAACTTACATAACAGAATCTCCTACTTAATTCAGACTTTATGAGCTTTTTTATGGCTGACTTTTTTTTTAACTCACTAAAATTTAAACATACATAACTCTGTACCAGTAAACTACATAAATTTAAAAAGAATAATCCCAAGACCCTAGGTTATTACAAATTGTATTTCCCAATTGCATTGTTTTCTTTTGTTCCAAGAGCATGATGCTAGAATGGTGCCCCGAGACATCCTAATTCTATTAGCCTATCCTCGTTGCCAAGGTAACAGGGACTGTTGAAGCTGCTGTCTGAGAAGAAGGTTAAAACTGGCAAGTAGAAGCAAAACAGAGGCAGCAAGCCAGAGGAAACCTGTGCTTATTTAGGGAGCTGAAGATGCTTTTGCTCTTCTGTTGTGATTGCAGTTCTGAGTCTACAAATAATTGAGAAGGATTTTTTTGAAGAATAAAGGAGTGAGAGATGTTACAAAGAAGTCAGAAAGAATAAAAGTTCCTCTAAGGAGAATTCATGATATGGAATATAATTTATAAGTTTTCTGGTTGGGAAAAACATATCATGCCCAAAAAATGGTGTCCAGTCAAGGGTCCCAAACTACCAATTATGCACTGAAGGGGACAGGGACACAAAGCACTAAGACGTATTTTTGTGACACACTGGATCTTATGAAGTAAGTTAGCATACTTCCCAAAGCCTTTGTACATGTAGAACTCTACTGTAATCTGATTTATATGGTTTAGATCTGCTCTGTGGGCATATACATTTTTTCCAGAATGATTTTGCCAATCATAGTAAAAACAGTAACAGTCCATGATCATTTATGTTGACTACCCACAATGTGAAAATATTCACCAAGGATATTTGAAAAATGCTCACATTCAAGAAATAGGGAATCTTAAACTCATTTATGTAATAAGGGGTTATGTTTGCAAATTAAGAAAAGTTCATTATCACTGCATTTAACCAGTATGCCAGGACATGGACCCCTATGTTTCCAGTGCTTATTTATTCTGCATAAATTACTATGCACAGTAGTTAGTACTGGTTTGTAGATAAAAGATGTTTCAATGAAGAGAGAGCAGAGACCATATTATACATCACCTTTCAAGATTATGGGTAAAGAAAGAATTTTGGTGAGAAATGCCAGGAAATTTCAGAAATGACATCATAAAGCTTAATCTCTTCTTCAAGTTCAGCTGGTCTGAAGCCCAAGGGCAGCAGATTTAACAGCCCAAAGTTGGGCAATCCCGATAGATTCTAGAAACAAACCTTGCTGGTTTCCAATCCAGAGAATAAAGTGAGACAAGGAGAGGACCACTGCTGCCATCGCTTTATGAAAACTACACCTGTGAAATTTGCAATTGCAGGAGCATTAGAAGGCCACCCCTCTCAGCATGGACATCACAGCTTCACAAGTGGTAGAGGTAACAGCCAAAATCTAGGCAACTTCTGGTGTGTATAGTTTTCAATGAACACAAGTCAATGAGGACAATCAGTTCATATGGGGCTGACTCAAAAAATTGCTGGGTGGTTTTCATGCAAGATTAGTTAAATCCTTTTGTGAAATAATCACTGAGGTTTTGGAGCTGAGGGATCCGAGGTCCTGCCATCCATCAGATAAAGGTGCACAACTTTTGTGATTTAGGAATCGTGCTCTCCCAGATTACAAAAGCCACTTGCTACATGTGGTTCTTAGTGCATGTCTGTGAAAAGCTCCATCTGGTATACAGTCAGTCCACGAAGGACAACCCTTGGGATCTGAGGACTGGGGAAAATTCCTAGTGGGTTTCATCGGTTCAGATGCTTGAATATCTGGCCCTTGGATCAATCAGTGACAATCATGACATAATTGTTTGCCATTGCTACACAAAGGCATCAAAACTCACAGGGTATCACTGGCTTCAGAGAAAATCCTGAACTCAGTAGCAAAGTAAGTTTGTAGAAGGTAATACCTGCTACACCCCAGCTCTTGACTGAGGAAGGACTGAGTTCATTGTGTGTAAAACATACTGCTTACTTGAGACACAGTTCAAATGACTGCAACTTTAGGTGTGAACACAGGGTCATTGTCTCAATAGGGGTTACTACGGCTGTGATGAAGCACCATGACCAAAGTAACTTGGGGAAGAAAGGGTTTATTCACCTTATACTTTCACATCACTGTTCATCATGGAAGGAAGTCAGGACAGGAACTCAAACAGGGCAGAAACCTAGAGGTAGGAGCTGATGAACAGGCCATGATGAAGTCTGCTTCCTGGCTTTCTTGTCTTGGTTTGCTCAGCCTGCTTTTGTATAAAACCCAGGATCATCAGCCAAGAGACAGCACCAATCACATGGCATTGACCCTTCTCCATCAATCATTAAGAAATGCTCTACAGCAAGATATTATGGAAGCATTTTCTTCATTGAGGGTCCCTCCTTTCAAGTGACTCCAGCTTCTGTGGAGTTGACATAAAAACTACCTAGTACAGTGTTCAACTCCACTCATTTCACATATTTTAGACCTCATATGCATGCTCAGATGTGATATGTGAGAGGAACCTATGTGTATAGGCATCCAAATGTCTTCCATTTGTTTAAAATGAAATTTTCAAGTGACAAAACATTTTCAGATGACAACAAAATATATGCCACAGTTAAGTTAGCAGAACTTTGATTTTCCTTTGTTAGTAATTCATAAAACAAGATTCCATCTTCCAGCCTATACTATAGATGCTGTCAGTACTGGGAAACATCTGTAGATTCAGCAAAATATGGGTATGTGTCACAGTGCTTCCCAACATTCAAGAGGGACAAACAAGGAAGAACCCATCTATCAGAAAGGAAATGGTTTGTCATTCTGTCAAGAACTCACTAGGATTCAGAGGGTCAGCCATTCATTTCTTTGCTATCTCCATGGGAATCACTGTGTTATCTAAAAAAATAGTCCTCTGAGAGGCATCCAGAAGTTTCTTCTCTCCTTTCCCTTCTTCCACTAACTCTTTCTCCTCTGTTCCTCACTGTTCTCTACGATAATTCTGGTCAAAGAGTCTAGGCTTGCATAGTCTCTACATGAAAACATGCCAAGTCTTATAGTTTAGTTCTTTAATCTTTTCAGTATGTATTTATAGATACCATATGCATGTCTAGTAGCCAAGAAAATCAGAAGAAGAGACCATCAGATCCTCTGAAACTATAATTATAGATAGCTGTGTGTTGCCATGTGGGTGCTGGGAATGGAGCCCCGGTCCTCTGCAAAAACATCCAGTGTTTTTTTGTTTGTTTGGTTGGTTTTTTTGACTGTTTTTTTTTATTATTATTATTATTATTATTTTGATGCTTTATTTACATTTCCAATGTTTCCCCTTTTCTGGGTCTCCTCTTTGGAAACACCCTATCCCCTCCCCCTCCCCATCTCTATGAGGGAATTCCACCTCCCACCCACCCGCCCGCCCATCCCCATATTCCCACCTTGAGATTCCCCTTTACTGGGGCCTCTAACATCCTCAGGCCCAAGGGCATCTCCTCTCTCCCTGATGGCCATAGAGGCCATCCTCTGCCACATATGTGGTCCAAACCATGGGTCCATACATGTGTATTCTTTGGTTGCATCCAGTGTTCTTAACTAAGCTACCTCTCTACACCCCATTTTATATATATATATATATATATATATATATATATATATATATATATATATATATGTGTGTGTGTGTGTGTGTGTGTGTGTGTGTGTGTGTGTGTGTAAAAATATATATAAATATATATAACACATAAATACATATATAGTTATATAATGTATATATAGTTGTTACATAGTTATATATAGATTTTATATATAGTTATATATTCAATTTTTACTGCCTAATTGAGTGCAAAGAAGCCTGGTTTTTGAGTTGATAACAGAAAATTGCACCACAGGTCCAGTTTCCCTCCACTTTAATGTATCCTTTTATTTACTAAGCCGTTTAGCTTAACACATTCAAGATTTCATTAGTTACTTATAACCACAGACTTATTCTCAGGTCTCTCCAAGACTGATAGAAGCAGGCCTCCACTCACACACAACCATTAGGAGAACACTTATTTCAATATTGTGTGGAGTTGTGAAAAGCTGAAAGAAATAATACTACCAAATACTGTGTAGAAATTGTAATCAGTGAAATGAGTTTATGCATAACTCAGACATATACTTAAATAATAGAGCTGGCTATAGATAAGATAATTTAGAAATAGAATAGCTTCCACAGACAATAACATGGTGTTTGTGTAGAATAAAAACAAATGTGTTCTCAAAGCAACTCTATATTTCAAGCTGGTTATAATAAAGTGTATAAAGTAGGTATATATAAAATTGAGAAGCCCGATAGTATTGGTAGCAGGGAACAAAGGGGCACAGCCTAGTATAGGTCACTAAGGACAACACAAAAGAAAGAAATCAACGATGTCACCCTAGTGCCCACAGAAAATAAAAAGAGCGGTTACTTCATGGATGTCATACCATCCCCAGCTTTTTTGAGGGAGATCAATCTATCCTCATATTTAAAAAATAATGCATAGTTATTCCTTAGAATTTTAAACCGTCACATCTACTGAGGTATAATTTACAAACATTAAAACCCACCCTTATAATACTATACATTGACAAATTTTTAACAAAAGTTAGATTTTTAAGCAGCTTACAGTAATAAGTCCATACCAGCTCTCTGTATGAAACTTATAAAGGTTGTTTGTTTGCTTGCTTGCTTTTTCATTACATCAAAAGAGTTTTAAACATTACTCAAAAACTGGTATTTACTTCAGCTTGCATTTTATTAATACATCATTCCATTTGAGATCTTAAAAATTCATTATCTCAATAAATATTTTCATAGATACAAGGAGGAGGACATTCTTCGTTCTGTGAAACAATTGCATAGAGAGAAAATGTATTGTTGGCAGTGAATGAGCAGCAGGAGAGACAGGAAATCAGGACATTAAAGTCTAACATTTTCTTCAATGAATTTTAATTTCTAGGCCTTTTTTCTGGGTACCACTTGTCCCATCTTGAATGCATAGTACTTCGCATATTTAAAACTATGCCATTCTAATCAGAATAGCAACTTCTAATTCACTCATGATTTCTTTATTCTACCTGCCATGGTATTTTCAAGAATCCAGGGAAACTCTTAGAGAAACCAGGATCAGAGGTACACAACCAAATAAACATATTACATAAAAGTAAAGGTAAAGGGTAAGAAAAATGATCTATTGCTATCCAGCGGACACAATATAGTTATTGTGGGCATAGGGTAATATATGTGACATAAGGTCTGTTACCCAGACAGTACATGATAGTCTGTTAGCTGCTAGGATATTGTCCCCAACTATGCTGCAACAGCTTGTGGTCTAGCATAGAAATCAGATCTGCCAACCCAAAATAAATTAATCAACACTCACCCCTTTGAATTAAAGAGTCCTGTCTGCCTGCCCAACTTCTGTCAGTCTCCTTCTTCCCTAGGACTTGTGTCTGCTCTGAACTTACCAGTGGAGACTCAGAGCTGCCAAGCAGACAGCTTCTATTGTTTAATTCACTTCTGTCACGTCAGGAGATTGCAATCAAGCCCTAATAACATTCTGTAGCTTGTGGAGACATTAGCTGTCTCCTAAGCCCAGCTAACCTATCATTGCAGGCACCTGTTCAAAATAGATCAAAGTCTTGTACAGCTTAGCTTGCAACCATGCATATTCCAAAGGAGTCTGCGCTAGTGATCTCAGCAAGTGAACTATCACCTCACTCTGCTCCTTCACTGGGTTTCTTACACTGAGTAGATATCTGCAAGCATCCTCTCTGATGCTCTGTGATGTAGAAGATCACCAACGGCAGTTGAAAATAAAATCTTGAGAAGAATTTTTTGTTTGGTTGTTTTGTTTTGTTTTGTTTTTAGTTTTGTTTTTTGATAGCACACCAGGTTCAGTTGGCACTGTCCATATGCCCATGGCTTTTGGAGGATCCATTGAAGCATGGACCACCTACCAGTGGCTACATTCTCTCTTTCCAAACCACCTGCCAACAGCTCGGTGATGAGGGATGAGACCTGGAGAGTATTTGTTATTTTGAGGGTATTTTTAGCTTCCTTCTTTCTACTCTGTCATCTAGGACTTCAAGTTTTTCAGGAGACACAACTCATTACAAAGGGATGACGATATATTTTGCATTGTTTTCTTGCTGTCCTTTCTAAGGGGCTCTCTCATAGTGTGTCTCATACATCAACCTAATGGCTACATCCGTAAAACAAGTCCCACACCTAAGGCCCAGGATCATTGTGGAAAAGCAACTGGAAAAACTGTAAGAGTCAGAGGATCCAGGAATCTACTGTAAGGTTGTGTCTTCTAGCAATGTTAGAAGCTCCACCCCAAAAGTTTCACCAACATGACTGTCTAAACACAAGTTGAACAAGTATAATAGATTTGCTAGAATGGACATAGGAAAAGCCCAGGAAGTCTCAATCCTATACAAAGAAGTACAGGCAACTAGGGGATGCTGAAAGAGGGAGAAATGGCATTATCCAAATAAGAGAGCACAAATTAGTTATCCAATAGCAAATGGTCAGTTCTGGAAACAAATACATACAAATAACATTATTCAGACTGAGCAGGGTGTGTTTGTGTCTTTAGGAATATGCATGTGTATACATATAGTACAATAATTAATGAAAAAAGGAAGCCATGAATCTTAAAGAGAACAAGGAGAGGTATATGGGTTTGGAAGGAGGACCATGAAAAGGAGATGCTATAATTATATTATAATATAAAAAAATAAATGAAATAATCTTAAAAATAAGATTTGATGAAACTATTTTTGCAAAATGATTAGCTAGAGAAGTTTATTAAGGAAAGGAAATTTTCATTTTAATCAAGTAATGATGCTGGCTACAAAATCACATATTCTACCAGGGATTATTTGCAAACTCCACCATCTGTTGTTACCTGAAGCACAGATGTTTCTCCAGTACAACAGCAAATTCAAACAAAAAGCTAAAATAATTAATATGCTGAAAACTGATTTAAGTGGGTTATCCCAAAACAATATATTTGTTTGTAGAAAAGTCTGTGGGCTGTCAAATCTTCTTTTGTTCTCTTTGCTATTGAAAACCCACACTTGTACATTCCAGCCACCATGTTGTCTTCTTATGAGCTGAGCCTGGCACAACTCAAAGTATTCCAACTCAAGTTTCTGCCATTCTGGTTGTAGAGATTCTAAACAAAATATGCTATGAATTAGAATGTTCCTAGACCTAGTGTAGTGTTCAGATCATCAGCATTAGATGGCTTGAGAGCCTATTAGAAATGTGAACCTATATATAGAACCCAGACAAACCAAATCAGAATTGATTCCTATGCATAGGAACATTGGAAAAGTATACAGTTAGCAACAGTGCAGGCTTTCCCACACATACATTCTGGAGTGAACTTATATTTGTCTCACTTGGATGTTTATTGGCTTTAGCTCAAAGAAATAAATCTGTAAGCTCACCCGGGTTTGCAGGTGTTGAATACTCTGGGTTTACCATGTCACTTTATAAGGACAGGGAGGAAAATTGGGTTCTTTGCTCTTGTCAGTTACTATTGTAGAACGCTAACCAAGGTAGTTAGCAGACTTTGGAGTGATCAACTGCCTGTTTTAATCTAGAAGAGATTTCCCCAAAATAAGGGATTTTCAATACTGAAACTGAAATAGTCATAGCCAATGGAGACGGTTGACTCTATAAAAACTCCCCAAACATTTATTTCCCTAAAAATTTTAAAGAAATTTCCTATACCATAAGCTTTTTAAAGTCTTCTGTGTTAGAACCACTCTTCACATTATAATATGCAGAAAAGATCTTATTCTAAAACCATTACCCCCAGGAAGTGGAAACCCAGCAGCAGAGACTTTCATGGCATGGAACAACTTGGGAAGAGGAAGGTGGATGCTGATGTACTGTGGGTAAGGCTCTGGGTTTCTTGAGTGTTCAGACACTGCAGAAGAGATGGGAAGTATGAATTGCAATTTGACTTAATGCCAACTACATAGTAAACATGTCAACATGCCCATTGTCTTTTTTTCACCTCTTCAAAGTATCTTTCACTTGTTTACCAATATAGGTCAGACATACTAGCCTAACCTACATTGACCTCTGCTCAACTTTGACCCATTGGCTTGATTCTTTGGAGAATTTTTAACTGGGATATATTGATTACCATCAGTGTTCATGGGAAATAAAGTCTATGGTCATTGTTGATTTTCTACCATTATGCATAGGGAAAATAGCAAGCTATATATAAAAAGAAGAGGAAAGAAGCAATGGATACAAAGAATACAGAAGTAGATTCTATCGGTAGTGGCAAGACAGAAACTGCTTGTTCCCTGGTCTCACTACTATTACAAACCTCAGTATTACTTCAACAATTTCCCAACCAGTGTGACTTCAGAAGTCCTAAAGGGATTGCGATTTCATGAGTCCTACTGGAAGATGGTACTTAACTTCAGATCACACATGTCAAGGTTCACACAGATCCCTTCCTCGGATTCCCTCTCAGCCGTCTAGTCTATGCACTCTCTTGCTTAAGTTTTGGACCTCACAGTATCTCGTTAGTGTTTGTGAGTTTAGGACTTCACTCTCTGTCCCCCACTTTTCAGCACTAGCTCAGTATTTTTAGAATTTCCTGGACTCTACAAAACCTCTGCATCAGTGCATTATACCCTGAATCCCCTCCAAAGAAAGAACCAATTAATTTATTATACTTTAAATGGTGTCCAATAGTCAGTGGGCATAACAGAAGAACTATGAACTCAGGAGTCAACAATTTTGCATTCAAATGCTGGCTGACTCAAAGTATGTGATTTTTTTTTCCGTTTTCTCCTAAATACAGTTTTCATGACAAGGTGTTTCGTTTTGCTCTAAACATTGTCTAACCACAAGAAATTGTCATTCCTGCATGTCAAAATAATTTGAGTATAATAAACTCACACAGATCTACTAATAGCACGGTGCCTATCTCACATGTGAGCAATAAACAGAGTGATTGTTTTAAATACTTAGTAAAGGTATTCTCAATTATAATGCTCAGTAATTGTGATAAGTTGTTATTGTTGCTATTTAACACACTAACTAAGGCAGACTTAAGGAGGCAGAAATGGTTCGAGCTACCTGTTATATTTTGGATATCAAATGCCACCCCCAAAGGCTCTTCTAGTAAAGACTTTTACTCGAGTTAGCAGTAAATAGGTATGGAGATCATTAAGCTCATCAATGATTTATTCCATCAATGCATTCATGGCTGAATTAACTTCCAATTTGAAGAAATACATCTAAAGAAGATATATTTGTTCCCACACTTTCCTTTCTTTCTTCTTCTTCTCCTTCTTCTTCCTCCTCCTTCTCCTCTTCTTCCTCTTCCTCCTTTTCTTCTTCTCCTTCTCCCTCTCCCTTTCCTTCTCTCTTCCTCTCCATCTTTCCTCCCTCTCACTCTCGTCTCCTCCTCCTCCTTCTTCCTCTTCCTCTCCTTTTTCCACCAGATACACTCATGCCTATCTTTCCACTAATGAAGCAGAACTGCCATGGACTGAGTCCTCTAAAATAAATATTTTCTCCAATAAAATAGTTTCTCTCATGTATTTGTCACAATGATGCAATCTCCCCAGGCCTGTAGCCTGAGAGTATATTTCTGGACAAAACATGATGGAGCAGGACATATTGAGGACTGGTGACCACAAGACAGGAGATACAGGTAGGTACATTATGAACTGAACTTTAGCATTCAGCAGTACCATGAGAGCAACCCATGCTCTATGAGGACACTCAGAAGCAGAGGTACATGGATGAGACAAGAGGCAAACTCAGAGCACAGATGCAGTAGCTCCCCACATTGGTAGATGTTCTCGGGCTTGAGATGAGCCAAATCACTAGCTAGAAAGGGCTTCTCTAAGTGAAGCCACAGTTGAATCGAGCCCTACACAGAGTAACATAGTCACAGGAAGAGAGCTCCTTTCTCTGTGCCTACAGTTTGCAAAGGTCTTCCAGCTGACCAGTGGTGCTTCCCCTCCACACATGGTCACTCATGTGAGTGGTCAGGCTCTGACAGTGCAGGCTAAGCAGTGTTCATGGGATTTCTCTGTTGAAGGATGATTTTGTGCACTGTGTATTCAGATGTTGATTTATATGCCCAGACATCTTGTTTCAGCCTGGACATTGGCATGGTCAAGAATCTGTGGTCTCAATGTTATGTAAAAATTGTTTTCCATCACCTCTGATTGGGTTAGAATAGATCAGAAATACCCAGCTATTAATACTTGCAGCTTGTTAATAAAAATACCAGGTTTCTTTATTGTATCTTTATTGCGGAGCTAAAATGGGTTAGATCAGGTGTAAAAACACCTTGTCGTTACCTGGGAGCAAAGAAAGCATGAATCACACACACACAGAAACTACTTGTGCACTCGTCCTTGAGTTGGCATTTCTAGGAGAGACAATAGCCGTGGTGGTATAGCTATTTTTCTGAGTTCTAAAATTCCAAAGACACTATATAGGGATGGGGGAGATGTCTAGATGAGTAAAAGTACTTGTCATTCAAACCTGATTCTCTGAGTTTGGATACACAGAACCAATTTAAAAGCCAGACCCAGCAGCATGCATCTGTAATCATAATGCATTTCCTACAAGCAGAGATGAGAGGTAGAAACAAGCGAATCTCCAGACACTGTGGCTAGATAACATGCAGAGGTGAAGTGACCCTGTCTAAAACAAGATGGAGGGTGTAGATCAACACTCAAAGGTCATCCTCTGACCTCTACATGGTACCCGTGTGCAGTGATTCACATATTCTCACACCCATACTCATGAATAAGCAGGCACACACACCAATACACATGTCACTGCATATTCAGTGGCGTGCTTCATCTGCGCATTCAGCAGGTATGTGTAGAAGCTGCTCACCTGAGCCACTGTTCTCCTCCCTGTGTCTGTCTAACAGCTTGAATGACTGAGCAACAGGAATACAATCTTGAACCCTAAGTGATCCAATCAGAGTACGGAGAGTTAGAACATCGCAATTCTAGGCTCTTCAAAGACAGACGGAGAGAGATGAAATAGCTATCTTGATTCTTTGCTCTTCTCAAGACTTGGAATTATGCCCTGCCTTATGTATCTCTACTTTGTTTCCCCATTCACTTAAACTGGTTTGAAGCTTCCTGTGACTTCCAACCCACCTCTGAGGTGGCAGGAAAAATTTCATCAAAGTTGTTGCTCCTTCCTATTACCAAACTATGCACCAAAATTCCAATGCAAACGTATTATCTGTTGGGAGCTGGCAAGTATTATAGATTGAATGTAGGTAAATGAAGCATTTGAGTGGAAAGATAGTGATAGTTTAAACTACTTTGGGAGTTTTGCTTGTTCTTCTGTGTTGAGTGGCCATTGCTTTTAAATGGGATCCTGTCACAAATGCTCCACTTTCCTATCTTCTGCACTCCATCTCTCTCAATAGGGCTACCAACACCAGGACATCACCCATGTTTCCTCGGAAACATCACTGGTGTCTTCTTCCTACATTCAGAGTCTCCACCTGAGCCCAACTCCTCTGTGTAAGACCCTCACTCTCAATTGCTAGATCTAGGTGTAATGCAAATCTACAAACTGGCTTTGACTTCTATATTTTTAAAGCATGAAAAAACATAGGTCAAAGAATCCGAATGGATGAAAGTAGACTAGTGAGCTCCCCTAAAAGATTTGAAAGATTAATGAGCATTTCTTGTGCTCTTCTGCCTAGCTGTTTCCTAAAGTTCCATGGTTACTTTCACCCCCATTAAGTGTTTCCATGGGAATATTTCCCCTCCCTCTCTCCTTTTATATTTATCTCTTTCCTCTCTCCTGTTTCCTCTGTTGGTGAAATATTTTGTTCCATCTTTCTCCACTTCTGACTTTTGAGCTCTGGCACCTGGTGAGCACCTGAATGCTCTTCAATTTTTAGAATGTGGTACAGCTGGCCTTTTCTGCGAAATGGCCCTTCTCTGATGATCTGTGGCCTCATCTGGCTTTTTAAAACTTGTCTTTATGATTCATATTGTAAAGACCTAAATGACATCTTCATATCAAGAGAGCACCCATGGCCCTGAGAACAAGCCCTTGTTGTAAAAGCAGGTGGAGCTAAATAACCTTAATGGAACACTTAATATTTTAAGAATGAGCTCTAACCTCTGAGAACCAAGTCTAGGTTGTAATTCAGTCAGTGATTCCTAAAATATGGTTATTTAAAAGTCCTTCTTAAACTGTACCAACTGTAGCACAGCATGGGCACCCTTACAAGTCAATTATTCTACACCGCCTTTACTATTCTGAAAGAAAATGTATTGCTATAAGTTTCATCCCCAAAGAGATGGTGCAATCATCCTACAATTTCTTCTCCGCAACTCTTAAACAAAAATCAAGTTCTGACAGTATTGATGTGTGCTAACAAAATTCACACCATAGCTGATCCAAACATATGAGGAGACACCTAAAAACCCCTAGACAGGACTTCCCTTAATGACACCACCACCCACAGCCACCTACCATCTAAGCAACGGCATGCAACAGTTTCCAGAATGCCCCCCAGGGGGCAGTGCTTCCCTTACTGAGAGGCACTTATGTAATTTATCTTAAAGTTTCTTCACATTAAGCCTAAATCTTAGCCCAAACTCCTTCTGGTGCTTTAGAATTCACACACACTTCCCTTCCCTGTAATCTTCTAGGTGTGATCAGAATTCCCTGGGGTATATCCACTGCTCCTCCTTCAAAACACTGGTTTTATTCATTGTTTTAACAGTGGATTCAACCCAATGTCTGGAGCACATGTCCTGCTAAGCAGTGGAGATTCAAAATTCCTTAAACTCCCGCCCTCAAGAAACCACAGGCATAGAGAGAATAGAGATGAATGAATTTCTAATTGTTGTTGTTGTTGTTGCTGCTGCTGCTGCTGCTGCTGCTGCTGCTGCTGCTGCTGCTGCTGCTGCTGCTTCTGCTGCTGCTGTTTCACAAATGATACCAGCACTGACACATACAACTGAAAAGTTTCTTTTCATCCTGGGAAGACAGACGAATAGAGTCCATTTTTGTGGCCTCTTTAGAAGGTTTGAACATTTGCTGTTTTGAAAGCTGGAACCTTTTCTTTTGCCTGTAAACTTTTAGTCTTTCAGAAGCCAAGATTTTAAGTATCCAATTGTGAAATTATATTTGAATACAAGAATTTTGCTATGTATAAATTATTTGGAGTAAGACACTCCATGCTAGTCAGGCTACTTGCGTTTTTGGATGCTTTATAAATAACAGTGTTGATGACATTTATTATTACTATTTACCAAGAAGTGTTCCATATGTTACTTCTTTCAGCCCTTAAAACAAACCTGAACCATATAAAAATATGTCCCTATTTTACACATGAGAAAACCAAGGCACAGAAACATTAAAGGTGTTGCTCAAAGTCGTCAGAGCAAAATAAGAATTGACATGCAAATCTAAGTCCTGCAGCCTAGCTTTAAAATGTTGGGATATCAGAAATGAAAACCCAATTTCTCAACTTGGCTCTCTCATTTCTGGCTGAATGAAACCCCTTGTTCTATTTCTGGAAAATATAAAAGGCCTCTTATCTTTTGTGTTTCCGTGAGTGGTGAACTATGTGCCCTCAGCCCTGTGCAGTGGAAAGTTTTCACTTCCATGTCTCTTATGATCCTATTGGAAGATCACATAGGAACAAATAAAATCCCCCAGAGTAGAAAGGCAGCCAAGATGGACTTGACAGTGGCGTGTCTTTCATAGAGCTGATGTGGCATTGGTCGGTGTTCTTAGGAAGCAAGAGGTTTAACATTTTGCAGTGATGACTACTTATTTTTTTTTTTTTAAGTAACTTCACATCTCAACAACTATAACATTCCTACAACTTCTAGGATATTTGTATCCCTTTAAAGGAATAGAAACAGCAGTTGGTTGGATCTGGAATGCTGCTGGGCCAACTGTAGGAATGAGACATAGGCAAAACTCAGAGAAAGAAAGAGAAGGAAGCTTAAAAATAATACTCCATTGTTACCATTCTCAATGAAGAAAGTCAAGGAAGCCATCCGGATAATTGGGGATTCTTTGCCAATTAAAACTGGCTTTCAATGAACACATTTTCCCTTTAGCACTGCTCCATGCTACCAAACCTCACTAATACCTACAAGATCATATTTACACTCTTCCATTAAATCTTAAATTCCCATTGTTTATGGACATGCTCTGTACACCGTTGAATATATGGCCTATTGAGACCACCACTATCATGGAGGGCTCTCATTCCCATTGTTTTCTCCTGATAAGAACTGGGCACCTGCTCCTCCATTATTCTCCTGTCTGTAGCACACCTGCTGGTCTCTAGAGCATCTGGCTTAGCAAATTTACCTATGTATTTGCCTTCCCTCTCTAATTACAATTCAAAGCCACTGTTTTATTTGGAAAGGAAAGACTAAAATAAAACCTGATCAAGAGAAAGGAAATGATCGAGTCCTAAACAGAGAGCCATACAGTCATGCTGGTAGAAAGGAATGGACTAATTAAGAAAATGAGGGCAATGGAGGAAGAGAGCCAGGGACAGAGGCATCAGGACAGAGGGTCAGAGAACACTGTGACAAATTCAGGCCTAACTTTCAAATGTGTTCAAGGAGGGATAAAGCAAGTAAGGCCCCATAGCAGTTAAGTCAGGCATGGGTTCTTTTCAACACAAGGCTAGGCTGAGGTAATGGACCAGTCTGCCAGGATTCCAAGAAACCACTCTTCAGGAAGAGACTTTATCATGTGCCTACCATGATGGTAAGGAGAGATCTAGAAAAGACTAAGCAATGAATAGCAGTTTCTGGGACCCAGAAGGGATGTGAAAGTCCAGAGTCAAGACCCAGGAACAGCAGGGATTGATGCAGTGAACTTAAGAAAGGTAGAAACCTGTTGCCTGGACACTGCCACCAGCATAGAATTGGTTCTCAGGATGCACTCAGTGCTCACGGGAGCTTTGTCCTTGGCTGCCTGATGGACTGGGTTCACTCATTTGTACTGAGTTTTATCCTATATCCTATAGTCTCTAAAAATGGCACAAGCTTAAAACTCAAAGCTGAGCCTTAGAAAACTGAAACTCCTCAGATCACATGTAGCATGAAGACCAAAGTGACACAAAATAAAGAAAATAATGATAAAGAAAACGTGGCAGTTGAATGAGTCTCACAGCATCAATATTGAAGCAGACCTGTAGACCCACCTCGACACCCACCAACTCCCCCCAAAAAAATCCATTTTGAACTGAAGCAAACAGTTTTGAGAAATTTTTATACACTTTTCCATTAAAAATAAGACAACAAAATGTAGCTTTAGAATCTAACCAGATAGAGAAAGTAAGAGAGAGGGAGAGCGATCATAAGTCATATGCCTGAAATATCACCATATAATCTACAGTTTTAGAGTTATTGTGGTTGTTGTTGTTGTCATTTTTATTTTTCCTGATTGTTGTGTATAAACTTCCTGGGAAATTAATCAAAACTACTAATCAAGAATGACCCTAATTATGATTTAGAACTTAAATGTCTCCCCAAAGTCAAGTGTCCCCATCTGATGACACAGTTAGGAAAAGATGACAGGAGGGAGGGGAATAGAGTAATAGAGAGGGAAAATACATTGTGAATATTCAGACCTATCAGTGAACCCCCTCTAGTTGTACAGTTCATATCCACAATAAGGCAGCATTCATTGTAGCGCTACTATATGATGCTTGAATCCTTAGGAGGTGGGGCTAGAGGCAGGAAGTTAAGTTGTAAGAGACCCATCTTTGAAGGGCATATTTTTCAAGCCCCACCCCCTCACCTTTTACTCCCTAACCACCAAGAGATGGTTACTCCCACCACACATCACACATCTCCACCAGGATGCTGCCCAGAGCTGTAGGTCCAAGTGACTGTGAACTAAAACCTCTGATTCTATTGGTTCAAATAAAGCTTTTCTGCTTGTGAACTGGTGGTCTCTGCTATCTTGTTTCGATGACAGAAAGTTAAGAGTGTGTTGAAGATAGGAAATGTAGTAGAAGAGTTAAACAGTCTTAGTCAAAGTCAAGTGTATTAAGGTAAGTTAGAAATAAATCAGTGAGGTCCACTTCTCTACTTTTGCATAACAAATTTCTTCAAATTTAATCAACTCAAAACAATAGGACTTCACTGTCTTTGTCCTATGATCCTCTCCCATACACACACCAAAGTCCATCTTTGGCTTACTGACATTAGGTTTAAGTTTAAGCAATGGACAGGTGAGGTCAAGGTGTCACCCTGTAAATCACTGGGTGAGATTCATTCTCTCCTCCAAAGGGGCTGACAAGTTGTCAGAGCTGTGAAATCTCTTTCCATGAGACAAGTTTTCCTCTGACTGGCACCGGCATTCAGCTTTCTTCTTCCAACATGAGATTCCTGGGGAAAGTTCACTTTCTTCTACATTATTTCTCAGGAGCTGTCTTTCTGGCTCCTATACAGACTTTTTGAAATGGCATTAACTCTCTTCTTCTAAATCAGCTTCCTCTTTTACTGCCCTGTGATGTCTGCGTGAGATTACCTCCCAATGTTCCATTTCTAAAAATCATCACTTCATTCCTAATAGAATGTATACATATATATTTCCCCTATTGCTGGTTTAGTCACACTGAAACTCAAGACCAAAGTCTGCTCTACCTGGGTTGCCCATCTCAGACTGAGTACCTTGCACTACCAGCCCTCAGACAGGACAGTCGGGCCTGCACAGATGCTATGGTCCTAATGTGTTAGTCTTTGTTTTGTTCCATCCTTATTTTTGCCAAGTATTACTTGAATGGCTACATCTTCCCTCTGGTTCTTTTTCTACGTCTGGAGCCTCTTTCAACCTCACCATGGAACCCCTGATGCTACTACCTCCTCCCATCCTTCATTTTTTTTCATCATTCTGTCATCGTCTTTGTACTTTTGCTCTACTTTGAAGTGTGTTTTCCACTTGACCTTCAGGCTCCAGTTCTGACCTTATGGTAACTGAGCTCTCTTTAATTCCTCTTCTCATTTTTAAACATAAAACATCAAAGCCTCAAATTTTAAGAAATCTCTCATTGTGAATGGCTCTGACTCCTTCTCTCTCTGTTCTCCTTTTTCCTTTTCTCTTTCTTCTTCTTTGATTTATTTCAAAATAGCTGCAAAATCCCCTTAGGTTGTGATCTCTTCTGCATACCTTGGATTCTGTTCTTTTGCTGTCAGTAGTGAAGGAACAGAGACATAGCTCCACGCTGTCACGTCCTTGGTCTGAGATGTTCCCCTAGACTTTTAGGGATCTCAACTCAAGTCAAACTGAGACTAATGGTTGCCACCAAACACAATATCAGGAATAGCTGGTATAATGAAACAAGGTTGGAAATATTGTCAAAAACGTTTTAATGTAAGCATAAGCCAGGGTTGAGAGGAAGAGAGGCACTAGAAAGTAAGGCACATCTTAAATGTGAATGTGAGCATCTCAAAAGAGGTGCACAAAATAAATATACCCAAGTGTGGGTACAGGTTTGTCCAAGAGAAAGTAAGTAATGAATTTGTCTTAGCATTAATACATCTCAAACACTGATACCCTCTCCCCCATCTCTATCTCCATCTCTACCTCTCTCTATCTCTCTGTCTCTTTCTCTCCCCTTCTTTTTTCCCCCTCCCTGTCAGGTGGCTTCAGAGAAGCCTTGGATGGAATCATAACCTATAAAGTAAAGCTAGAAGCCACTAGGGTTCTGCAAAGGGCCCAGCAGGTGTCCTTTTCCCGCACATGGGGATTCTCATGAGATTCCTAGAGAGGAAGCTAGAGAAGTTTATGCTAGGAAGGAAGGCTTCAAGCACTTGTGATTTTGGTGGAACGGAAATTTTCCTCTGCTGCTGGAAAAGGCTTTGACTAGCTTCCCTTTGCTAGAGCTTCCCTCATACTTGATTTGAGTTTTCCCTACCTTTCCTTTCTGCCTCATTACCAGATTAACAGCACAGTGAGCAAGATGGAAACACTCCCATGGGAAGCAGGACTGCCGCTCACAGGCACAGTTTAGAAGCCTGAAAAGCCTTGAGTCTCTTCCATGACCATCTAGAGAACCCTGATTCATGTTCTCATAAGCAAACAAGGAGACCTGAAAGTCAGAACTTGTTCCTACAATCATTTGCATGGGTGGATATGATGTTTCCTCTGGGAGATTCACAGATCCCAAAATTACAATCTCTCTCCATGAACAAGAGTCCTGATATTCAGTCCATCCCAGCACCCAGAACTGAAGTTACCCAAACTCATGACTGGGCAGCGTGAGTCATCACGCCAGTCACCCAGTCACAGGATCTGTTCCTCCCAAAAGACAGAGTTGGGACTGGAAATAGTGACATGTATTGAGGCCACATCTTGTCAGAATTCAAGTCACTGTGTGATGGATAGAAAAGATAACAACAAAAGCATGAGACAAGAAACTGAAACAGCCAGTATGGTTTGCTCTCTATCTTATCACTTTCCACAAAAGACTTGATATGATTTATCACAGAAGATAGGCAATAATACAGCTAAACACAAAGAGATTTTAAAAACCAGAGTTAGACTGCTTTCTTATAGGTCATAAAGGGACTTGGGATAAAGTCACTCATTAGAGTAAATAGAAAAGAAAGAAAGAAAAGAATAGAAGTTAAAATCCAAAACATTACTCTCTGTTTGACTCTAATTTCAGTGAGTCCAGTGTCAACAAAGTCAGCCAAAGTTCTGGAAATGACTAAAGCTAGTCACCATCTGTACATGAGAAAGAGCTTGTTAGAAGATCAAGCTATGTCTTCTAAGAAATTTCTGGGATATTATGATCTTATAATATCTACAAATTGGGGAACTATAAATGAAAGAAGAAAATTAAGAGCTAAAGAAAAAAAATTTGACAATAGTTTGATAAATATTCTGGATATTGAGTATTATGCTAATTGATAAATACATGATTCTGAGTCTGTTATTAATTTCTTAGAAAAAAATTAGCCCACCTCTACCATATAAAATCTCATAAGCACCTTTCTTAAACTTCAATTTTATTTCTTATTTTTTTGAGGCAGGATTTTTCTCAAATTTTATTTTTTATGTGTGTGTGTGTGTGTGTGTGTGTGTGTGTGTGTGTGTGCCCATGCACATGTGCCAGAGGTCAGCCTCTAGTGTTCTTTCACACTCTACATCTTTAAAACAAGTTTCTCAGTGATCCTGGAGCTCAGCAACTGGCCAGACTACCTGGTTAACAAGTGTTGGGAATCTCCCTGTCTCTACCTCCACAGTGCTCGGGTTAGAGACACATACCATCACACCCAATTTTTACCTTGGTGCTGGCTGCAAATTCATATCTTCATACTGTGCTTGAATGGCAGATATTTTACCAATTGAGCCATCTCCCCAGCTCCTAAGTTTCAACATTCAAGATATCATGGCATTGACTCTCCTCATCAGTTTGCACATATATGTAACACAATCAATAAGAAGCTTGGATAAGCCATTTTTCACTCTTAATTTTAGCAAAGTTTCCCCTATAAGGCTTATGTGTTAAAGACCAAAATCTCAACCATAATAATTATATTTAGATCTAACTTGTTATTCTGATATCTTCTATAAGGTCCTTCTCAGTGGTAAATAAATAATTCTTACACATGTGCCAAAAGAATAGACTTTGCCCTGATCCAATTTCATTCATCTTCTTCAAATATTGATTAGTGGTCCTATATTTGCTCACTGTAACGGCTTGTATTGATTGTCAACCTGACTGGTTCTAAAATTATCCGGGATGCAAATGCCTGTGGGGGGATCTAAATTATGCTAATTCTGATAAGTTATTTCTCCAATGGTGGAAATGAGCCAATTCAAGACAGAAAGTGAACACATACACAGAATGAAGGAAAAGGAGGGGAGAGAGACCAAAATGTCTGGGGAAGAGTCTCTTAGGGAAGGGCAACCCAGCCTCTGGACTGGAAAGGTCAGGGTAAAGGGCATGGTATGCAGGTAGGAACTGAGGGATGCTGGGAGAACCCAGGTCTGAAACCGAACAAATTGGGGAAGAAAAACTCAATGAATTGAGTTCTAGAGTGCATAAAAAGAAAAAAGAGAGAGCTGAGCATAATGAACACAAGGATTTCTTTCTCTCTGTTTCTTGTCTTCAAATGCAATGTGACCAGCTACCTCCTTCTCAGCCTACTATATCTTCCCTACCATGATGGAATGTAACTCCTCAAACTGTAAGCCAAAATAAAGCTTTCCCTTCTTAAACTCCTGCCCATCAGTATCTGGTCACCGAAACAAAGAAGGTAACCAATACATTCATAAATATCGGTGTTTTGTTTCCGTAGTCTTACAGAAAACTATTAGAAGTTGGGGCTGCCTTCCCCTCTCCTCCTTCTTTGGTGGGGCTTGTCCTTGTTCATGGCCCTGCAAGTTCATCAGCTTCATTGAAAATCCAGATCAAAGACAGACCACACAGCAGACAGTGTTAGGGAGGCAGTCAAATCCGATAGATCCTTCAACTTTGGTCCTGAAGAAACATGCTTGGAATTCTCAAGCATTTTAAAAGATAATGGTACAATTTAGGTATAAGGTTTGCTCCCACAAGTCTCGCGTGTTAAACACTTAATTCCTGGTACAAAGTTCAGAGAGGGTTTTGAAGGTAGTGACTAGTTAATGAGAGCCTTGACCTAACCCATTGATGAGGGAGGGGGCATTGTGAAAGGTGAGGCCTAGCTGGAGGAGATAGGTCATAGAGATGAAAACCTAACACAGAGAGTAAAGTATTTCTTGTAAATACGACTCTGGTTTGAAAAGCCATGGAAGCTCCCGAGCAAAGACAGCCAAAACGAGGGGGAAAACAAACAAGCCCATTTAGTTGCTCCTTTCCTGGCATTTTTGACATGCCAAATACTTTTAATGCTTGATCCCAGACTCCAACATTAATTTGCTTGTGTTGGGCTACTATTTCAAAACCCTTTTAATGTTGCAAACACCAAGCTAAAAGGCTGCTGTGGCAGGTAACCACACAGTAAAGTCTTCTGACTTGTTTCCATTCCATCGTGGCTCTCGGAGCAGCCACTGAGCCAATCCAATTTTCAGGCCCATTAATCTGGAACTTCAAATCAAAAGAGAGACCACGAATCTCCCTGATGGGTTTTTAAAGCAGTAACAACTGTAGCAGAAGCATTCGAGTTCCCACACTGCCTGCGGATCCGTGTGTGCACCATTTCCCAGAGCCCCTGATCCACAGAAGGACAGCACCTCAAGGAAAAGAAAAGGCAGAGGGAGGTTGGGCTTCTTATTTCCTCAGCTTGCCATTAAGATCCACACAATCCAGCCTTTCAATAATGGAGACCGGAAAATGCTTGTTCATAGAATCCTAGGTGTCCCTCTAATCTCTTCTCCCTGCTGTGATGAGTTGCTTTCCTCCGTCCCTTTATTAGAATGCTACTCAGGAAGATGCTTGATTTAAAAGAAAACAAAAATAAAATCCCCACTCAGTTATCTCAGGTCTAGACAAACACAGTGTAGTGTCTTCTGAGGCCTAGACATGATTTAAGTGTGCCCTCCCCAAACTCATCACATAGAAACTTAGTCCCCACATAGCGTTGTTGGAAAGTGGTAGACACTTTGAAGGGGGACCTAGAAGCCCTGGGAAGGGAGTGAGACTGGCCTCACAGAGTAGGTTCTATCTTGCAAGAGTGGATGTGTTCCTGTGAGTAGTGTTTATGAAACAGTAAGTGTGACCCCTCACCTTGGTCTCTTCCTCCTTTGCCCCTGAGATTTGCCACTTGGAACACTGTTGCATGGGAAACCACCATGTAGTATCCCACATCTGCCAAGGTGTAAGGCGACCATGGAGCCACTAGTATCACAAGTCAAATAAACCTTTCTTCCCTGTATAAGTCTTTGTGCCAAGACCATTATAATAGTGCAGGCAAAGATACTGTCACTATGCAATGCTTCTTGGCATTACCTGAATAATAAATCACTGGAGAATTTCTTTAAAGTTACTAATACCTGGGTTCCAACCCAGGCAAAGAGAAGCAGATGTCTGGGGGTAGGTTCCAAGCATGGCTTTTTTTTTTTTTTAACAGCTTCCTGAATGAATCGAATTTGTTATTTGATATGCATGGGAACATTTAAAATGTTTTATCTCCCATTTATAGAATTTCAAGCATCAGAAAGCAAAGGAAGTATTGGGGAGAGGGAACCCAGTAGGAGAGGGCTTTCCTAGAAACCTCAGAATCCCTTCAGGATTCACTTTCTTTTCATTTTGATGGGTGGAACTCTGAAAACACTTCACCCATCATATTGGAACTACGCTCAAACCATCTGTTAAAAAGAAAGTTACTTTCATATTCCAGCTATAGATCCCATCAACCGCATGCTGCACGTGTCACTAACAGTGACAGCAGATGTCACTGTAGGGCAGAATTTTGTATTTGTCAATGTGGTTTATCAACAAGCACTGTGTGAGCAGTCACTGTAGATAACACGTACTAGGAAACATTATTCTCCCATGTGGGTGGGGTATTTCTATTCCAACTCTTTTTTAAAATAGAAATGTACAGATTTAATTAGCTGACAAACTACCGGGGTTTCATATGGCTCCTTTCATATGAATATATATGAATGAACCGGGACATAAAAATACCAATCACTGACACAGTATCGAGAGAGTGAGAAGTGGTTCAAAATACGGGGACAGAGAATTCTATTGTGTTCAGAAGAGGACGAGAAACTTGCAAAATAAATTAACAAGGAATTATTTGTGTAAGATGAAAAATGGGAACCATGAGCTAGAAACCAAATGGAGAAACTGTTTCAAAGAGGAATGAGCATTTATTCGTAAAACATGACTGAAACATCAGTAACTGACCACTGAAATGAGCAGTTCGGTAAAATTAGAAGCTGTTATCACAGAGTGCATGAAGCCAAACCTAATTGGTTTGAATTACAGAGATAGAGAGGTTTGTTTGGAGTTTGCTAAGAGGGAAAATACAAAGAAGAAACAAGCAGCAGCTGGGGACAGATGGGACAAAACAAGCTCTTTTTTCTTTCTTAGGTGGAAGTGGTTGAGTTCAATTCACATCAGAAGTATAAATCTTAGCCCAAAAAGTTTAATCACTCTGATGGGAGGGAAAGTATGATGTAGGTTGGTCCTATATATTTGAAGACTAAAATTAAAATTTCTGTCTCTTTTAGGCTTTATACTGCCATGATAAAACACCATGGCAACCTGAGGAGGAGACAATTTGTTTCTGCTCACAGTTCCATATCACAGTCCAACAGCTGAAGGAAGTCGGTACAAGAATTCGAGTGGGAATCTGGGAGCAGTAACTGAAGCAGAGGCCATGGATGATTGCTGATCACTGGCTTGCTCTTCATGGCTCTCTCAACCTGCTTCCTCATACTATTCAGGGCCACCATCCCTAGGGTAGCACCACCCACAATTGCCTGGATCTTCCCACATTAACCACTAATTTTAAAATGTCCTATAGGCTTGCTTTTCATGTGGTTTCCTCTTTTCAGATAACTCTAGTTTGTGTCAAGTTGGCAAAAATGTCAACCAGGGAAAGTGGGAGGCAAGTAAGCAGGCAAAGAACAACAATGCTTCAAGTAGTAAACTATTCTACATGTTATAATAAAAATACCATATACAGAGTGGGATAAATAATAGATTTCTCACAGTTCTGGAAGCTAGGAAATACAAGCTACCTGGAGATTCAAGATCTACTTTAGCTTCAAGACAGTAACTTTCTGGGTCATCACATGATTAAAATAGAAGATGAAGGAAGGGGGGAAAAAGAGACATAGACGCAGAGGATGAGATATCTCCTATGTTTTGTTTACGAATCCAATTCATGAGGTTCCCACTTCAGTTCCCAAAGGGTCTACCTCCAAACACTTTCACTTTGAGAGTGAGGATCCTAAGCATAGATTTGTGAGTTCATATTCAACAGCCATTAAGGATTAATTGTGACACTGTGTGTAGAGATGCTGTGATATTCGTTAGAGGGCTCATGGCATAGGGCAGAGTTGCTTCCTGTAGCCTGTCAATGGTTTAGGCAGACTCTCACAAGTCTAAGTAGATACTTTACAGGAGAAGAGACATTTGTCACTTCGCCAAAGCTGGCATATGCTTATGACATATTTACAAGAGTGATTGAGATGATTTACAAAAGCATATCTTACTCATGCCACATCACCAAAGATTTATGAGGTATCCATGCAGACTGACTTAGCGTCTGCATGGATAAGATAGTGAAATGGGAAACGCATCAGATTCCCATACACATGCCTTGAAAGACAAGAAGCTACTATCCTCTGGGTTTTTCTGAAACTGTCTGTATGATACACTGTCTCTACAACCGAAGTGTGTGTGTATGTCTGTCTGTCTGTCTGTCTGCCTGCCTGCCTGCCTGTCTGTCTGCCTGTCTGAATGTTTGTATCTGTGCTTGAGAACATTTCATGCTGGAGATAAGGGTAGGGGCTGCTAAAGACAGTATCAGTTTATTCATGCATGCTGTTCAGAAATAGCTCAATGTCACGTCCTGCTTCTCTGCTGGGGTGCCCGGAGCACCTCCAGCATGCTGCTGGGAGAAGACAGGGCAAAGTCCATAACGGACAGTCCAGTCATGTTCTCCTTTGCCTGACCAGAAGGGAAAAGAGCTGAGTCTGGGATGAATGCTCTGGTGCCTGGTCTCCTGTACACCTATGCTCTGCTGGCAAATGTCTAGGAGTGAGGCTAGGGTCCCAGTACGAGCTTCCCCTCAGGGCATCCACGCTCTGGGCAGGAAGGGGAATGTGGAGCCCAAGACAGGCAGAACTGATTCGGAGTGAGAGCCAGAGTAAGGGGGCTGGAAGAGAGAACTTCCTTGGGAGTTTTAGGCATGACTTGTTGTTGTTGTTGTTGTTGTTGTTGTTGTTATTGTTGTTGTTATTTTATTTAAATTTCAAATGTTATCCCCTTTCCTGGTTTCCCCTTCCATCCACCCTTGCCCTGCTTCTAAGAGGGTGCTCTCCCACCCACGCACCCACTTCCCCCTCATCGCCCTAGCATTCCCCTACACTGGGGCATCAAGCCTTCACAGGACCAAGGGCCTCCCCTCCCATTGACGACAGATAAGGCCATCCTCTGCTACATGTGCAGCTGGAGTCACGGGTCCCTCCGTGTGTACTCTTTGGTTGGTGGATTAGTCCTTGAAAGCTTTGGGGGTCGGGGGTCTGGTTGGCTGATATTGTTGTTCTTTGTATGGGGTTGCAAACCCCTTCAGCTCCTTTAGTTCTTCTTCTAACTCTACCATTGGGGACCCTGTGCTCAGTCCAATGGTTGTCTGTGAGATCCGCATCTGTATTGGTCAGGCTCTGTCTGGCAGAGCCTCTCAGGAGACAACTATACCAGGCTTCTGTCAGCAAGCAGTTCTTGGCATCAGCAATAGTGTCTATCTAGCTTTGGTGTCTGCATATGAATAGTCTCTGGATGGCCTTTCCTTCAGTCTCCGCTCCACTCTTTGTCGCTGTATTTCCTTTAGACAGGAGCAACTCTGGATTAAAATTTTGGAGATGGCCTCCCCTTGCAGCGATCCATAATGAAGAGATGGTCCTTGCTTGTCCATACTGGTTTATTTGATGGTGGATGTGAATTCATATCCTTTATTAGGGGGAACCAGGGACTAAATACCTATTGTGAGAGAACCAGGGCTTTTGAAAGATATCCAGCTTTGAATATCAGCTAGGCCTCTGACTGTCTGCCAACTGCTATGGGAATGGAAACCCTCCCTTCCCAATGGGATAGTGGAGTGGATGAGTGAATAACAAAATTGAATGGCCAGTGCACACACACCAGCCTCCAGCAAGACATTCACAGCGCTGCTACTAACCTAGGGTAGTGAATACATTCCAACCCATTGGGTTTCTTTACTCACTGTGAGCCAGTGTGTTTATTTGGGCACCACACACCCAATTACAACAAGAACTTGATGAGCTGATTAGCTTTCATGTGCATTTTGTAGCTCTACAGCCTTGCCCTTTTTTTCTGCTTTAAACATTTTGACTCTAGGTTCACATTAATTCTGCTGATGGCTTTAAAAGCTTAACTAAGATCCTTTAACTTCATGAAGATGCTTAGCACTTCAGCATGCTGGGGGTAAAACTTCACAGTGCAATTATCAAAGGGAACTATTTTCATCCAAATATAAATGGTTCACGCTTTATTCCGCTTCTCCCTGGCACTTGACATGTGTGCTCATTTGATTTAATTTTATTTTTGTTCTCTGTAATGGCTTGTCTCTATTAATTATATACTAAGTGCATCCCACCCCTGCAAACGGTTAACCAGCTACAGAATTTTGCTATTTTTGTCACAAACTGTCAAATTCATTACTGATTCCGTAGTTCAAAGAAATGGTTGCACAGTCCTATGCACTCTATAATGAAATATATTTATTGTGTTTCTTATTGCACAAAACTTGACTTTCTTATTATCTTTCTTTTAAATTAAAGGTGATATGACCTCTGGTATTCACAGCGATTGCTGAAGCAAGAAGAGCCATTGTGGAGCTGAGTGTTGTATTTCTTAGATGCACTCTATAGATTTTTAGAGCTTCATTCAAAGGCTGACTCTGATTTAATCAATGCCCAGTCTCTTTTGTCTCCTCAATAAACAGAAAATATTGCAGTACTATTGTAAAGGAATGGGGCAGAGATTCTCTCATCAATAAAATCCTTGAAATAAGTATCAAACAAGATATTTTTGAAAGAAAAATGGAATTGAGGAAGCTCAAATGTCCAAGAAGCACCTAAGGAAATGTTAACATCCTTAGTCATCAGGGAAATACAAATCAAAACGACCCTGAGATTCCACCTCACACCAATCAGAACGGCTAAGATCAAAAACTCAGGTGACAGCAGATGCTGGCAAGGATTTGGAGAAAGAGGAACACTCCTCCATTGCTGGTGGGCTTGCAAGCTGGTATAAACACTCTGGAAATCAGTCTGGCAGTTCCTCAGAAAATTGGATATAATACTACCTGAGGACCCAGCTATACCATTCCTGGACATATACCCAGAAGATGCTCCAACATGTAATAAAGACACATGCTCCACTATGTTCATAGCAGCCATATTTATAATAGCCAGAAGCTGGAAAGAACCCAGATGTCCTTCAACAGAGGAATGGATACAGAAAATGTGGTACATTTACACAATGGAGTACTACTCAGCTATTAAAAACAATGACTTCATGAAATTCTTAGGCAAATGGATGGAACTAGAAAATATCATCCTGAGTGAGATAACCCAACCACAAAAGAACAAACATGATATGCACTCACTGATAAGTGGATATTAGCTCAAAAGCTCAGAATACCCAAGATACAATTCACAGACCACATGAAGCTCAAGAAGAAGGAAGACCAAAGTGTGGGTGCTTCAATCCCACTTAGAAGGAGGAACAAAATAATCACAAGAGGCAGAGGGAGAGAGGGACCTAGATGGGAGAGGGGAGAGGAAAGGAAAAAGAAGAGGCAGGTTCAGGTATGGGCAGAGTCAGGAGAGAAGTCCAGAGGGTCAGAAAAATAAATAGGAATATGTAGTAATCAGGGTGGGGAATCAGGGAACCACTAGAAAGTCCCAGACACCAGGGATGCGAGAGGTTCCCAGGACCTAATGGGGATGGCATTAGCCAAAATACCCAGCAGAGGGGAGATACAATCTGAAAAGACCACCTTCAGTAGATAGGCACAGCCCCCAGTTGAGGGAAGGGGTCACTCAACCATCTAAAAATTTTTAACCCAAAATTGTTCCTATCTAAAGGAAATATAGGGACAAAAAATGGAGCAGAGACTGAGGGAAAGGCCATCCAGAGACCACTCCACCTTGCAATCCATTCCATCTGCAAACACCAAACCTCTGACACTATTGCTGATGCCAAGAATTGCTTGCAGGCAGGAGCCTAGCAGACGCTCACAGCCAACCATTGGTCTGAGCCCAGGGACCCCAATAGAAGAGATAGGAAAGGACTGAAGGAGCTGGAGAGGATTGCAACCCCATAGGAAGAACAACAATATCAACCAACCAGACCTCCCAGAGCTCCCAGGGACTAAACCACCAACCAAGGAGTACACATAGGTGGGTCCAAGACTCCTGCCACACATGTAGCAAAGGATGGCCTTATCTGGCATCAATGGGAGGGGAGGCGCTTGGTCCTGTGGAGGCTTGATACCCCAGCATAGGGGGATGATAGAGCAGTGAGGTGGGAGTGGGTGCGTGGGTGGGTGAGTACCCTCTTAGAAGCAACGGGGAGGGGGAGGGGAGGGGGGTTTGTGGAGGGGAGACCGGAAGGGGGACAACACTTGAAATGTAAATAAACAAAATAATCAATTTTTAAAAAGAATAATACAAATGGCTGACAAATCTAACAGCCTCCCCCTTAAATAACAAATAATTATGTATCTGGCATCTGCTTAATACTTTCTACTTAATTAATTGGGAAGAAATCAGACTGAGTCAACTCAACTGCCCTGGTTTCCAATACAAGCAAACTGAAATCCAGTTCACTAGCAAACATCTTATCCAAGCAGAAACATTTTCTTATTCCTAATGGAGGTCCTTTGCACTGGAATAATACAAATAAGGCCAGTGCTCCACCTAAACCAGTCATGTATTTTCTGCCTTACTTCACGCTCTTCCTGTAAAGGGCTGCCCCACAGGACCCTTTAGCAGGCTCCAAACCACCCAATTCACAAGAGCACCTTATGGTGTTACTTACCTTTAACCACTATATACAAGGACTACTCTAAGTGACTTGCACATACTGGCTCATTTTATTCTCATAACCATCCTATAATTATGGATTCAAACACAACTAAACTAGAGCTCATGCTGAAGTTGAAAACAGAATGATCAGAAGAAATAAAAAAAAAGTAAAATGAAATACTACATTTTACTTTCAGATTGACCAAAAGTTTTGTTTATGGCATAATTGATAAAGGAGCCTCCAAAATAATACAAACTTGCCATTCCTCTTGGTTGACAATCAGAAGGCCATTTAGTGCCATGTCAAGTTCGCTATGCAACAGTAATAAATTAATTACTGGTCCTATGCTTCCCTAGCCACTTTAAAAAATTTAATGACATTAAAAACTATTTTAGTTTTATATATATTATTTAATGTGTGTGTGTGTGTGTGTGTGTGTGTGTGCCTGCCTGTGTGAGAGAATGTTCACATGAATGCAGTGTCAGTGAAATCCAGAAGAGGGCTTTATTTTCCCTGGAGCTGGAGTCAGTCAGCCACCTGACATGAGTGCTGGGAATTAACTTCTGATCTTCTCCAAAAATAGCATATGCTCCTAATGACGGAGCCCTTTCTCCTTACCTAAGCCATGGGGTTTTGACTGGGTTTAAAGAACCAGGCATGTATTCCTTCCTGTAAAGCAGGCTTCAAATATAATCAGAGGACAGTTGGTTATATCCATAACAATTGTGCCACTGTTAGGCACATCTTGTCTGATGGGTTGGTATTATAGGTCATAAGGTTTATAGCTGGGTAAGACAGTTGATGCCTTTTATTCCACAGATGCCTATATAGTACTCCCTGGATTTATGAAAGCTACTTAGTATGAAGGAAGCTCCTAGGTTCTAAGTAATCTCCAGATTGATTTCTCTGTATCCTACTGGGCTCAAGAACCACTTTGCCCTACTGTGTTCTGGCTATCCTACACTAGCCTGACTCGAAAGGGAAGCAGAGTCAAGGACCACCGGGGCTAGGAGAGGATCCTGAGCAGTGGTGAGTACAATAGGAAAGAACACCCAGGAGACTGTGCCAGAGGACAGTAGCAGGGGACAGGGAATATTCATACCCCAGGGAGGATGGCTGGTTGGGCCTATGTGGTGATATGCTATTGGCAGGGGAAGAACATTTTGTGTACTTCATTTGCATACTTTGGGGGCAGCAGGGGCCGGGGAAGGCACCTTTTAAGTTCATATAGAAAAGAAGTCCAGCCTGGGAAGTTTCAGGCCCAACAGTCGGATAAACAGCATCTAGGCATATGGGGAGAGGGGGAGGAAGCCTATTTTGGGGGGGGGGGGTGTCTATTGGCACCAGAGCAAGGCTTGGGAGCAGCCAAACTCCTTCCACTCTCAGGATGAGAAAGTCTGGGGATTTAGGCATGCTCCAGGCCAGCCCTGCAGTATCTGATAACCAAGGTCTGTGGCCCTTGGAAGGAAGGAAGGAATACATGTCTGGTTCTTTAAATCCAGTCAAAACCCCATGGCTTAGGTAAGGAGAAAGGGCTCTGTCATTAGGAGCATATGCTATTTTTGGAGAAGATCAGAAGTAATTCTTAAATTTTTTAAAGTGGCTAGGGAAGCATAGGACCAGTAATTAATTTATTACTGTTGCATAGCGAACTTGACATGGCACTAAATGGCCTTCTAAACATCTATGTATATACCCATTGACAAAAGCTACTCTCAGTCTTAATATAAAATCTTCTTACTTCAATGAACAATAGTGAATGCAGAGACTCTTGGGTGCTCAGAGAGCTGAAAAGAAAGATAGTTGAGTGCTCAGCCCTACGTGAATCACTTATACCACTTACTTCTAACATTCAGGTAATATCATGGAAAACAGAGCAGAAAGAATATTGGAGTCAGGAGATGGTCTGCTAAATATTGTCTTCTGAGCATGACACAGTCATTGTAGTCATGAACACATGACAAATGCAGTTGCGTACACTGAGCTGTCAATAGCCAGTCATGCACACTGAAGGGACTCATGGGCTCCTGCTTCTTGCTGAACTATTCGTTCATCTTCTAAAGATAATGAACCATTATCTTTCAATGTTTACCTACTACTGGGGCCACAAGACTTCACTGGAAAGTTCCACTCCCGTGCTTACTCAGATGGCCCTAGTTAAAATGGGTGGGCCACAAAACATAATCATTCACATGCCAAAGTGGATAAGGGTGACAGAGGTAGGAGGGAGAATGTAGTGGTTGGAAGTAAGAGTAATCAGAATGCATTGTACAAATACAGGAAATTGCCACAAAGAAGAGGACAAATTTAACTAATGAAAACTCCAAAACAAGCTTCCCTACAAAGAAACATAAGTGAAGGTTGACAAATCCACTCTGTATATAAATAAAAGTCTTGGGCTGGAGAGATGACTCAGTGGTTAAGAGCACTGGCTGCTCTTCCAGAGGTCCTGAGTTCAATTCCCCACGACCACATGGTGGCTCACAACCATCTGTAATGGGATCTGGTGCCCTCTTCTGGTGCATCTGAAGAGAGAAATAGTGTATATAAATTAACTAATTAGATAAATAAATCTTTTTTTTAAACAAAAAATAAATATCTCAATAACTAAATACCTCTGAGCCCACTAATTAATTCTAGAAATATTTCTTTAGCAATTTTCTAAGAAATGAAAGGATATTCTGTAGCTCTGGGATTATAGCCAGACTGATTATATTAGCTCCCTCCAACAGCTGCCTGGTAGGAAATCTTGTTCAAGTTCACTGGTTCTCTATGTCTCAATATCCTCATAAAAAATGTGAAAGTAGTACCTTTGAGGGGGGTTCTCCAATCAGTTACAGCAGACAGTGCCGACTGCAGATTTCCTGGTGATCACTTCATCTCAAAAGCAATTTTATTCTAAAATGGTGGAGAGACAGAAAGGAAAACACTACTCACAGTGTGACTCAGGGGACCATTTAGATTTGTATTACAAGCTGGAAGAAGGAGGAGAGGGAGGAGAAGGAGGACGAGGAGGAGGAGGAGGAGGAGGAGGAGGAGGAGGAGGAGGAGGAGGAGGAGGAGGAGGAGAAGAAGAAGAAGAAGAAGAAGAAGAAGAAGAAGAAGAAGAAGAAGAAGAAGAAGAAGAAGAAGAAGAAGAAGAAGAAGAAGAAATAGTGCTGTAACTAAAATTAGCAATATATTGATAAGGAAAATGAACAACATGTTAATAAGCATAAATTTAGCAATATTTATGTGATTAAAAACTTAATGGAGTGGAGTAAAGCAGAAGGGTGAATGTCAGTGAATGACGGTGTTGCTTGTTAAATACCCACTTTATAGCTCCTAATTCAGGACACATCATGGAATTTTAGTGCTTTCCCATAGTACAATTATTCACTTGAATTTAACAGTATTTCCACTCTTATCACAAAGATCAGTGGCCCTTTGCAGAGGCTTTCCCATCCCAACCTAGTCACCTGTGTTTTACAACATCCTCACTCCATCCTGTAAATATCTTTCAAAGCTTTGGATGAAAAGGCAGAATGCAAAGTTTGAAAGGTGACTAAACCTACAAAATAAAACTAGGCTGCCGGGAAAAACGAACTTGTTGGCACCACATACAGGAAATTCATTTTGCAACCTATGTGGGCCTTATCAAGTTTCTGTTTGCTCTGCAAACATTGATCAAGTAGAAATCTAAGAGCAAGACTGTTTCCTGAGCAGTCATCAGTGTTCTCTGGCTAAGATGTGGCAGAAGCCGGAGTTGATAGACTAAATACTCCAACCTACCACACATGCTCATTTTATCTAACATGATGAAATAGGAATTTCTAATTTCACTTGTTTGGTGTACCAATCAATCCAACACTAGATAAATAGCTAGCTGAGCAATCGTTTCTGTTGTCATTGAGATAATTTTTTTTTAAGAACAGAGAGGAAACAACACTCGTGTGTGAAGAGCAAGCTGCCCATTTGTCTTCTACTCTTACACCACTAGCATCACAAATTGCTGTGATTCTAAAGGACAGCGGGATTTACCCATGCACCCAAAATAAGGCTGTTAACTTTGTAGTGGGTACCTTCTCAGTGTCCGCTAACTCATTTCTGACTCTGTTATCTGGGTATCACTAGATTACACCGGGTGGATATTCAATTTTTGTAACTATGCCTATCACCTTGGAGGCCTGTTGCAAACCTTGGCTTGTTTTTGCTGGCTTGGACCCAGCTTTATTTATAACCCAGAATTCCCTAGAGTCCTATTCTTGGATTCCATTAATTTGATTGGGGCAGTCATTGAATTGAAGGAAATGCTTGTTAGTTCACTGGTCTACTGTCTACTGGTTTATCATATACTACAAAAATATTATCAAATATACTACAAAAGATACAGAAGAGAAAACACATGGTGAGGTGTGGGAGAGAGCTCATACACCTCTCTCCAAGTGCACCACATCCCAGGAATGCCCTTCTATTCAGTTTTCCAGTCCTATAGAGTTTTAATGGAAACTTCACTTCACAAGTAAGCAGGCTGGGTAGGGAAATTCAGGTTGGTCTGCTCAGATTTTTCAGCATTCCTTCCTGCTTGTAAAACAGGACCTCTGTGGAATAAAGAAAACAGGTCCCAGAATTTCCTTGGGGACTACAAATGACAAGGTATGAATATACGGCTTCTCTGACTCACTTTGATGAAAAGAAATCCGAATTTTGATGCCCTGCCTTAGAGCTAGAGTTATGACTCATAAAAAGAACAGAAATCAAAGTACGCGCGAAGCATGATAAATCACAGCAGGGAACGTTGATTTACTTAGTCTCCCATGAGATAGGAAAAAGGGGGCCAAAATTCATAGGAGAAAATCGTGCATGAGTGAATGCCTCCTTACCTAGAGCTATAGCGAAAGTCCTATGCGACACATAAGGGAAGCAGTCACTGGTCCATTTGAACTAAAGTGGTCCTGAATTACTCTGGTAAGTGTATCTAGCACCTATGTCTCAAAACCTAATCTTTACAAATGACACACTTACATTTTTCTCTTACTTACAGCAAATATATTAAAGAGAAAAATATTAAGTGTAATCCCCAACACAGAAAAGAGGTAGCATTCCTCGTGTAGGCTTCATTGCAGTCTCATTTCTCCAACCACCCTTTTTCAGGAAGTGTTCCACCTTCACAGGATTGGAAGCTTCCAGGTTGATGGCAAAGTTTCCTAAGCTAAAATATATTCGTGTGGATCTAGGACACGGCCTTTGGGATTCGTTGAGCAATATATAACAAATCTGCTTGTTTGGAGTAAAGCTCAACTCCCCATGGTTTAATCTCAACTATAAAATTTAGAAAAGAGTAACTTCTCATAGACTTGCTGGATAGTTTTATCTCATGTTGACACAAACTAAAGTCATCTGAGAGAAGAGAAAAACCTCAATTAAAAAAAAAAATTCCTCCATGAGATCAGGTTGTAGGAAAATGTGTTTCTTAATTAGTAATTGATGGCGGAGGGTCTAGCCCATTATGGATGGTGCCATTCCTGGGCTGGCATGAGGACCAAGCAAATAAGCAGCACTCCCCCATGGCCTCTGCATCAGCTCCTGCCTCCAGGTCCATGCCCTGCTTTAGTTCCTGTCTTGACATCCTTAGATAATGAGCTGTGATGTGGACCCATAAGCCAAATAAATCCTTTCCTCCCACCACTTACTTTCTTGTCATGGTGTTTCATCACAGCAATAGAAACCCTAACTAAGATGTAGATCAAAATTCAGTAAGGAGAATGGGTCGCAGTCCTTCATGCCTTTAATCCCAGCACTTGTGAAGCAGAAGCAGCTAAATCTCTGTGAGTTCTAGTCCAGCCTGGTCTATGGAGTGAGTTCCTGGCCAGCCAGAACTACATAGAAAAACTTTGCTTTAAAAAAGGAAAAGAAAAGAAAGCTTCCATGTAGATTGGGTGGAGCAATGTCTGTAAGTACTACAGACAAAGTAGATCAGGTGTTAAGTCTCGGATTTGTAGTCATTATAGCATGACATGCGTGATACCATTGATATCTTACCCAACTTGAATATTATTTGAGCCAAGATACTGTGTACAAGCCTGGATTCTGGTATTTTTTCAGGCAAGGACATTGTCACTCAACATGAATACTAAGAACCACTCATATATATAACCAAGGAAGTTTGGATCCAAATCATTTACCATCACTTAAAAATACTCTAAAAACAATCTACTATCTTAAATTTGTAATTAAAATACACATACAAACATCATTTAGAGACATCCTACATAATATTACCTAAGGAAAAGTGTTAACGTCACAATGGGGACTCTGGTTTGAATCTCCACCACTAGCTGTGCATTCCCACACAGATGCACGAGGTCACTAGGTCTCAGTGTACTCACCTGCAAAATGCCAAGTCTCAGAGCAATGCCCGGCACTACATAGTTTTAAATAATATCAAAATAGAGAGCCTTGTGGGATCCACATCTTGACACACACTGATTTGAAATTTATTCTTACTATTCCAGTGAAACAGGAATCTTGGTCTATAGAGGTGGGTTTTGATATTTGAGTTTTACCAATCACAGCCTGTCGATGATGATTCCCCCCAGTCGTAGACAGATAAATATGGGCAGCAATCACAGTTTTCCTGACATACATATTAATAGTCAGTGAAAGAGGACACTGTTTCTATTTTCTCTTGTTATCTCAGGAATATGCTTCGATAATAAAGCAGCCCTCTCCGTATGTCTTGAACAATGCCACTCGATGGTTCCAAAGCAGTCATTGCCAAGAGGTGAAGGAATGACAAGGACTAATCTCTGGGGACAGGAGAGGGGGATATACATTTAGGGAAGAAAAAGAACAGGACTAGAAAAAGAGTTACGTTAAAGGAGGAGGCCAGAAAACTGGCTGACACAGGAAACCCACAAAAATTCTGCCACTAAATCATGTGTACTAAATGTATGTGTGATAGCCAGAACTGGAAGCCCCGGCCCCTGGAGGAAGCTGGCCGATATAAACCAGCTGATACAGGTTAGCTGATAAGATTAGGTCAGGGGATTCAGTGCCCAACAAAACAATTCTAAGATCTGGCTAGTTTTAGAATAATAAAGCTGTCTAGTATTTTTCTTCCACAGAGCTAAGATGGGCAGAGAAAGAGGGCAACCAGGGAGGTAGCTAGCAGCTTTGTGGAGCTAGCCAGGAGTAACAAAGGCCAAGCTGAGAAGCAGCCAGTGAAGTATGGACAGCAGCTCTTGGCTTTCACAGGTTGGGGATTGGTTGTGTTTGAAGATGGAGCAAAAGGAACCCAGAGAGACTGCAGCATGGGTCGAGCTCCAAGGAAGACAATGGCATGTTTTTTGTTTTTGTTTTTGATTTTGATTTTAAATTACACACAACAAACCTGTTTAGAAGTAGTTCCTTGAGGTGACTCTAATCTTATTGTCTGTAGTCAGGTCCACAAGCAAAACACAAATCAGCAGCAGCAACTAGATCCAGAAGAAACCACAAGGCTCCACCAATCTTCACGAGTCCACCAAAGTGGCAAGAAGCACCTGTAACACCACCAGAAGTTCTTTGCTGCACTTCTATGGAGTCACAGCATGCAAAGATTAGCAAAGGAAGCAAGGTGAACCAATGCAATAGTGTCTTCAGCGAAGACCAGTGTCAGTGAAGCCCAACGAAGACAAGCAAGGAGAACCAACTCCAGAGTGCTGCTCACTGTCTGTTCAGTTATACTTAGACACTTTCCAAACATCACATGTCTTCTCAGAAAAACATCCTCTCTGGATGGATATCCAACTGGATATCCAAAGAAACCAGAAATTTCCTCTTCACACCACAGTCACTTATTTTCTGCACTATGAATAATTGTGAGTCGAAGAATTTATCAATTGTATCTCATACAGTCTTTGTTTCCTACAGTCTGTAGCTATTCATTTTATTCTTTCCAAAACTGAAGGACTACTCACAAAAGTCTACCAGGAGTGTCTAACCTGTGACCAATAGGCCACATGAGTCCCAGGATAGCTGTAAATGAAGTCCAACACCTGTAGATGACAATGTCATGTTTTGATGCCAAAATGTTGGGTCCCCTCCGTATTCCATCCACATGCACACTTACTGGGACTTTTTAACCTGACTGAAAATTGTGACTACTCATTTACCAAAAAGCCTATTATAATTGATAACTCATTAAAACCTTTAAAAAGAAATGTCAGGCGAATTCAGTTTAGACCTGTGAATCTGGAAGCTTGTTAGCAATTCATTCAACAATGCCTCCAAAGAGGCAAAAGAATCATGAGGAAGAGTAAACTTCATCTAAGCTCTGATATCAGAAGCAAGGTAATTGTGTTGTGATATCATGCTGACCAAAAGTGCACTGGTTTCTATTAAATCATTCAAAACCTGTTACCATCAGTCACTTAAGGGGCCTAACAGAACCTAGTGATAAGCTTGGCTCTGATTCCTGCTACTAGCCCTAATAAGGACTCTATGGATAACTTGGGAGCTTACAATGGGAGGACCATGCCTGCTAAATGGACAGAGTGTTTTTCATTACTGTGTACTCCCAGCATCAAAAACCATTTTTGCATCAGGGCTGAATAATTGAGACATCTTTGTAAAGTATCCTCCATCTCCTTTTCTGGGTATCAGGGTTTAAAACCCACATGAAGAACACTTTCTTCTGGGATATAAAGTCATCACACCCTTGTCCTCAGCATGCCAGTGTGTAGAGCTGCTGCAGTATTCCTGAGCTGCGGCAGGAGGGAACAAGGGACAAGCCAGGCCTCTTATCTGGGCTGCAAGAGTGGCAAAGCAAAGCACACTGTTCCAATTATTCCATAAAAATGTAGCTGTGGTGTCCAAGAGGTAGGTGTGTCTAGGCATACAGTATGTTGTGTTATACATATATATTTATGTGCAAAAGCCTTTTAGCCAGAAAATATGCATAATCTCACCAGGGCTACTGAAAGGCTTTTGAAAGGTTAAGTTTAAAAGGATTCACTCACTAATGTGTACTAAACAATCAAGCCACACTTGGTTTTTGTGTGTCTGCTCTAATGCATGTTTTCTTTTTCTTATTCCTCCTGTCTTTTCTCTTTCCTCAGTTGTGTTGTTACTTTACTGTCTGTCTTTTCTTCTTCCTTTTGTTCTGTTAACACTAAAAGAAAGTGTCTCTGTGTGGAGATAAACTGCACAGCACAGCTCTGATTTCCCTGCACTCACTCTGGGCTCCACCCTGACCCCTTCTCATTCACCGTGACATGAGAACTCTTATTCTTTCCAAAAGGGGTAGCCAAGGTAGATGGAAGGAAAATCTATGTGTGTGTGAGATCACCCTGAAAACTAAAGAAAGTAACCAAATTATTTGAGGTACACTGTGAGATGAAAAATTAATACAATAAATCCAGCTACCAAGACCAAACAAAATTTCCAGTAATTCATTTATTTCTTCCTTCCTTTTTCATCAGAAAATACTCAGCATCACCCCCCTCCCTCATTCAGACAGACACAGCTGTCATGAGTTCATGGATACAACAGCTCTGTCATGCCCAGGAGACATCATTTTGCAGCACTCCTCCATATCCTTTGGCTCTTACAATCTTCCATCCTTTCTTCCATGATGTTCCTCTCTGAGAGAGAAATGAAGGTAGAGGGATAATGCTAACAAAATGATTAAAAATAAAACAAACATCTCAGCAGATCAGGTTATGTTCACTACAATGGTCAGAAATTGCCTGCTGGGTCAAACAGAACCATCATAATCTTTTGTTTGTTTGTTTGTTTGTTTTCTTTCCTCTGCCAGCCAACAGCCTTTCTCAGGACTCCACCTTCAGTTCCTAGAAAGTCCAAAAATAGCTGGTCTGGAAGGCAAAACCATGGCTGCGATCAGATAATGCATTTCCTTTGGATCCAGAAAACAGCACTCAAGAAGGAAATCCAGTTCAAATTTAGGCATCTCTAGTAGCTCAACCCAATGCCAAGGTCAGCCGACCCCATCAGAATCAGACCAACTGCCTGTCTATAAGATTTCTCCAAAATTATAAGTAAATAACCAATAAAAGATCCAAAGATGAAGAAAAAGCAGTCATCGTTTCAGGATAGGCAAGTACATGGGACCATGGAATGTTCCACAGCTTGAGGCCACTTCCACTCCAACCAAGCTGAACCTGGGCCTTTAACATGATAGCCAGGAATTCTGGGTTTTAACAGTTCTTTAGGGGCCTCACCAAGCAATTCCCTTTTCTATTTATGTATTCAGTTTAGGAGCTGTGTAAGGTTGCTCGGTGGGAATTCTGAGCTGAGATTTGTTGCTCAAAGCTCTCCTATTTGAATTTTTCCAGTCCTCTTTTCTCATATCTCCACTGGGAATAATGAAAGGAGATTAATTAGAGGTTGGACTATTATTCAAGCGCAGCAAGGGAATCAGTGAAGGGTGTTGTGTGGTGGACGGTGGGGATCTAGTGGGGAGGTAACTGGGAGAAGCCATCTGAGAGGCTTGGCACAGGTTGGCTTCAATAAATGCTAGCTGCCATCACTGCCATCACCAGTAACATTCTTAGCCTCTCTGTCGCAGAAAGGAGAATATCTTTCTCCCAAAGTAGGAGCCAAAGTGCTAGACACACCAGAGATCTTAAATGAATGTGTTATTCCATCCTCTTTATCTTCAAACTTCTTCATTCAGTGCTTCATTATCTAGCAGGATTTAACAGTACTTTCCTATCTGCCTTCTCTTACAAGAGTCCCTCTGTTTCACATCTTCTAGTTAATTGTCTTTTCCCTCCTTAGTTGATAAAAAAAAAAAAAAATCTTCCCATAATTTTCTACATGGCTGATCTTCCAATTTCCATTCCCATTTCAATCCACACCAAGATGACTTTGGCCCCTACTGCTTCCACTGAAAGTTCTCTGCCTCCAGCCAAGCATTAGTTTCTTCAAGTTTGCCCATGCTACTGAATACTTTTCTGTGTTTTCTCTTGTATAGCCAAAACTTTAGGCACATTTAATTTCACTTGCACTCTCTTCTTGAAATATGCCATGCTCACTCCACCCTGTCCCTACTTCTCACATGTTCCCAGCGCTTTGAAAAGATTAAACTTCACTGTGCGAAGTCCCAGGCCTCCTCCATTCTCATCCCCTTTCTTTTCTCCAGTGATCAAATCCAAACGTTGAACTGATTCTTTCATTTATTTCTTCAAATCAGAAACGGGCTGACACCCGCTGCCCTGTTCCAGCAGCCACAGCCATCATGGGTTTATGGGTAAACTGGCCCTGTAAGGTCCAGAGGACATTATTTTACAGTACTCCTTCCTATCTCTGGCTCTTACAATCTGTCCATCCTCTCTTCTAAGATGATTCTCTGAGGAAGACAGACAGACAGTTAGACACAGAGACAGAGACAGAGACAGAGACAGAACAAAATTGATTACCTGTGTGATTGGATCAGTGCCAGTCTTCTTCTGGTATTCTTGGGCTTTAAAACAATACAGACAAAACCTCTCCCCTAAACTTACATTCCTTTCACGGAAGCCAGCTCCAAAGATTTTTGAATGGAACTAGCGTCTCTTTCTCAATGTGCATCTTTTCCTTTACTTCCTTTTGTCGAGGTCAACATTGCTCGTCACCTTGCCCAAGGGCAGTAGTAACTTTTGGGTCTTCATTTATACAACTCAGAAGCATTTGAATGGCCAGCTACTGCCTTCTTAAAATGCTTTCTGCCTCTAGGTCTGTCAGCATTCTTCCGATTTGCCCCCTTCCTGGGGTTTTCTTTCTGTTTCTTCTCTGCATTCTTTTAGATCCCTCCCCATCCTACCACTTCTTAGGGTTTTACATGACCAGTTTTCTGTAATTTCTCTACTGTATCCCCTTAGATTATGTAATTCATTCACATTGATTTAAATAGTGTGTGTGTGTGTGTGTGTGTGTGTGTGTGTGTGTGTGTGTGTGTGTGTGTTCATCTTAATGAGTCTATATTTATGTACCGGTAACTTGCCTGACACCCTCATTTGTATGTTTAATATACGTCACATATCAAACTTCTTTTTCTTCACTTGTTCAGTCTTTCTTGCCTCTGTCTGGTCCCATCATTCCTCTATGCATTCTACAACCTACAAGCCACCATCCCTTCTTCCTTCCTTCATGTCTTTCTTTCCGTTCCTTTTCCCATACCCACAGTTGTGGAGTTTAACTGCTCAGAATGCATCCCAGTTGTGTCCCTTTGTTAGCACTGTGACTGCCAACACAGCCCCACTCACGTTCTACATCATCTCCTGCATGAGACTCCAGCTTCTCCATTCACCTGTCATAAGCTAGTCTACACAGCTATCTGTGTGTTTTATTTTTTTATTTGATCATGTTTTTCCTGGTTCAAGGAAGGCTAGGAATGCAGGGCCATCAGAAAGAACAGTGGTTTCTTGATATGGGTCTTCTGGAAGTGAAAGTGTTGCTGTTACTGGGGGAGGGGAAGCTTATAAAAGCTTAAGGAAAGCTTGAAAGGGTGGATGGTGAGACTGCTGCTTGGGTGTTTCTTGGAGCCCTTTTACCAAGCTCCTTGTCTGTGTCACCGTGCAGAAAGCCGGCTCCTGCTATTTTCTGACTCAGTTCATGCTGCCTTTCTTCCCATCTCCTTGTTCAGCACACACGACCATATCTCTCCTTTCAAAGACTAGGACTTTAGACTGGTCCTTCCATCTGCCTGGAATACTCTGCTTTCAGCTGCTATTCTGGTACCACCTTAGATGACACTCTCACACCGGGGATTCTCTTAGGAATTTAAGCTCTGTCCCTCCCAGTTACTTCTGCACCACTTCACCCTGTTTATTATCCTATTCTCCTTCCAGTTTTATTACAACTTCACACTTTATTCATTTGACCCTACCCTTTAATAATGACCTAACTTTATCTTCTTTATTACAGTACCCCTTAAGTCTATAAAAGTGCCTAACACATATCAAATTCTCAATAATTCTTGACGTATTATTAAAACAGTACAATTAAGAGAATATTTTAATGCACCTCTGTCGGAGAGCCATGTGAGCTCCTCTTTCATCATCTGCTGAGGGTTTTAACTGATGACCATAGTCAGCTACCCATTGTTATACACATTTGTCATTGAGACTTTACTAACACTACGCTGAACTACCTCAGCTGCTCTATGTGTGTGAATGGACACAGCCAGAAAGCCCTCTAAATATGGAGTGAAGCCTGCAACCCTTGAAGGATGGTAATGGCATGAAAGGGGAGATCTCAATATTTGCAACAAAGAATGATTAGGTCAGGTGAAGCAAGCAGGTTGCACATTTCTTTTAACCCTTTCATACACACCTCAATGTCTGCTAGCCTCTAAAACAACACACTGGATTGATTTGACGAGAGCTAGTGGCCATTCTTGCCACGTTTTTATACTCTTCATACCTAAATGAAACAACAGAATAGGCAAGCTTCAGACAGATATTTCCACATAATTTAATGGCTGATTACTGTGACATTTACTTATTGATATTATAACGTATGGTGGCTTACTGGATGTATTTGAATCAGGTCAAAGAATTAATGGGCTCACCTCCTAAGATTTGCAAAAATGTTGAAGTGTCAGCTTTTCTTTCCTCAAAATGTTGTGAGCAAATTTCATGAAGTCATTGTTTTTAATAGCTGAGTAGGCAAATGGATGGAACTTGAAAATATCATCCTGAGTGAGGTAACTCAGTCACAAAAGAACAAACACGGTACGTACTCACTGATAAGTGGATATTAGCCCAAAAGTTCAGAATACCCAAGATTCAATTCACAGACCACATGAAGCCTAAGAGGAAGAAAGACCAAAATACAGATGCTTCAGTGTTTCTTAGAAGGTTAAACAAAATACTCACAGGGGGAAATATTGAAACAAAGTGTGAACCAGAGACTCAAGGAAAGGCCATCCAGAGACTGCCCCACCTGGGGATACATCCCATATTCAGTCACCAAACCCGGGCGTTATTGTGCATGCTGGGAAGTGCTTACTGATGGAAGCATGATAAGCTGTCTCCTGAGAGGCTCAGGTAAAGTCTGACAAATACAGAAGTGAATGTTTGCAGCCAACCATTGGACTGAGCATGGAGTCCCAGTAAGAGTTGGAGAAGGGACTGAAGGAGCTGAGGGGGTTTGCAGCCCCATGGAGGGAGCAGCAGTGTCAACAGGCCAGACTCCCCAGTGATCCTGGAGACTGGACCACCCACCAAAGAATACGCATGGAGGGACCCATGGTGCTGACCACATATGTGGCAGAGGAAGGCCTTGTTGGCCATCAGTGGGAGGAGAGGCCCTTGGGCTTGAGGGTGTTAGATGCCCCAGTGTAGGGGAACGCCAGCGAGGGAAGATGGGAGTGGGTGGGAGAGCACCCTCATGGAGGCAGGGGGAGGGGGAATGGAATAGGGGGTTTCCAAAGGGGAAAACATTTGAAATGTATATAAAGTAAGTATTCAAAAATAAAAATAAAATTTAAAAAAATGTGAGCATCATCAACAACACAGAATACATTGTACCCTCTCTCAAGTAAAAGGAAATACATACTACTTCCTAATGCAGCATAAAAATATTAATTTCCTTTAAGAATTTATTTGACATGAGTGGACTACAAATCCCAACAGAACTATGAATATTGGAAATGCACCAAAATAAGGAAACCCTTACCTGAGTCTAACAGTCACAGAGCATAGCCAAGTCAGCATATTCCAAAACAGAAGTCACAGTCATGGTCTCCTAGCTCCAGAACAGATGGCAAAATAGGACAGGCTACAGTATTTCTTCACCAGGTCCTAGAAGAATACAGAATCAAGAGTAGGAAGGTATGCACTACAGGACTGAACACACACAACCTCAGAATCATGAAAAGCCATGAGGTCTCAAAACCCTATAACTGAGCTCCATGGTGGGTTACTGATTATGGCAAGAGAGTGGGCAAATCTAAGTGACTCTCCTGCCTTGTTCTGAGGTAATCATAGCCTGATCCATCACTCCTGAAATTGGGACATCTAGTCACATCTCCCTTTGTAGGATAAAGTAAATGAAAATACATGTGCCATCTTTCCAAACTGGAAAACCAGTTTCCAATTTCTTTCCTTGCTGTCTCCAAACTGGTGGTTTACAATATTGCTTTCTTGATCTCTCTTTCTCTTTACCTATCTTAAAATTGTAACTCGAAGTTGCCTGGTATCATGAAGGCAAATAAACAATAGCAGTGACTGGAGATGAGATCTTCATTTCTCATTGGTCACCAAGATAGCCATGAATTTTGCCACGGTCTTTGGTCTCTCTATACATATCTACATATAGTGCAATGTCACCCAAAAATCTTTCCAAAAATTTTCACACATCTTGGGAAGAGTCAGTATTTAGTGACTAACCAAATGAATGGAGAAATACTGAGTATACGCTACCATCACCAGAAAAAGAAGCCTCAGAAAAAGTCATAAAATCTACAATTGCCTTTCTCACTCTGTTTCTACCATAATAAAGTAGAAGCAACAAACGAAGCAAAGCTACCTTGCAAAGAAGAATGTATTTATACATGTCACTTCCTCCAAGCAGAAACAAAGTCAAGCCTGTGTCATAAAGGGAAATCTCAGAAGGATGTATCATTATGTCCTTATTCTTTGTGGACTAGAATGGGAAAGGCAATCAAGACCAATGGGAGAGCTTAACATGGCCTACCAGAAGCTATACATGAGAATTTTTTCTTCCCTTAGGACTCACTGCATTTCAAAATATAGAACAAATAAAACAAAGACTAACAAACACTAATGGCAATTTTCTTTTGGTAAACATTTCTTATGACTCCCCATACCATACAACCTGAGACTGACTATCACTGATACTAGGGTACTGAGTTCTTTAACCAGGAGTTAAGGTTTAAAGATGCAGCTCAGGAATAGAGCACCCATCAAGTGTCTCTAAGTCTCTCCGGGTTTATTCTCAGGTACCAAAAAAAAAAAAAAAAAAAGTGTTTTTAGCTGATCATAGTGTACATGGCTGTAATTCCAGAACTCAAGAGGTCAGGACAGAAGAATTGGGAGTTGTAGTCAAGTATGTCTCATATAGTGAACTCCAGACCATCCAAGACTACTTGGTGAGTTCTTAACTCAAACAAAAACAAGGGCTAGAGTGCTCGCTCAGTGTGAGTAAAGCTTCAGGGTTCAATCTAATCTGTGGTTATATATATATATATATATATATATATATATATATATATATATATATATATATATATATATATATATATACTGTGTTCAATCCTGGGTTTTATATAAGTGCTTTTTATCTAATGGGTATAATCACAGCAGTTACAGAAAAAGAAAAGGGAAACCTTTTAATTGAATAGTATATGCATCCGCCTCCTGTCACACCTGGCTCATGGATGTCTCTAAAGGTCTATGGGAAGGAAGAGAACAACCAGTAACACCGTACAGTCCCAGAATGTCTGCTACTTGGTGATCTGGGAATGAGACTATGATTGCACTCCAGAGCATGACATGAAAATCAATGGTTTAAAGATTACTAGAGAGAGATAGAGACAGAGAGAAAGACTGAGAGACATAGAGATGCACACACAGAAAATGAATCAAAACCCACAAGGAAAAAAACTTACAAAATGTTCATTTTTTTTCATCTGTATCTGTGGGCTCAACGATTAAATCAGTTATGAGCAAAAGATCATATTTCTAAAGAAATATTTCTCTTTTTCATCTATTTATTGGTTATTTTATTTATTTACATTTTAAATGTTATCCCCCTTCCCAGTTTCCTCTCCACAAGCCCCTCTCCCCTCCCCACCACCCACCACCCACTCCTGCCTCAGCGGCCTAGCATTCCCCTATCCTGGATCATCAGGCCTCCACTGGACCAAGGGGCTCCCCTCCCAGTGATGCCAGATAAGGCCATCCTCTGCTACATACCCAGCTGGAGCCATGGGTACCCCCTGTGTACTCTTTGGTTGGTGGTTTAGTCCCCGGAAGCTTTGGGGGATCTGGTTGGTTGATATTGTTGTTCTTCCTATGGGGTTGCAAACCCCTTCAGCTCCTACAGTCCTTGCACTAACTTCCCCATTGGGGTCCCAACGCTCAGTCCAGTGTTTGCTTGTATACCTCCGCATCTGAATTGGTCAGGATCTGGCAGAGCCTCTCAGGAGGCAGCTGTATCAGGCGTCTGTCAGCAAGCACTTCTTGGCATCCACAATAGTGTCTGGGTTTGGCGTCTACATGTGGAATGGATCTCCTGGTGGGGCAGTCTCTGGATGGCCTTTCCTTCAGTCTCTGTTCCACTCTTCGTCCCTGTATTTCCTTTAGACAAGAAAAACTCTGGGTTAAATTTTTGGAGAGGGTGGGTGGCCTCATCCCTCGGGGGGGGGGGGGCATGCTTAACCTCTGGATATGATCTTGACAGGTTCCTCCCTCCCCTTTGTAGGGTATTTCAGCTAATATCATCCCCGTGGGGTCCTGGGAGGCTCTTGCTTTCCTGGTGTCTGGGACTTTCAGTTGCTACCCCCAAGTTCCCCATCCCCCATTGCTATTCACCTCTGCTCAATTTCCTGACCCTCTGTACATCTCCTCCATCTCCTCCCATACCTGATTCTTCCCCTCTTTTTCCCCTCCCCCTCTTCTCTTCCTCCCAAGTGCCTCCCACCCTCTACTTCCCTTGATTATTTTGTTCCCCCTTCTTATTTCTAAAGAATTACCTCAATACTTTGTGAAACCCATAAGTTACTACATCCAAGTCTCAAAAAAAAATTTATCATGACTAAACTTCCACAAAACTGAATACAATATATATTTCAATTCTAACATGTTCTTTATTTTAGAGACCCAATCATGAGCTAATTGCAATTGTTTGGTCTAATACCCAGTATCTAAATTTCTCCTTCTAGTTCCTTGATCCTGTTTCTGATTTTCATGTTTTTACTGCCCTTTGGAGTTAATGATTAATGTAGTTATTATTACTGAGAACAATCAAAATCCAAAAACTTTTAAATATTAACAACAATATAAAGTAAGATAACTACATACACAAAGATAATGACTTGGGTCAGAGACTTTAAACAAAGTAAGGAAACAAAGAAAAGATGTTCCTGGCATGAACAGATTGTTAGCCCCCAACACAGTTGTTCCTCTCATGAACGATTGAGACAGACAACATAACAGAAAACACCCATCATTTTACCCCTTTGCCCTCCTCAGGGAAAAAATGCACGTCACAGCCAAACCTCCTCAAAACAAAGGCAGTATATGAACTTCTGCTTCACTCCTTAGCTTTACTAAGTCAGCTGCCATTTTATTTATTACTTTGATTCACAATTTTGTATTAGGAAAAGAAAAGGACATTGAAGAAATTAGTAAGTTTAAAGCAAAAGTTATCTCATACTTAATGTTTTTTCAATGTCTAGGTATAAATAAAAATGTCTGTCAAAGCATCCTTCCAAATTTTGCTAAGACTATAATTACCCACGTATTTTTAAACCCCATTAGGCAGAATGTGCTTTAGAAAGCATTGAAGACTTAGATCATTGTGATTAGCATAATAATTAGGTCATTTGTCAAGAAGTATTATGAATAATTCATTCTAATTAAGTAACTGATAGAATAGTGACTCAATCATCAGTGTCAGAACTCAGCAAGTTATAGACTGCAATCAGTTCTGGAAACCTTCACTTCCAGTAATACCAGAATAGATTCAAATGCAACCAAATGCTTGTCTCAGGACTAGACACTGTAGACTCAGCCTGTGTTGATGAGCCACCTTGATGCTGTGTTGTTTGAGGAATAAGAAAAGAGAGTTGACAAATTAGAGACATGAGAAGAAAACCTGTCTACCTCATTGACAGGCACTCTATGCATTTCTGCTTGGAGATACCTTCCTCTGGCTTAGCTGAGTGAGTAACCTTGACGAATATGTGTTGGATATTATGCATCAAATATTGGAGCACATTATTGAGGAAAATAGATACAGGACACAAAAGCCCCATTTCTGATAATGTCAGAGAAAATGATTATCAGAGTCTTGTCCCACACCTCCCTGCCCATGTGTCCTCGTGGGGAAGCAGACAGTCTCCTTGTAAGGCCTGTTAGAGTGCTGGGCTTCAGAATAGCCTATTATGAACTATCCTGCTGCTGATTCTGGCTTAGCCTGAAAGAAAACAGCTCCAAGGCTATGTTTATTTCCCCTGAGAGTGATAAAAGATCATTTTAAGATTTTAATAAAAGACTGATGCCAAGAGACACAAAGTCCTACTTAGCTGAGAGAATAATTTATTTAAATTTGAATCGAACTGGGTCTCTTACTATTTCTGGTCAAGTGGGCTCTAGACTTTGGAAAGATCAGCTGGAACCTTGTTTCAATGGGAGAGTAAATAACGTCAAAGTATTAAAAACTGTGAATAATTTAATGGAACCCGGGACACGTTTCTTGCATGAACAGGAAGATATACGGGATCAGTAAGCATTTGGCTCCAGTGCGGCCTGCCCACTCCCCAGTTAATGCTCTTGCCAAAGGCCTAGCCTCATATTGCTTCTGTTGCAATACTCAGTGCTATTTGGGGTCCTGATGGTCTCTGACTCATACACTTACCATGAAGCCTTGAAGTAGGAAGTCTATACCATCCTGCTCCATTCCAGCCAAACCACACATGTTTAATGCCTTCCTCTCATCTTTCCATCCTGTCCACAAACTGGTGTTATTTGAAAGGATGGAACCTCATCTTAGAAAATGCCTCCATAAGATCTGTCTGTAAGCCATTTTCTTAATTAGCAATTGATGAGACAGGACCTAGCCCATTGTGGGACTGACCCCTTGAGTTCTATAAGAAGGCAGGTTGAGCAGCACATGGGAAGCAAGCCTGTAAGCAACACTCCTCCATGGCCTCTGCATCAGCTCCTGCCTCCAGGTTCTTTAAGTTTCTGTCCACTTTCTTCAATGATGTACAGTAATATAGAAGTCTAGGCCAAATAAACTCTTTCCTCCCCAACTTGCTTTTTGGCTATGGTGTTTCATCACAGTAATAGAAACCCTAAGACAGCCACCTAGAATGAACCAGTACTTAGAGGGTCAACAATAAGTCTGCCACTATAGCTGTCTGTTTCATGTCTCCATTGTTCAGGCCCAAGAAGAGTTAAGGACAGTGGCCAGTTAACATCTGCTTGCCAAGCTATCTGTTCCTTTGGTGACTCAGAGGCTCTCTGGCAGTCAATGCTTTCTGATGAACATGAGCACTGAACATGAAGATCCTCCCTCATTTAGAGCTCATTAGCATAGGGCTATCCCTGTATCTCTACCCCATACTCCTTGTCCCTGACCTGTAATGACCCTCTTTTCATTAATGTACAAAAACAACTATTTGCCAACTTATTTACTTCCCCTCGCTCTCTCAGTCACTCCTGGCACTTCAGGTTTCTAGGTTTCAACACCATCATAGACCCTGTATCTAGCAGTTGCCATATGTAACATCTAAATTGGTCCTTAAAAGATGTCTTATTCTCCATTCCCCAAGTCCCCTGGCACCTACTTCAACAATGGTAAATTTCACTAAGAAAGAACTGGGGGAATTATTGGCATATATACCTGCTATCACATGGGAAATCTTTTCCTATCAAGAATTTTGTTTCTTCTCCATTCATTAATAATTAGATATGAAAACGCATACAAATCAAGCCCAGGCTTATCAACTCTTGATAAGAAAGGTGTCTGGCTAAAAGTCAAAACTGCTTCAGGCAAAGATAATAGAACCATAATGGAGAATTCTTTCACAGTGTTCTTAGGTTCTTGAAGCAATATGAAAGTTGGTTTTCTGCAAATATGTACATATATTTGTATTTAGTCTTTACTCCAGTTTGCATGTTTATATAAGTATTCTGTTTCACATTGGTTCCTTTCAGCCCATTCTCTCTCTCTCTCTCTCTCTCTCTCTCTCTCTCTCTCTCTCTCTCTCTCTCTCTCTCACACACACACACACACACACACACACACACACACACTGTTCTATGAGTAAATTGAACCTATTGAAATTTGAGTCCTATTCCATTTAATCCCCATCTCTCCTAACGATGGAGAGGCAATTTACCTCACTTCCTCATTACCAGAAACAACAGTGCAATTAATATTTTTAGCTGGGAGAATTTCAGTGGATTGTGTAATCAATAGCATTTCTCTTGGACTACATGGAAGAAATCTACTTAGTTTTATTAAATATTGCCATCTCCAAAATCAATACCCTCTAGCTACACACCACCAGAGCCTGAGAATATTTAGTCTCCCACATCCCTACCAACAATCACCATTATCCAGATAGCCTAGAGTGACGATTGCAACAGAGAAGCCTCATTTCTCTTTGAGCTTCTAATTATCAGTTGTTTGAATATTCTGACATATGACTAGTTACCTTTTAGAAATCTTTGCTCTTTAAATTATACCTTTTAAACCCTTTTAATATTTTCCCAAATTTTGGTAAAAAAAAAAATGGCACATCCCCAGTTTAGCTTTCCCTTAGTTGGACTCTGAATTTGTTCATGGCTACTCCAGTAGCAGGAAAAGAAAGTGGCCATGGTGAGTGGAGTCAGAGCCATCAGAGTCTTGGCTGGCTGTATCAAATACAGCTTACTCTTGCAAAATTTCACAAAATGTATGCTAACTGCAATAGCCTGGAAGAGCTATTCAGAAAACAGCTGAAGAGCCCAAGTTCTCTTTACTCCACAGTAAATTTACTGTTGGTTCATGTCCATATGACTCTAATCTAGGCTCACCATTCCGTTCATCCAGGCTATTGCTCTGTTTGTATACATCAGTAGGGCCATATCAGGTTTGTTACCATGCTCTTACCCTTGAACTTAGTAATAAGCTTGTATTCACCTATTTTTATATAATTTCCCAAACACCACTGAAAATTGTTTTTAAATCTTCAATAACATTTTATATTCTATTTTTAATTTAGATGTTAAGGACTGCCCCTTCGGCTTTCCTACCAGAGAATGAGTTCTCCTAACCAATTACAGGTTGCCCACCAATGCTGGTTGACTAAGAGCATGCAATCCACAAATACTGAACAAAAACCACCCCAACTGAAAAGATTTCTTGAACACTAACATTGAGTTTAAATAATCATAACCACAGCAGAATGAACTCTGTAGTTAACGACAGAGCCTGCTGGCCCAAGAAGAAAAGAAAGGCACTTTCACAAACTCCTGCTCTGAAAGTATGTCCTATCCTTTAATTAGAAATTGAAAACTGGTTCAAGTCTGATGACCAGAGTTTGATATCTGGGACCCACATAGAGGAAGAAGAAAGCTGATTCCCTCAGGTTGTCTCCTGGCTTCCACATTCACACTATAGAATGTGATGTCATGTGTGTGTGCACCTGTACATAAATAAAACAAATAAATGTAGTTTAATTAATCAGTGGCTACTAGGGGTGGGAAAGTCAGTTTCATCAGAGACTTGGACCCTGGTAGGTCATCCAAAGTCCAGTAGATGGTCCTACATCCATGAACATACAGGGAGCACTGTGGGGACTCAAAGGATTTTCTTTTTTTAAGGGCATGAAGTTGGGAGGGGAAAGTAGTGGAGTGGAGGAAGGAATTAAGATGGAGGGAATGAAAGAATGGTTGTTTCAAACATATCATATGCATGTACAACAGTCTCAAACAATAAAAGTAAAATATAAATACCAGTTACTTTACTGTACATGTATCACATTAATAGCTTTGTTCCTTTGTAATATCACCATGCATGAGTTCAACAAAGTATGTTTTAACTTCATACTTTACATTTCAGATGGGATGGTTTTGGCTCTGTGTGTGTGTGTGTGTGTGTGTGTGTGTGTGTGTGTGTGCGCGCGCGCGCGCGCGCGCACGCATTGATTGCTGCAGTTTGAGAGTTTCTGTTCCAATCTCAATGACTACTCTGATAGGATTAAAAGTGAATAAAAGAGATAAGGTGGAGATGGTGAGGCATGAGGACCTGGCTTTGTGCCTTATTAATTATGACTCTTATCATAATAACCATAAAGAACCTGGACTTGATGAGCGGTGACCCACTTCTTCCTCACCAACAATCACTTACTTCAGTTTTCTGTACTGAGCAAGTAGATACTGAAACTATCAACTTCACACATCTCTAGTGGTAGAAAGCCACCACAGTTTCTAAGAGTCCAAGGTTCCTACAGATTGTGAAGGGACAGGCAGGAAGAAGGAACAGTGAAGACTCTCTATCTTACATTCATTTTTATGCTATATTGTCTCCGTTACTGTTTAACTACACCATGTACAAGGAGTACAGCTTCACATTACACATTAGACATTACCCAGCATTACATGTGCATACATTCTGCATGGTGTGACAGAGGGTGTTCTTAAAACACATAGACCATTCATTCAGTGAGTTGTGTAGGGAGTAGATCCTGACTCTCTTCTGTTCCATGCCTGGAAGACTCCTTGCTGATGTCAGTGCTGTTGGTCACATGATTCTCTCTGAGAAATATTGAAGGATACAAACAGAGCATCTCTGATTCCCAACTTCCCCAGAGTTCACAATCTCAAAGGATACACAGATTTAGATGGTAATGATTCCTATTCAAGGCAGCAGAAAGTGAATCAAGAAGAGGCTGAATACAGAGGCAGCCCTGAGGTCTCACCAGATGATTGCTAGTGGGAGGCTTTGACACAGCATCTCACTTCAGATTCTTAAAGAAGAAATGACAATCAGAAGGCTGGGCAAGGCACCAGTCAATAGGGTCCCCAAGCAATTCAACATGCACTCTCAACTTGCTGGCTCTTTTCTTGCCTGCTTTAGGCACACATTTGAAGAATGATACTTGCAGCTATCAGACATCTGCTTCTTGGTATTAGGGAGATCAGTAAAGAACCATATGCTTCATAGATAAGCAGCCAGATAATAAGCAGCTTCCTCCTGGCTTCTGCAAACATAGTTTTTATACTAGGTGGCTGTTCGGCATGGCAAGGATGTATCCTTGCAGAAGTTAGTAAAGTTATAGAGCCTGAAAATCATGGTTGTTATGAAGTAGCCTGGCTCGTCATTATGTGTAGGTGTCTGGGTGTCAGGAAAGACAAATGCAGATCTGCCCACATACTCAGCAGTGAATTGCTTTGGAAAATCCCAGGGCGTGCGACGGTTATTTTTCTGTACTCTCAACAGGTTAGCAATGCCAATGTTATGCTTTAAAAATGTCAGAAATTTGGAAATCCTTGCAATAAAACACAAGGTCACAGAACTGGATTGCAAGGCCAATAGTACCCTACACGTTCTTCAGGTCACAGGACATCCGCATTTACAAATATTCACAACCATGTTGATGAAGACATTTTCTCTGGATTTTACTTAGACCTATCTACCTTCTTATTGGAATGGAAATTCTCTGTCTCATCCCTTGTCTGTTTTTCAAAACCATCATAGTGACAGTCTTCTCTACAGAGAGAACAGAGATAGGAGAATCAATAGGACCTGTGTATGAAAGACCTGTGGAATCTGCAAAATGATGATGGTGATTACCAATATTTATTGAGCAATTTTATGTGCCTGGAATTTTCCATTGCTAATTCAGCACTCAAGATAATCCAATGAAGTAGGATTATCAGATTATAATGAGAAAACTAAGGGGGTTGGACACCTTGCCATTGGTTGATTGCCACACTGATATTAACAAGCCAAGCCAAGCTAATGATATTTATTCATTTTTGTGTTGCGTGTGCGCACGTGTGTGTGTGTGTGTGTGTGTGTGTGTGTGTGTGTGTGTGTGTGTGTGTGTTGGCATGTGCATGCCATGACACATGTGTTAAATCAGACAATACCTCTTTGGAGAGTTGGTCCTCTCCTGCCATCTTGTGGGATCCAGAGGTCACTCGGGCATATCTGTTAGTTTCTCTACCTTCTGAGCCATCTCTATAGCCCGATTGTTAATTTTTGAGCTTCAATAACCACTATCAATTTCTTTTTTAAAAGTCTGTCTTTAAAATGAAATTTATTTTAACTGATAGATAAAAATTTTTAAACTGTACATTTTAGTGGCACATCTACATGATTATAGGCTAGTGTTAAGGGTTCACTTAGTACATTTATATGATACTTTTACACACACTACATATTTAGGCTACACATACTTGCCTCCTAAATTATTTATCACTTTTATATAGAATAAACATTCTCATTCCTTTCTTTCAGCTCTCTGAAACATAAAGAATGCAATCAGTATCTATAGCGACCTTACTTAAAGCACTCTAGAACTTTTGACTCTAACTACAACTTAAGATCCATCACTGTGTGTCCTACCACCACCAACCCTTCCCAGCATCTAGTAATCACTCTTCTATTCTCAGTTTCTGTTAATAAACCTCCTTAGGGTCCACATGTGAGTGAGAGTGGATACTGTGTTCATCCTTCTGTGTCTGACTTATTTCATTTAGTATAATGGTCTCCAGCATCGTCCTTGCTATCACAGAAGGCACAGTTTCTTCTTTGTATCTGAATATACAGAATGTGTGTGTGTGTGTGTGTGTGTGTGTGTGTGTGTGTGTGTGTGTGTGTGAAAATACTAAATATATATCTTAATATATGTGTTTATCAGAATACATATGTATATGTCACATTTTCTTTAACAACTCATCAAATGATGGCCATTTAAGTGATTTCCATTTCTACACACACACACACACACACACACACACACACACACACTTTCTTTTTCTTACATCCCAACCATAGTTTCTTTTCCCTCCTCTCCTCCAAACCCCTCTCCCTACTTCCCCTCTGACCTACCCCAATCCACTCTGTTTTGTTTTGTTTTTCAGAAAAGGACAGGCCTCCCATGGATATCAACCTAACATGACTTATAAAGTTGCAGTAAGGCTAGGCACCTCCCCTCATATTGGGGCTAGATGAGGCAACCAAAAACAGGCAACAGAGTCAGAGACAGCCCCCGCTCCCACTGTTAAAGAGTCCCACAAGAAGACCAAGGTACATAATGTAACAGAGGGCTTAAGCTAGTCCCATGCATGCTTCTTAGATGGAAGCTCAGTCTCTATGATCCCCTTTGACCCCAGATTGATTGATTCTGTGGGTTTTCTTGTGGTGTTCTTGGCCTCTCTGGCTCCCTGAATCCTTCCTCCCCTCTTTCACAGGATTCCCTTAGCTCCACCTAATGTTTAGTTTTGGGTTTCTGCATTCATTTTCATCAGTTGCTGGTCTTCACCCAGCAACTGACAACTGGGCTAGGTGCCAGTCTATGAATACAGCAGAATATCATTAGGAATCATTTTCTATCCTAGGTCTCTGGGCTATCCAGCCTCCAGTTCCTGGCCCTCTAGGCAGTGTCAGGGGTAGGTTTCTTGTCATGTCATGGGTCTCAAGCTAGACCAGTCATTGGTTGGCCACTCCCACAATTTCTGTGCAATCTTTACCCTACTATGTCTTGAAGGCAAAACAAATTGTAGGTCAAAGGTTTTGTGGCTGGGTTGGTGTCCCAATTCCTCCATTGGAACTCTTATAGGAGATGGCCAGTCCAGGCTCTTCCCCCATTGCTAAGAGCAAGGATTCCTGGGAATTTCCATTGCACTAGGTTCTAGCTCAACTCAAAGATGCTCCCCCACTCCAGTTGTCTCTCCTACTACTCTCTGCACTGGGTTAGCCTAATGCTAATTTGGGGCCCCCAAGACTAGTTGCCTCAGAGATAAGAGAGTTGCAAGTAAGAAGCTGAGTGACTCCACCCCCAAGTTATTTCTTGGTAAATAAAAATGTGACAGTCAATAGCTGGGCAGAAGAGACATAGGTGGGGTTTAGGTTTCCTAGGCTTGGGGTTGGAGGAAAAGAAAAAGAAGAGCATGCAGTAGAGAGAAGAAGAAGCCATGGGCTAGCTGAGCCATAAAAACATGTGGCCCTGTGAACTACTCAATTGAAGTTAAGAGCAACCCAGATGAAACATAGTAAGTATATAATTCGGGGTTATCGATAGTAGATTCTAGCAGCGTGGAGGGTAGACAGTTGCCCAGCTCTTATGTTGCTTAAGGCTTATTGTAAATATAAAGGCTGTGAATGTGTTTTTTTAATCTAGGAACTCAATGATCTAAGGCGGGGTAGAAACCCTGGGGCAGAACTTTCCACATCTTTCTCCCTCAGTTCTCCCCACACCTGATCCCGCCTGTCCCCACACCTACCTCCACAGAACACGCCCCTAGCCACCCACAACGTTTAATCTATTTCCCCCTTCACAGAGATATTGATGTGTCTGCCTCTTCCCCCAGTCCTCCTTGTTACTTAGCTTCTCTGGGTCTATGAATTACAGTATAGCATGGTTATTCTTTACTTCACATCTGATATCCACGTACAAGTGAGTATACACCATGTTTGTCTTTCTGGGTCTGGGTCACCTTACTCAGGATGATTTTTTTCTAGTTTCATTTATTGTTGATAGTGCCACGATGAACGTGACCATGTAGACATCACTTCAGCAGACCTATTTCATTTCCTCTTGGTACTACTTCCTCCAAAGTGGGCTTGCTCTGTCATATAATGGCTCCATTTTTTTTAAAGGAAACTCCACAAGGTTTTCTATAATCACAGCGTTCAAGGGTTTCTGTACCTCTGTGTCCTTCTCGGGTTTGTCCCCTGCACTGTTGGTGCGCATCTGCACTTTCAGTAAAGCGTGCTGAGGTCACATCGCGGTTTTGATTTGCTTTTCTCAAATTAGTGGGACTGAGAATTCTTTCCTATCTCACAAGGCCACCTGAGTGTCTTTTTCTGAGAAATACATATTCTGATATGTTGTCCATCTTTCAATAATTCAAAGACTGATTGTTCATTCCACTAGGCTAACATTGGAAGGGAGAAGGTCCTAATCACTGCAGGTGGAATAAGTACTGTAACTCTTTAAAGAGAAGCCCCTCCCCATTCATCTGACCACTCTCACCTTGTGATATTTTTTTTCTTGTCTCATGTGTCTCTTCCTATTTCAAGATGTGGTTTCTATTCTTCAAATTTATTAAATCTTCACAATTCATCCTATACGGACAATTGATGAATATGCTATAATTTTCTGTGTTTGGTTGAGTCTGCCACTAGCTAATAAATTTCCCTTCTGTTTGTTATCATAGATATCTCTGTGATTGAAGAAACAGTTCCAGTGAGTTCTGGCTCATGCACTAAGCCAGTAAATCACATTGGTTCCATACATATCAAGATGCACATTGCTTCTCTTCACCAATCTACAATTATATTAATCCATGTTGCCTATAAGTTGAGTTCCTATGATTTCTGCCTTCTGAAAATAAATTATTTCTCAAGCAATAATTTTAAATCTCCACAAAAGTCACTGGTCTAAAGTAAAATAGTCACTTGGGAAATTAAATTACAGAACTCATTGGCATCTATGAAGTCACTCTCATCTAACACAAAGTCACAAAGAAAAATGTCATAAATATTTAAAGAAATTTTCATCTATAATACTTAAAGACTCTTTTCTGGCTAAAGGGCTTTACTGTTATTCTTAATTGAGGGTTTTGTTTTTTTTAAAAAAAAATTAGATATTTACATACAGCTTTAAGAAACTAAAATGGAGAAGTCCTGGCTACTTTCACCTAGTACTTCTGTCTCAGTTAGGGTTTACTGCTGTGAACAGACACCATAACCAAAGCAACTCTTATAAGGACAGCATTTCATTTGGGGCTGGCATACAGATTCAGAGGTTCAGTCCAGTATCATCAAGACAGGAGCATGGCAGCATCCAGGCAGGCATGGTGCAGGAGAAGCTGAGAGTTCTACATCTTCATCTGAAGGACACTAGAAAAAGACTGACTTCCAGGCAGCTAGGACGAGGGTCTTAAAACCCATGCCCATAGTGGCATACTTCCTCCAATAAGGCAACACCTACTCCAACAAGGCCACACCTCCAAATAATGACTCTCCCTGGGCCAAGCATACTCAAACCTCACAACCTCTTTCCCCTCTCCAATGATGGTAACATCTTGCATAATTATAGTATGGGGTTTTTCTTAGTTTTTTGTTTTGTTTTGTTTGTTTTTTCTACTTATTCACTTTATATCTGCTTACTGTCCCCCTCCCAACCACTCCCTCCTACAATTCTCCCCTTCTCCTCCTAACAGGTGGTGGTCTCCCTTGATAGGTATCCCCCTATCCTTGTTACACCCAGTCTCTTGAAGGCTAGGTGCATCCTCTCCCACTGAGGCTAGACAAGGCAGCCCAGCTAGGAAAACATATCCCATGTACGGGAAACGGTAGAGTGATAGGGACACCAACCCACCCACAAGACTTTCCACTTCAAGTTTATCCTGTCTACAAGTAATGCAGGCATGGAGGATGGAGCAGAAACTGGGGAATAGACAACCAATAACTAGCCCAACTTGATACCCATTCATGGGCAAGCACCAATCCCAGACACTATTAATGCTACTCTACTATGCTTGCAGACAGCTAGCATGGCTGTCCTCTGAGAGGCTCCACCCAGCAGCTGATCTAGACATATGCAGACATCCACAGCCAAACAGTGAATGGAGATTGAGGACTCTTATGAACGAATACGGGGAAGGATTGCAGGCCCTGAAGGGGAGAAGAACTCCACAGGGAGACCAACAAAGTCAACTAACCTGGACTCCTGAGGCTCGCAGAGACTGAACCATCAATCATAGAACATACAGGGCTGGACCTAGGCTTCCCCACACATATGTAACAGACGTGCAGCTTGGTCTTCATGTGGATCCTAAACAACTGGAGCAAGGGCTGTCCCAAAAGCTGTTGACTTAAGCATTCTTCTTCCTTTGATATATGAAACAACGCTGCAAAGATGCAGTGCATGATGGTTAATTCCCACCAACTGCAAACTGCAAGTAAGGCACCAGAACTTTGCTTGCTTCAAAGTGAAAATCCACCCATGCCCTGCTAGGGCGGCATGGTGGTCCAGGAGCTCATGAACATCCATGCTCATCATGGACTTCAAGGAGGGAGAAGCACTCCAGAAGGAAACGGCTCCAGGACAGTTTTCATTTCTTCTCATTTCCAAAACAGAATATGTACTCATCTGCTGCTTGAGAACATGACTTTCTCACGCCCTCTTGACACCTTTCTGTTTATGCAAATGAAAAGGAGAAGGAACAAACTGCTCTGAATAGTGAATGTCACGCTTTCAGAAAAAGAAGTTGCAAGAATAAGCCCATAATACATATGGGAGAATGGGAGGGAAGCCAGAGTGGGCTAGGCTTTTGTTAAAATTGCTGTCAGTCACCCTAGGCATGGCAAGACAAAAGAGACAAAATATAATACAAATACATCACATAGAGGGAAATTACTTAGGGCTAATGACTTTTTTTTTTTATTCCTTGTCATTAGCATATAAACAAAGATGATCTAGAGAGGCAGCTCAGCACTCAAGCTCTTAGTCTTTGCAAGTAAGATCAAATGTGTATGTGAAGGACACTTGCTAGACCTGACGTATTCTTTCATTCCACAGGTTTGAAGTTTGGGGTTTGGAGTATTATGGATTAATTAATTTTATTTCACGGTTTGTTGTTTGGTTGGTTGACTGCTTGGGTTTTGTCTTGTTTTATTTGTATTTGGGTTTTTTTGTTTGTTTGTTTGATTGGTTGATTGTTTTTGTCTGAGAGTTTTATTGTACCTGTTGATAACTTGCTAGTCTATTTGTCTTTTTAAACACTTTGGCAGAGTCCATTAAGCACATACTGAGCTTAAGTCAATATTTTGTTCTGAAGTTCCAATCTGGAAGACCACCTTATAAAACATTAGAGCATTCTTTGAGTAGTATTAGTACACTAACCTTGTTGAATATGCTCAAGCAAAATCATAAAACAAAAAATGTTACCACAGATAAGATACTATCACAAGGTGCTCTTTATATGCTAAATTCTGATAAAATACATAAAGACAATTGGTTAAATAATTTGAGGATTAATTGACAAACTACAAGTTTTCATCCAATTAGAAGTTTTAAACCATGATATTCTAAAATTAGAGAATGAAAGAGGAAGCATGAAGTGTCCTCTGTATTCCTAGTTCTTGGAAGTATTCAGAGAAATGTCTAAAGATTTTGTTTATTTGAGATAGCAAAGTGCTTCTGAAGGGTGTGTGTGTGTGTGTGTGTGTGTGTGTGTGTGTGTGTGTGTGTGTGTGAGAGAGAGAGAGAGAGAGAGACAGACAGACAGACAGACAGAGACAGAGAGAGAGAGACAGAGAGACAGAGAGACAGAGACAGAGAGAGAGAGACAGAGAGAGAGAGAGAGAGAGACTGAGAGAGACAGAAATAGAATATGAGACTTGGGAGCATTAACTCCACCTGAGAAGTTAGCCTGAGTACACTGTAATTTATGAGAGTAAAAATTAAGCCCGATTTTCTTTTACAGATAATGACTTCTAGGCTCTGCTGTTGTAATTAAATGCAATTTGACTTTCTTTCTGACGCTCAGATTGCCATAGTTGGGCCAGAGGGAGCTCTTTTTAAGTTGGATCCTGAGTCCTGTCAACACCACATCAGAACGTTTCAAACTGTACTTGTTTTTTGGCAACAAGAGTTTCTATCCAGAGCTTGAAATATCTTTTCCCCAAGACAGAGAATCGACTCTTCCTAAAAGCCTCAACATTTTTAATTGGATTTTCCTGTTGCCTTATGATCTTTCTATTGGAAATATAGTCTTTCACAAATGGTAATTAGACATCTTTATTTATATGCTCATTTGGTATTAAAATTTTCATACATTAAAGTGAGTATAAAAGATAGAATATTCTGAGTGATTTGTTATATTTTTACCCTGTTTAATTTTATGCACACTTTTCCAACCCTAAGATCCTATTTTAGATCAAGGTTTCTAACTATTCTCAAGAAACCTCAGCACCAGCCTAGTTTTATAAATCTGTATTCCTAGGAGTTGCTCTTATCTTTAATCAGTTTTATAATTACTTTTTATTTAAAGTAAAATAAAAAAATGTTTACAGACAGCTACTTGGCAAATTCTAAGAAACGTGCTTTATCCCTCTGTGCATATGTCAGTTTTTTATACTTCATTTTAAAAATAGTTAATAATTACATCTGCAAATAATGAAAACCAATTAAAACTGTAAAGCAACTATATGAGGTAGTGTGCACCCATAATTCTAGAACTCAAGAGCCTGAAGCAGGAAATTCATGTGTTTAAGACTATCCTGGACTACATAATGGGACTGTCTAAAAATAGATAGTAAGTGGGTGAGAAAATACATCTGAAGTATTCTAAGTCTTCAGTTCTAATAAACCAAGACTTGGGTGTATGCAGAAAACCCCATCACTTAAGCTCAGTGTCTAAGCCCTCCCAAAAGAAGCATTGCTTGATCTCTTGGACAATATGGCCAATGGGACCCTATGGAGCTAGATCAATGGAATGACTATTCACATATAGGAGAAAGGACTCCTATAGATGCAGTAGCAACACTCAAATTAACAGTACCCGAGTGTTAGAGAAAAATTATACTGATTATCTTACCAAAGATCTCCAAGTTATAAAGGGGTTCTCTACCATTATGACTGCATTATGTGATTTTCAGAACTCAATATCCAAGCCATCTGAACATGGTACTTTTCAAAAGTAATTGAGGAGTAAGTTTCTTTCTCTGACTGGAGCCTATTTAGGAGATTTGTGAACAGTCACTTAAAGCACAGACACGGGAATGACTATAGCCTATATTTAGCTTTGCCAAACCAAGCTGCACGTAGAATATAAAATTCTTCACCATTCCATTAAGTTTTTTACAGTTGAAAATCCAGAATTCGCTCTCCCAGGAATGCGGAAAAGCCCCGAGCGGGGGCAAGACGAGCCCCAGAGCTTACTGATTCCGCCCGGTTTCCTCGGGCCACAGAGACTGAGGGACAGCAACTTCCGCCGGCGGCCGGGAACCTCAGCTTGGGCCACAGGGCTCCATAGCAAATTAGCGCTGGGACAAAGATCCCTCTCAGGAGCTTTGAAAAGCCGGGAGAGGGCCAAAGACACGCCCCACAGACCACCAGGAACTGCCCTGAACCCGCGAGGTACAGGGAAGGAGATCAGACCCAGTGCCACAGCTCTCCAAACCCAAACACCTCTCAGAGAGAGCTGGTCTTCAAGGAGTACTGACACAGAGACCTGCAGGAGGGGCAAGCCACAACCAGACAGAGTAAAATCAGTTAACAACAGAGTCAACAAGATGGCAAAAGGCAAGGGCAAGAACATAAAGAACAGAAACCAAGAGGACTCGGCACCATCAGAACCCAGCTCTCCCACACAGCAAGCCCTGGATACCCCAACACACCAGAAAAGCAAGACTCAGATTTAAAATCATTTCTCATGAGGATGATAGAAGACTTTAAGAAAGAAATGAATAACACCCTTAAAGAAATGCAAGAGAACAGGGATAAACAACGAGAAGCCTTTCAAGAGGAAATGCAAAAATACA
>CM052712.1:55249201-55263862 GCA_028551405.1 Uromys caudimaculatus | reverse complement strand
GACTTAACTTTGGTATTTGATACCTGTCTAGAAAATTGTCCATTTCATCCAGATTTTGCAGTTTTGTTGAGTATAGGCTTTTGTAGTAGGATCTGATGATTTTTGAATTTCCTCAGAATCTGTTATGTCTCCCTTTTCCTTTCTAATTTTGTTAATTTGGATTCTGTCTCTGTGACCTCTGGTTAGTCTGGCTAAGGATGTATCTATCTTGTTGATTTTCTCAAAGAACCAACTCCTGGTTTTGTTGATTCTTTGTATAGTTCTTTTTGTTTCTAGTTGGTTGATTTCAACCCTGAGTTTGATTATTTCCTGCCTTCTACTCCTCTTGGGTCTATTAGCTTCTTTTTGTTCTAGGGCTTTCCGGTGTGCTGTTAAGCTGCTAGTGTATGCTCTCTCCAGTTTCTTTTTGGAGGCACAAAAAGTTAAGTGTTTTCCTCTTAACACTGCTTTCAATGTGTCCCATACATTTGGGTATGTTGTACTTTCATTTTCATTAAATTCTAGGAAGTCTTTAATTTCTTTCTTTATTTCTTCCTTGACCAAGTTGTCATTGAGTAGAGCATTGTTCAGCTTCCATGTGTTTTATCGATGTTGTCTATGGTATCTTCTGCTCCTGAGATTCTCTCTTCTATCTCTTGTATTCTGTTAGTTATGCTTGCATCTATGACTCCTGATCTCTTTCCTAGGTTTTCTAACTCCAGGGTTGTCTCTTTTTGTGATTTTTTTTTATTGTTTCTATTTCTATTTTTAGCTCCTGGATAGTTTTGTTCCTTTCCTTTTACTGTTTGATTGTGTTTTCTCGTAATTCTTTAATGGATTTCTGTGTTTCCTCTTTAATGGCTTCTAGTTCTTTACCTCTGTTCTCTTGTGTTTCTTTAAGGATGTTAATTTATTTCTTAAGGTCTTCTATCATCATCATGAGAACTGATTTTAAATCTGAGTCTTGCTTTTTCTGGTGTGTTGGGGAATCCAGGGCTTGCTGTGGTGGGAGAGGTGGGTTCTGATGTTGCCAAGTAGCCTTGGTTTCTGTTCCTTAGGTTCTTGCCCTTCCCTTTTGCCATCTTGCTAACTCTAATGTTAGCTGATCTTATTCTGTCTGGCTATGGCTTGTCCCTCCTGCAGGCCTCTCTATCAATAGTCCTTGAGACCAGCTCTCTCTGAGAGGTGTTTGGTTTTGGAATGCTGTGGCACAGGGTCAGCTCTGGGGTGCAGACAGAAACCAGAAGGATCTTGTCCCCAGCTGTCCCTTGGTTCCTATGCCCTGATGACTCTGCAAGGGTCCCTCTTGATCCTGTGAGTTTGAATAGAAGTGGTGGTTTTCCTATGCTTGAAGGTGTGTCAGCACTCTTGGGATACTAGCTCTCTCCTGGGAGACCTTTGTCCCAGGCTGAGGTCTCCAGGTCCCAGTGAGCAGTGGTGCTTGTCTTACCCCCACTCACAGCTTTTCCATCCTCCTGGAGGGTGACTTTCTCCTAGCACTGCTTGGCTATGTAACCCTGGTTGCCCAGGCACAGGTCTCCTGCCACAGATAGAAACCAAAAGGTTCTTGTCCCTTACTTTTCCTTCTTGGTCTTTGTGTCCTGAGGGCCTGGGAGAGTAACTTTCTTGCACGCTGCTTGGCTGTGGGACCCTGGTGGCCCAGGCAGAGTTCTCCTGCCTCAGATGGGAACCAGAGGGTTCCTATGCCTGTCTACCTCAGTCCCTGTGTCCTGCAGGTTCGGGGCGGTTCCTGGTGAGCAGTGGTGTTCCTCTTGGCCCCACTCCCGGCTTTTCCAAGCTCCTGGGATGGTAGCTTTCTCCTAGCGCTAATTGGCTATGGAGCCCTATGGCCCAAGCTGAGGTCCCCAGCCACAGATGGAGACCGGAAGTTTCCTGTCCCTCAGTCTCTATGGCCCGCGGTTTCCGGGTGGAATCCAGTGAGCAGTGGTGCTCATCTTGTCCCCACTCATGGCTTTTCCATGCTCCTGGGAGAGTAACTTTCTCCCAGCGCTGCTTGGCTATGGAACCGTGGTGGCCCGGGCAGAGGTCTCCTGCCACAGGAGGGGAACCAGAGGGTTCCTAAGCCTGCCTACCTCAGTCCCTGTGTCCCGCAGGTTTGGGACAGTTACTGGTGAGCAATGGTGCGCGTCTTGGTCCCACTCCTGGCTTTTCCAAGCTCCTAGGAGGGTAGCTTTCTCCCTGCTCTAATTGGCTATGGAGCCCTGTGTCAAGACAGCATTTTCAACAAATGGTGCTGGTTCAACTGGCACTCTACATGTAGAAGAATGCAAATTGATCCATTCCTATCTCCCTGTACAAAGCTCAAGTCCAAGTGGATCAAGGACCTCCACATAAAACCAGATACACTGAATCTAATAGAAGAGAAAGTAGGGAAAAGCCTCAAACACCTGGGTACAGGGGAAAAGTTCCTGAACAGAACACCAGTGGCTTATGCTCTAAGATCAAGAATCGACAAATGGGACCTCATGAAATTGCAAAGTTTCTGTAAGGCAAAGGACAGTCAATAGGACAAAACGGCAACCAACAGATTGGGAAAAAATCTTAACCAATCCTATGTCTGATAGAGGGCTAATATCCAACATATACAAAGAACCCAAGAAGTTAGACTCCAGAAAACCAAATAGCCCCATCAAAAAATGGGGAACAGAGCTAAACAGAGAATTCTCAACTGAGGAAATTCGCAGGGCCGAGAAGCACGTAAAGAAATGCTCAACATCCTTAGTCATCAGGGAAATGCAAATCAAAACAAGTCTGAGATTCCACCTCACACCAGTCAGAATGGCTAAGATCAAAAATTCCAGGTGACAGCAGATGCTGGCGAGGATGTGGAGAAAGAGGAATACTCCTCCACTGTTGTTGGGATTGCAAGCTAGTACAACCACTCTGGAAATCAGTTTGGCGGACCCTCAGAAAAATGGACATAATGCTACCTGAGGACCCAGCTATACCTCTCCTGGGCATATACCCAGAAGATGGTCCAACATGTAATAAAGACACATGCTCCACTATGTTCATAGTAGCCATATTTATAATAGCCAGAAGCTGGAAACAACCCAGATGTCCCTCATCAGAGGAATGGATACAGAAAATGTGGTACATTTCCACAAGGGAATACTACTCAGCTCTTAAAAAACAATGACTTAACGAAATTTAAGGGCAAATGGATGGAACTTGAAAATATCATCCTGAGCGAGGTAACTCAGTCGCAAAAGAACGAACGTGGTATGTACTCACTGATAAGCAGATATTAGCCCAAAAGTCTGGAAGACCCAAGTCTCACTTCACAGTAACTGCTGACTGAGAGTGAGGTCCCAGATGGAGGAGTTGGAGAAGGGACTGAAGGAGCTGAGGGAGTTTACAGCCCCATGGAGGGAACAGCAGTGTTAACTGGCCTGACCCCCAGGTCCTCCTGGAGCCTGGACCACCAACTAAAGAATACACATGGAGGAACCCCTGGTTTGGACCACATATGTGGCAGAGGAGGGCCTTGTTGGCCATCAGGGGGAGGAGAGGCCCTTGGGGCTGACGGTGTTAGAGGCCCCAGTAAAGGGGAATGTAAAGTTGGGAATATGGGAGTGGGTGGGTGGCTGGGTGGGAGGTGGAATACCCTCATAGAGGCGGGGGACAAGGAAGGGATAGGGGGTTTCCAAACAGGAGACCTAGAAATGGGGAAACATTGGAAATGTGAATAAAGTATCAAAATGAAACCCCAAAACCCAACAAGAATAAAAATAAACGCTATATCTTACAAAACAAAACAAAAAAAAAACCAAACAAAAATACAAAGTAAAAAATTAGTTGTAAAGCACATGAGTGCCTTGAAGTTTCAATGTAAGAAACTTTATCAATAGAACTGATTTTATTAATAGAAAAACTATTTCTATTGATAAGTTCAGTACAAATATTCAATAAATTTAACCTCAGAGTCCATAGATGAATGAATATATTCTAATGAGTACGTTGAAACCTTGCCAATGCAGTGTATTCTAGGGGCCTCAGACAAGCTTAGAATTTTTTTAATGATTTCATCTCTTCATTTAATTCACTATTTTTATTTAAAGTTATTTTTTTCATCTGCAGAAATACATTAAATAGGACAGCAAGAATTCTGATGAAATAGGAAATGACTGAGCAGAAAATGGCCAAAGGAGAAGATGGATTGTAGCTTAAGGCAGAATGGAACAAGACTCATAGAAATCAATACAAAAGAGTTTGTAGGCTAAGGCCTTGACATTTAGTTGTCTAAAATTTCACTTCCTAAACAATTGAATTTCAATAATTAAATAATGTATTATTTCTTTGGGAATTCCAAATAATTTTGATCATAATCCATCACAACTCATCTGCTTACTCATCTAGATCCACCCAACCTCCCAAACCCTCCAACTTGTCCTCTTTTTAAATATTTAATAACCTATAAATTCCAATTTGTTCTGTCAATATATATATGGATATGGAGCCACTGGAGTGTGGCCATAAACCACATAATTAATGAAAACTGATTCTTCCTGTCCAGTACCATCAACTGTCAATAGCTCTTCAACATAGGATAGAGACTTGAGAACTCTTCCCCATGCCATCCTAAAATGTTAGCTGACTTGATACTGTACTGCACAGCTGCTGTGAGTTCTTGATCCAGTAGTTATGTCATCTCCAGAAGACACTATTTTGCTCTGGTCTTTCTCTGACCTCTGGCTCTTACGTATTTCTTCCACTTCTTCTGCATTGGTTCCTGTGCTGGGTTGGGGAGGTGTATAGTATAGATGTCGTATTTGTGGCTAAGCGTTGTGCTGACACCTATCCTTTGCACTGTGATCAGTTGTGAGTTGCTGACTAACCATTGTTGATTGCACACACACAAAAACTACTCTGATAAAGACTGAGAGCTGCACTAATCTATGAGCATGTGTATTTGCAGGGTAGTTTGTTACCATGTCAATTTTCATTTTTAATTTGTTACCATCAAAATTTTAATACAAGGTTTGCCCCTAGGACCCATGAGTTCCTCAGTCATGGGAAGTCAGCTGGATTTCTACTACAAAGCATGTGTTTCCTACTGTGGAACAGGGCTAAGGTCCAGACAGAAAGTTGTTGGTTACTCCCATAACATTTGTGCCACTACTGAACTCATATATATCTTGACGCACCAATCATTATTGCAGTTCACAGACTGGGTAAGAAAGTGATGACTCTCTGCTGCTCCCCTAGCAGCCTGGATAGCTCTTTCCAGTACTATGAAAGCTAGCTAGCACTCAAGAAGTTTTCTAAGCAGTACTGACTTGACTTTATCCATGTCCTAGGATCAATGTATCTTTAGCAATAGAGTTTTACCATAAAATTCTGGTAGGCAACCAGGAGCAATAGCTATTATATGTATTGTTTTTGCAGTCCTTGGAATACTAACAACTCAAGAGGAGTTATTCTATATCTGGCACTGGGTTTTCTATTTGGTAACCTGTGGTTTCTGGGATTAGCATTATCCTTTGTTTAGGGAACTGCTACACACACACACAATGTGTACACACACAGGTACACACACACTCAGGTACACACACACTCAGGTACATACACCCAGGTACACACACACACACACACACACACACACACACACACACACACACACACACTCCAATCACAATTAAAGGCCAGCTGTATTCATCCATTACTACTAGTTTCTCAATGTTTCTTTGGAATATACTGAACATTAAATATTCCAATAAACACCTTTTGTTCTTAAATATTTGATAGGAGAAACTTTTAAAGTGCCTTAATAGGGTTTTGTACTCTCTAGTTCCAGCAGATGATTAGAGCCATATCTTTTAAAATGGGGTTTTCAGACATTCCACCCCATATTAAGGGACTTTCTCTTTTTATTGGTTCTTCTCTTATATAGTACAGTCCACCTTCAGTTTCCCCTCTCTCCACTCCTTTGGTTTTTCTTACATCTTCCCTCTTACCCAGATCCACCACTCCCTTTTCCCTTGAGAAAAGAGCAGGCCTCTGAGTGATATCAACTGAACATGACATAACAAGATACAATAACACTAGGCACAAAACCTCATATTAGGTCTGGGTGAGGCAGTCCAGAAGGAGGAAAAACGTCCCTAAAGTAGGTGAGTTAGAGACACCCCAACTCCTGCTGTTAGGAGTTCCACAAAACCCCCAACCTAAACAACCACAGCATGTGTGTAGAGGACCTAACACAGACCCATGCAGGCTCCATGATCACTACTTCAGTCTCTGTGAGCCCCTATGAGCTCTTATGAGCCCTGCTTAGTTGAGTCTGTGGGCTGTTCTCTTAGTGTCTGCTCTAGCTCCTATAATCCTTCCTCCACAGGGTTCTCCAAGTTCTGCCTAATGTCTGGGTGTGGGTCTCTGCATCTGCTCCCATTAGCTGCTGGAGGAAGCCTCTCTAATGACAAATGGGGTAGGCACCAATCTATGGGTATAGCAAGTATAGCAGAATATCGTTAAGAATTATTTCATTGACTTTTGGTCTGTCGTTTTGGGTTCTACCTTAGGTCTCTGTCCTGTAGGCAGGACAGGTGTGGGTCAAAGATTTTGTGGCTGGGTTGGTGTCCTAGTCCCACCACTGCAAGTCTTATATTGAGGGTCTCTATTTGTGGGTCTCTTTATATAAGAGATACATCCTCCTTCACTTTCATAATGAGTCTTTCCCTCAGGTACTAGGAATGTAGCTGGTCATATATACACAACCTATTTCTTATCTTAGTGAATCTTATTGGATCAGACATGATGTACACCCTCCCGGGTTCTCTGTTTCATGCATGACCTGCTGGAACCCTCTACGTATACTCTGGCCTGACACTATGGAGTAGAGATGGAGCTTACAAGCCTTTGACTTTCTCATTGACAGCTGACCACCCTTTCTCTAGTTCCTGATATTGTCAGGAAAGAGACCAATTTCAGTCTCCAGAAATCTTTTACTTCCTGTGCTCACATGTTCAGTTCTCCAAAGAGTGCCATTGACCCCTAAGTAGTTTTCCACAATTACAGAACACTCATTAGCAGAGCTATGCAAACTTTTATTCCCATTGAGAGAAACAAGCACAAAACCACTCCATTTTTCCTGCTTGAGTCATGTATAAAGATCACAAAGTACTTAATGGAAGTAAACTTCTCTAAATGAAAACATTACAGATTATAAAAAGGGAGGGATAATGAAATACGAATATCACTTTATTCTCCCTTAATGATATAATTAAGAAATGGTGGATTTATTTATTACCATCATAAAAGGAAAGCTCTGGACATCACATACATCTGTACACCTTTAAAGTGTTCTTTCTCATAGTTTTGTCTTGAATCAGCTCTGGCCTCTAGATTCAATTACTAGCTTATGGGAAATGCAGAGAACAGAAGAACATATAAAAAGGCGGCGAGGAAGCAGTCACTAAAAGACAGTGCTCTGGTGGACAAATGACCTGAGTGCTTTTCAGCAAATTGCAAAGGAAGATTTTAAGTTAGGAAACATTTAAGACCCTAGAAACAAATTCAAATACATAGTGTAATTCTTGTTTGGAATCAAATTAAACATGCCAAGTGACATTTAGATAACCACTGTCATTTGAACCTCACCGTTTAATGACCTCCAATAGTCATTGTTAATATTCTACATGTGTGAATGAATATGTCTGTGTCAGAAGAAAGTAAGATTAGACTTAAAGATATACAATGAAACATTTATGTAGAAAATGACAAATTGGTATGGATGTCTGAGGTTTTGTATAAAACAATGTTGAAAGTAAGCAGTTTCTTCCAGAGAGTGGTGTTTAAATCACTCAGTTGCAATAAAGAAGCAAACAGACAGGGAGCATGTGCTGCCTAGCTCAATGGGTTGTGAGGAGCATAGAAAAGGTTGGTCAGACAAAAGCAACTAGACTTAGTGGGTTAGCTAAAAACAAAATAGTGGGCATGAAGTCGGGAGGGGGAGCATTTTAGGGACCAAGGGCTGTGTTGGGAGAGGAATGGAGTAGATATTATCATATTTAATTTCACATGTTCTTAAAGAATATTAAAATATTATACATGAAAACCAGGAAAATAGGCTAAGGCCAAAGCTGGAAGAGCCCGGGAGAACACCTTAACCAATTTGAACAGTTCTGCACTCAGATAGTCTGCTTCAAAACTCTGTGAAAAAATCCAGTGCTAATCTTGTGCCTAATTATGATGATTTGTCAAAATATTTGAAACTCCCTTTGATGGCAGATGAATTTTGAAACTGTTAGATTTATGGAGGATGAATAGCTCATTTTAATGACATTACCTTTTTAATTATTATTGAAGCATTTTCTCATGGTTTTTAGACATTTACTTTATGTTTTTATATGTTTTTGTGGTGCTGGGGACTAGACTCAAACTTTTGTGTATGATAAGCAAGTATTCTACCACTTGAGTGACACATCCCCAAGCTCCATCCTCTCTCTTATTTGGGTCACATGGATGAACTAGGCTTATAGCCTCGGGGAATCAGAATTAAAGGAAAATACATGTGTTCTATGATCTGCCTGGAAAATTTAAGGCTCCCACTTTCCTTAATGTCACTGATTATAAATTAAGATGTAAATTCTCTTTGAAGCCCCCCCCCCCATTTTAGTGTGTTAAAATCTATGACTTTATATATCATTCTAGGAAAATTTTGATCTAGTATAGTGCTGGGCTGTAATCTATTTTGCAATAGGTAACGTCTGTGAAAAAACTGCTTGAACAATGATTAATAAGAAGCAGAATAAATTTTATAGTACAAGAAAAATTAGTTCCAAAGTCGATTTTCTAATTTTCAGGTGGCTTCTGTTGCAACTCAGGAAGAAGCATGTAAAACAACTAATCTGAAAGCTTTCTATGTGCTTAAGTAAGTTTTCTATGTGATTGCTCCTATGATTCTGCCACTGGGGTAATGATTTTGTAAAGACATTTCAATGAGCTGACTACTTTCTATCACAAGCAGTGCCCCATCACACCAAGAACTCTTGTGCCTCAATGGGAGTGACACTAAATGTAATGAGGTATTCAATTTGCACTAATTGCAAACTTACATTTAACATTTTTCTTTCAAGTCTTAGATTTTAAAATGTTATCAGCATATCTTAACAGTCCAAATAAGTGGTTTATTATGGCATTCCCGTATATGTACACAATGAAGCCGGATAGAATTCACCCGTCTATTTAGGTTTGAGATTTGCTAGAAATCCATCAAATTTTACAAGTCACGTATGTTGCCAGGGAAATAAAGGTACCCCGTTGGGTATCTTAGTCTCATTAATAAAATAATTTAGAAATGGACTCAAAGGGAAGCTCATAGACACTTTTATTAACATTTAAGTAAAAATGTAGTACAGATTAGGGGGAAAGCCCAGCAGCCACCAGGAGAGATGGAGAAAAAGTCATGACTGCTAAGACAGGCATAGACTAGAAGATTATCAGGAAAGGAAATGAAAAGTGCTGCCAAGAACGGATGTAGGCTGCAGGGCGGAAGGGAAGACCTCCAAAAGGCACTCTGCCAAGGTCTGCTTTAGTTCTCCCTCCTGTTAGTATTTCCTGGGCTTTGTTTAGTGTGTGCTCTCCTCGCTGGGCTTCCTCTGAAAAGTGGCTTCTTTCATGTTAATCTTGATTTAGCTTTTGAAGTTCCTACTCTCCTGTCATAATGTACATATATGGAGATATGCATAGTTTTAAGGTCATATGCCTTTGATCAAATTTCTGAAAGTTAAGGATGTGATAGCAGCTCTTAATGTAATTGGTTAGCTGTGCACTTCAAGGAGAAAGGAACTGAAGAGAACAGGATGGTGAAGGGGGGGTGAGAGAGGGAGAAGACAGAGGGAATGGATACAGAAAATGTGGTACATTTGCACAATGGAGTACTACTCAGCTATTAAAAACAATGACTTCATGAAATTCCTAGGCAAATAGATGGAACTAGAAACTATCATCCTGAGTGAGGTAACTCAATCACAAAAGAACAAACATGGTATGCACTCACTGAGTGGATATTAGCCCTAAAGCTTGGGATACGATTCACAGACCACATGAAGCTCAAGAAGAAGGAAGACCAAAGTGTGGATGCTTCAGTCCTTCTTAGAATGGGGAACAAAATAGTCATGGGAGCAAATATGGAGACAAAGTGTGGAGCAGAGACTGAAGGAAAGGCCATCCAGAGACTGCCCCACCTGGGGATCCATCCCATATACAGTCACCAAACCCAGACACTAGTGTGGATGGCAAGAAGTCAGGAACCTGATATAGCTGTCTCCTGAGAGGCTCTGCCAGAGCCTGACAAATACAGAGGCAGATGCTCACAGCCAACCATGGGACTGATCATGGGATCCCCAATGGAGGAGTTAGAGAAAGGGTTTGCAACCCCATAGGAAGAACAACAATATCAACCAACCAGAGCATCCAGGGACTAAACCACCAACCAAGGAGTACACATGGAGGGAACGATGGCTCCAGCTGCATATGTAGCAGAGGATGGCCTTGTTGGTCATCAGTGGGAGGAGAGGCCCTTGGTCCCTTGAAGGCTCGATGCCCCAGTGTAGAGGAATGTAAGGGTGGGGAGGTGGGAGTGGGTGGGTGGGGGCATACCTTCATAGAAGCAGGGAGAGGAGGATGGAATGGGGGGAGGAAAATATTAATAAATAAAAAATAGAAAAAAAGAAGACAGAGGGAGAGGAGGAAGGAGAGGAAGGGGGAGACAGAGGAAGAAATAGAAGGAGGGGAAAGCATGTGTGTGTGTGTGAGAGAGAGAGAGAGCGCAAGAGAGAGAGAGCACAAGAGAGAGAGAGAGCAAATGAAAAGAAGAAAGTAAAACAGGAGAAAGAGGAGAAATGGGGAAAGGAGAGGGGAAGAAAAATGAGAGAGGGTGTAAAGGGAAGATTTGGAAAGTATGGGAGGGAGGGAGAAGGATGAAGAGATGAAGAGATGGAGGAAAGAAGAGAAGGAGGGAGAGATGGGAAGAGAGAAAGACAGAGAGACAGACAGAAAGACAGTGACAGGGAAACAAAGAGAGTGAATGAGAAGAAAAGGAGGGAGGAAGACAGAAGGAGGGGAAAGGGGGAGAGCTTGTAAAGAAAAGATCTGGAAGTCATTGGGAGGGCCATGGAATAGGGAAGAGAGGGAGAAAGATGAGGGGAAGGAGAGATGGAGAGAAGGAGGGAGGGATGGAAAGAGAGAGACAGAGAGAGGGGGATAGACAGACATACAGAGAGGGAAAAAGAGACAAAGAAAGAGACAGAGAGGGTATTTAAACAAGGAAACAACCAATAAGTGGTTTTGCCCTCAGTTTGATCTGAGGGAAGCTATGGAGAGCAGACTGACAGCATCACTCCTAGCCCAAATGTGAAAGAATGAGTTATCAGGAGGGTCTCCCTTGAGGAAGGTTTTATGACAGTGGTCACAGCCTCCCAGGTGACATTGCTTCTGCTTGCTGCTGCTTTTATGAGTATGGTTCTCCAGAGACAGAAGTATCCAGGAGCTATTATCAACTGATCCAGTAGCTAGGAAAAGGGTTTCTTCCCTGCAGTGTTTATACAATGTGGGTGACACAGCAACAGTGTTCTCCATGATGTACCCTCTGAGCTTAGACACACAGAGATCTTGGTATAGCTTGTCCAGGATTCTGAGAGAGCACAGCAGGGTTACTGGGATGAGCCCTAGCAGCTGCCATGTCAGTTATCCCAGGACCATATTTAGTACTCATCACTCCCTACCTCACTGTGTGTTCTAACTTCTTGTCCCCACTGCTTAGCACTTCTGCCAGGCTGAGTGCATTGCCTAGAATGGTGACTCGGGCTCCATTTATCGCGGAGGTGTCTGAGTTGGCATCAGGGCCAGATTGCTTTATTCTTGGGTAGACTGGCACCTGAATGCGCACCTTGTTCTTCCATGCCCCTTGTCTATTCCAGACATACTTCCTTGAAAGAATTGTACCCCATTATCTCTGTAAGTATAGTAGCCCTTTTGTTTGTTTGACACCTACATGTGTAAGGATCTCAAAGTAAATAGGCAGTAGCATTGCTGAAAATTATTGGGGGTCTGTCTAGTTTCTCCAATTTTATCTTTGGGTGAGATGGAGATAGGGCTGATGTTTACCCCTCTTCTCTGTCTGGTGGCTTGTTTACTCTCTCTGTTATGGACTCAGGACTAGTGCACTGGAATAGGCTCAGTACCACATGCTAAAGATAGGTTCTGTTCAAGGGGTCATTTGAGTGTTCTGTGGGCCAGGAGCTTAGACAGCACAGTGTGTGGTAGGAGCAGTGGATGGTGTAGCCACATGGCCACTGTTGCTGCTTCTTTGCTCCATCTAAGATACCTGGCCTCATGAAGATTTTATGTGAGGTTTATGATATTCTGTGATCTCTTGGCTATAGTGCTGGCTGGGAAATGTTCTGATAATAATGGTGAAAATGTTCCTAGAGTCTGTCCAGTTAGCTGGAATATGTTCTTTTCAAAAGCAGTCTGTGGACCACACCTCCCTAAAAGCTAGAATGGATTTGTGGCAGTGTTAGTCTTTACTGCTGGCTAGATGTTTGTCAGTGGTGATAGCTAGCACTGGTGACATGAAGCCTGCTCAGATGGGCCCATACATAGAATCTATTCTACAATCAACCCTCTGTCATTCACAGCTCTTCTCTGAACACCAGAGTTGCTGGTGACAGAGGTTAGATAACTGAGTCATCCTGTCCATGTGGATGTTGAATGTCCCATCCTTTGAGGTAAAATCCCTGTGGATAGTGATAGATGACACAGAAGTCTGAACTCAAATAACTTTTAGATGTCTTGTTCTCTTGGCAATTTCTTTCTTTCTTTTCTTTTTTTTTTTTTGATTCTTTATTTACATTTCCAATGTTTTCCTCTTTTCAGGTCTCCTCTTTGGAAACCCCCTTTCCCCTCCCCCTTCTCCCACCTCTATGAGGGTATTCCCCCTCCCACCCACCTGCCCACCCACTCCTGTATTCCCACCTTGACATTCCCATTTACTGGGGCTTCTAACACCCTCAGACCCAAGGGCCTCGCCTCCCCCTGATGGTCAACAAGGCCCTTCTCTGCCACATATGTGGTCCGAGCCATGGGTCCCTTGATGTGTATACTTTGGTTGGTGGTCCAGCCTCCAGGAGCACGGGGGGGGGGGCATCAGGCCAGTTGACACTGTTGCTCCCTCCATGGGGCTGCCACTCCCTCAGCTCCTTCAGTCCCTTCTCCAACTCCTTCATCTGGGACCTCACTCTCAGTCCAGTGGTTACTGTAAAGTGAAACTTGGGTATTCCGAACTTTTGGGCTAATATCCACTTATCAGTGAGTACATACCATGTTCCTTCTTTTGTGACCGACTTACCTCACTCAGGATATTTTCAAGTTCCATCCATTTGCCTGCAAATTTCATTAAGTCATTGTTTTTAATAGCTGAGTAGTATTCCACTGTGTAAATGTACCACATTTTCTGTATCCATTCCTCTGATGAGGGACAGCTGGGTTGTTTCCAGCTTCTGGCTATTATAAATATGGCTGCTATGAACATAGTGGAGCATGTGTCTTTATTACATGTTGGGGCATCTTCTGGGTATATGCCCAGGAGAGGTATAGCTGGGTCCTCAAGTAGTATTATGTCCATTTTTCTGAGGGTCTGCCAAACTGATTTCCAGAGTGGTTGTACCAGCTTGCAATCCCACCAACAATGGAGGAGCGTTCCTCATTCTCCACATCCTCTCCAGAATCTCCTGTCACCTGAGTTTTTGATCTTAGCCATTCTGACTGGTGTGAGGTGGAATCTCAGACTTGTTTTGATTTGCATTTCCCTGATGACTAAGGATGTTGAACATTTCTTTAGGTGCTTCTCAGCCCTTCGAATTTCCTCAGTTGAGAATTCTGTTTAGCTCTGTTCCCCATTTTTTGATAGGATTATTTGGTTTTCTGGAGTCTAACTTCCTGAGTTCTTGTATATATTGGATATTAGCCCTCTATCAGACGGAGGATTGGTAAAGAACTTTTCCCAATCTGTTGGTTGCCATTTTGTCCTATTGTCAGTGTCCTTTGCCTTACAGAAGCTTTGCAATTTCATGAGGTCCTATTTGTCGATTTTTGATCTTAGAGCATAAGCCATTGGTGTTCTGTTCAGGAACTTTCCCCCTGTACCCATGTCCAACAAAGAAAGAAAACTTCAGACCAATTTCAGGATCAGATAAACCATCTACACAGTCCCATAATGCCTAAAGAAATAGAAGCAGTCATTAAAAGTCTCCCAACTAAAAAAAGCCCAGGACCAGATGGGTTCACTGCAGAATTCTATCAGATCTTCAAAGAATACCTAATACCAATACTCCTCAGTCTATTCCACAAAATAGAAACAGAAGGAACACTACCCAATTCCTTCTATGAGGCCACAATCACACTGATACCAAAACCTCACAAAGACCCAACAGAGAAAGAAAACTTCAGATCAATATCCCTTATGAATATCAATGCAAAAATACCCAATAAAATTCTCGCAAACCGAATCCAAGAACACATCAAAACGATCATTCATCATGATCAAGTAGGCTTCATCCCAGGGATGCAGGGATGGTTCAATATCTGGAAATCCATCAATGTAATCCACTACATAAACAAACTCAAAGTCATTTCCTTAGATGCTGAAAAAACATTTGA
>CM052712.1:55167322-55240794 GCA_028551405.1 Uromys caudimaculatus | reverse complement strand
TGGCAGCCCCATGGAGGGAGCAAGAGCGTCAATGGGCCTGACCCTCCCCCTGGTCGTCCTCTAGTTCAGACCACTAACCAAAGAATACACATCTATTGACCCATGATTTGGACTACATATGAGGCAGAAGAATCCCCTCGATGGCCACCAGGGAGAAAGGAGAGGACTTTGGGCCTGAGGGTGCTAGTGGCCCCAGTAAATGGGAATGTCAAGGTGGGAATATGGGAATGGGTGGACGAGTAGGTGGGAGGAGGAATTCCCTCACAGAGGCGGGGAGGGGGAGGGGACACGGGGTTTCCAAAGAAAAGGGGAATCATCGGAAATGTAAATAAAGTATCAAAAATAAAAAAAAAAAAATGTAAAAGAAATAGCAGGATGACAAGCAAAGACAATGCTTTTAAATCCTGATTAAAATATATGTAAATATCCAGAATCTCAAAAGGTTAACTCATTTATATGCAGCATTAAATGTTCTCTCCTCTCAGCTATTAAAAACAATGACTTCATGAAATTCACAGGCAAATGGATGAATCTAGAAAATACCATCCTGAGTGAGGTAACCCAGTCACAAAAGAACACACATAGTGTGTACTCACTGAGAAGTGGATATTAGGGAAAAAGTTCAGAGTACCCAGGATACAACTCAGAGACCACATGAAGCTTAACAAGAAGGAAGACCAAAGTGTGGATGCTTCAATCCTACTTAGAAGGGGGAACAAAATAATCACAGGAATAGGGGGAGTAAGGGCCCTGGGAGGGAGAGAGGACAGGGAGAGAAAAAAGGGGGCAGGATCAGGTATAGGAAGAGATAGGAGAGAAGTACAGAGGGTCAGAAAAATTAATAGAAATATGTAGCAGAATTGGGGGGGGCACTGAAAGTCCCAGATGCCAGGAAAACTAGAGGCTCCCAGGACCCAACAGGGATGACATTAGCTGAAATACCCAACAAAGGGGTGAGAGAACCTGTAGAGACCACCTCCAGTAGATAGGAATAGCCCCCAGCTGAGGGATAGGGCCACCCACCCATCTCAAAATTTTTAACCCAGAATTGTTCCTGTCTAAAGGAAATGCAGGGACAAAGAGTGGAGCAGAGACTGAAGGAAAGGCCGTCCAGAGACTGCCCCACCTAAGGATCCACCCCATCTGCAGACACCAAACCCTGACACTATGGCTGATGCCAAGAAGTGCTTGCTGACAAGAGCCTGGTATAGCTATTCCCTGAGAGATTCTGCTAGCACCTAAGACAGCTGGACTGAGCCCAGGGACCCCAATGGAAAAGTTAGGGGGAAGGACTGAAGGAGCTGAAGGGGATCGAAATCCCATAGGAAGAACAACAATATCAACTAACCAGACCCCTCAGAGCTCCCAGGGACTAAGCCACCAACCAACAAGTACACATGGAGGGATCCATGGCCAACTGTAGCAGAGGATGGCCTTATCTGGCATCAATGGGAGAGGAGGCCCTTGGTCCTGTGAAGGCCCAATGCCCCAGTGTAGGGAGTTAGTAAAGGGGTGAAGGGGGGAGTGGGTGGGTGGGTAGAGGAGCACCCTCATAGTAGCAAAGGGGATGTGGATGGGATGGGGGTTTGTGGAGGGGAAATTGGGAAGAGGGACATTTGAAATGTAAATAAATAAAATAACCAATTAAAAAATGTTCTTTCTTGGCAATGTATCCACACAATAAAGGCTTAAAAATTATATATATATATATATATATATATATATATATATATATATATATATATATATATATATACACACACACACACACACACACACACAAACACCTGCTATTTGTAAAATCTTGAGTATTTCATTCTCCTTGTGAGGTGAATTGATAGTCAACTAGCATATGTATAATTAATACTATCATAGACTCTAACAAGAACTCAGAACTGAAAACTCACAAATGGAAATATGTTTAATTTTAGTAATGATCTCTGAGATTTTAAACATGCATCAGTCAAAAAAGTATGATCTATTTTCATTGCAGACAAAACATTGTCAGAAATTCCAGTCTTCTAATTTGCATAGCTTTCCATATTTTTTTTTTTACAAAGTATAACTGGAAAAAATGAACTTTCTCTTTGCAACAATTAAAATCTCAGCAATTCTTGAGAGCTTTGCGTCATAACTGCAGCCCCTGGGAAACAAAGTGTTCTCAGAGCACTTTTAAGAGTGGTTTATGGTATTCTGTTTGATCTTCAAGCACCAGAGACCCATGACCATGCATCCCACAAATATATCTCAAGTATACTCTTAAACTTTAGAGTCTACAGAAACATTCATGCAAATAAAAAAGAAAAAAAGGGGGGAAAAGTCAAAAGGCTAAAGTTCCAGGAAGAAAGATAAGTACATGTTACCAGCTAACACTTCTGTTTTCCCAGAATAAATAATCATAAAGAAAAGACTAGAACTTCTAAAGACCTAGACTTTATACACATTTTCTAAGGTGGAAAAACAGCAATACTAGAAATTTTTATTTTATTTTACATAGAATTAAAAATGGTTTTTTAAACACTTAACCTTAAGGGTCATCAGTACATAGCACCCAATACTTTTTGGGATATATGGTATATTTGGCTTTAATCTCCTAAAATCCACAGCAGTTTAAAAGTGGCTCTTGAATCAAATGTCTCAGATGAAGCAAAGATAAACTATAGAGATCTGTACTTTGTTTTATTCTTCTCTCATATAATACATCCCAACTGCAGTTTCCTCACCTCCATTTCTCCCAGTTCCCCCACCCACCTCTGTTCCCCCCCACCCCCCATCCATTCCTCCTCCACTTCCCTTCAGAAAAGACCAGGCCTCCCAGGAATATCAACCAAACACAGCATAACAAGTTACAATAAGACTAGACACGCTGGACAGTGGTGGCACATGCCTTTAATCCCAGAACTTGGGAGGCAGAGGCAGGTGGATTTCTGAGTTTGAGGCCAGCCTGGTCTACAGAGTGAGTTCCAGGACAGCCAGGGCTACACAGAGAAACCTTGTCTCAAAAAAACCAAAAAAAAAAAAAAAAAAAAAAAAAAAAAAAAAAAAAAAGACAAAAAGACAAAAACTCTCATATCAAGGCTGGATGAGACAACCCAGTAGAAGGAACAAGGTCCCAAGAGCATGTGAAAGAGTCAGAGATGCCCTCATTCCCACTGTTAGGAGTGGGAGTATCAAGACACCAAGCTAACAACCATAACCCATTTGTGGAGACCTAGCACAGACTCATGCAGGCTCTGTAATTGCCACCTCAGTCTCTGTGAGCCTCTATGAGTCCTGCTTAGTAGACTCTGTGGGCTGTTCTCTTGGTGTCCTCCATTCCCTCTAGCTCCTCTGGTGGTGGTGCTTGCAAGTAAGATTTACTGAAAGAAGCAGAGGCAGTTTGAGACCAGCCTGGGCTACATATTTGGGGGCTGGAAAGATGACTCAGCAGTTCTTAACCAAGCTATTCTGTCTACCTTGAATTAAGTAATAGTAATTGTATTACTTTGTTAAAGCTGTCATAGCACTGTCCTTAAGTCAAGTGGGTTAAACAACAGCAATATTACCTCAAGATTCTAAAGACTATAAACCTGAGGGTGCAAGGGACCTGGTGCTCTGACCTCTGGTGGTTTGCTGGTTATATGTGGCCTTCATTGGCAGCAGTTGGTGTTTTCTTTGACCATGTGATTCTTTCTAAATTTTTTTAGCTATGTAAGAACACCAGTCATACTGAAAAGAATACCACTCATACTGAATTAGAGACCTGCCAATTCAATATGGCCTCATTTTAATTACATCTGCAATGCGTACACCTCCAAATAAGGTCATATCCCACTGTACTATAGGTTAGGGCTTCCAAGTAGGGATTTTGGAGATAAAGAACAAAATGTGTAATAGGAATTAGAAGAATTGACTCCAGTAATGTGTATAACAAATCATCTAGAAATACACAGACAAGCAAACAGCTATGAAATGTATAATGGGAATTTTACATATTGAAGTTTATAGATCTCTGTAATTTCAATAATTCATTTACACATGCATCTTTTTTTGAATAGTGCCAATTCTGCTGCCTTTATTAAAGAACTTCAGAATATTACTCAGTCTTATAGCTTGACTTTCCATGGAATACATAAGATTCTCATTAATAATTTACTTCCTGATGAGTGCACAGCAAACTTGGAAACAGGATAGAATACATGCAGATGAGATTCACCCAACAGACTTAGTATATCCAATAGGACCTGAGACAGTGGCTGACCAGGATCCTCAATGGAATTATAATTCCCCAGGTGATATTTTAGCCAGGGACCAAACCACAACCCACCTTTTGGCTGGTCTCTATAGAACTGCCCTAAAACCAATAAATTTTTAAAAACTCCAAGGGGTTATCCAGGATAAATAAGAAAAGCTGACTCAGTTTTTAGAGCACCTTACAAAGGCCCTATTACAATATACTGATTTAGACTCTGAAAACCCAGAAGATAAACAACTCCTAATGACCTACTTCTTTTCCCAGAGCTACCCAGACATTAAGGCCAAACTTAGATGTTTGGAGAGGGGGCCCCTAACTTCACAGGCAGAAGTCTTGGTGCTAGCCTTTAAAGTGTAGCAGCAGAGAGACAGAAAAAGGTCCACAGACACAAATATCATATGCTGGCAAGGGCTGTGCAGCCAGCCCCAGCCACTGCCTGGGCTTCCTGGCCTTCTCAGGAACCACCAGACCCCGACTACAAATGTGATCAACAAGGTCACTGGGCAAGGGCTTGCCCTAACTCCTGCAAGCCAAGAAGGCCATGCCCAAACGCCATCAGGAGGGACACTGGGCTGTCGAGTGCCCTGATGCTGCTCAGGACAGAGGGACATCACTCCCACGCAACACTCCAGCTGATCTCCTAGGCTTGGCTATGGATGGCTGAAGAGGCCTGAGTTCCCTTGACTTTACCACTTCCATCACCAGCAGGGAGCCCCAGGTAGTCATCATGGTATCTGGGTGGCCCATCTCCTTCCTCTTAGACACTGGGGCCACTTACTTGATCCTAACAGAGTTTTGGGGACCCACTTCTCTTTCTCATTCTCCTATTGTTGAAGTAGGAGGATGACCTTACGTTCTTCACCAAACTCCACCACTTAGTTACATTTTTAGGGGTATTTCTCTCACCAATTCCTTTTTGGTAGTGCCAATGTGTCCTGTCCCCTTGTTGGAAAGGAATCTTCTAGCTAAGTTGGGAATCTCTATTTATTTTGCTCCCCACATTTGCCTAATCCCAAACTTGCCAGCAGCCCCTTTCCCCCTAGCCACCCAACTACTAACCCTAACATGTTGCTTCCTTTATCAATCTCTCAGGTAGACCCCCCAAGCCTGGGACTTGCAGAACCCCTCTGTTGCTAAACAGCATTCTCCTGTTGTCATCCATTTTCAGGACCCTACCAGGCACATCACCCAAGCTCAACACCCTCTTTCTCCCCAAAGCCTCAAGGGACTTAAGCCTATCATGGCTGACCTCTTAAGGAAAAAAAAACTCCTCTGGCCTAACTCTTTCCCCTTTAAAACCCCTATACTAGCAGTTAAGAAACTAATGGGACCTATTGCCTTGTTCAAGATTTCAGGCTCATTAACATTGCAGTGGTTCTTCTCCATCCTGCTGTTACACGTGCATCTTAGAGACTTAATAATAATACCAACATTGTAAAGACACATTCAGAGATGCAAGAGTGCATTAAATCACATTTTATTTACATCTTGTAGGTAAAGATTAAGGAACATCAAGAGGACGCTCTGAAAATGTTGTGTGTTATCCCAGTTTAGTCAAAGGTAAACAGCAAGAATAGTATCGTTTTTCCAGTGGTACAAGGAATTGTTTATTGAACTATGACTTAATAAATACTATCTGAGATTTAATAATCTTATTAAGTAGGCCCCCAGGAATCTCTTCTACTTAATGTAAACCACCTTTGCATGTTAATAAGGGAAATTACCTCATATGTCATGGAATCTCAACAGTGGACTAAGACAATGGCCCACTTTCAGTATTTTAACCCGTACCTTGGGGCATGGCAGGACCTTCCAGAGTTGGGCATACAAAGTTACTTTGGCACAGCAAAGGATCCTGGCACACTAGTCTGGAGGAGGACAAGAGGGCCTGCAGGACTATCAGGAGTCTCTGCTAACACTCAATGGAATGAGTACCTTACCTACCGTTGGTATCCAAGAAGAATTCAGACCACAGGCAATCTTCAGATTCCTTGAGAAGATTCAAAGATAGTTTTCCCCACAAGACCTGTTGGAGAAGGAAAACAGTCAAACTGGTTCAGAAGAATAAACGTGGCATTTCTCACCACTGAAGATAATGAAGCATATTCAGCAACCTTGCCTTAATCAGTGTCTCCGGTTTTTTTTTTTTTTTTTTTAAGTATACTGCCTTGAGTATAAAATGGTCCCCACTGCTAGCATATAGTCAGTGATATGTGGATGATAGTGGTGTGGCCATAAACCCAAGCTAAACCAAGCTAAGGCAACATCACTGGGTGTGGTATTATGCTGAAAATGCTATTGCTCCACAATTACCAAAAGCAAGGGAAGTTAGTGGCATGAATGAAGTTGGTACAAATGTGCAAATTCCTTACCGGATCTGTTCATCATATATATATTCATATATACACATGTGTGTGTGCGCATGTGCATATATACTCCAGTTGTTGAATGTTTTCTTCCTCCAAATTTCACATAGAATTTCATTTGCTATGGTAATGGTATTGTACTGTAAGTGTGAGAATTTTACAAGATTATTGAGTCATGAGGGATCCATCTTTGGGACTTACTAATGCTCCTATTGTGGGAGTGGTTTCTTCATAAAAAGAGCAGTTCTACCCCCTTTCCCTCTCCTTGTCCCTCTGTCATCTCTCTGCCCCTCTCCCGTGAGAGGACACAGCAGAAAGTCTACACTAAAAGATAAAGCTATGATCTTGGATTTTTCCATCCTATAAAACTGTGAAAGAATAAACTTCCATTCTCTATAAATTACCCAGTCTCAGCTAACCTGTTATAGCAGTACCGAGTAAATGAAGACATCTTTCTGGTTTGTTTCTTGGCTGTCCTGAGTCAGATTAACTATATGCCAATTGTCAGGTCTTTGGCATAGATTTTTAGTAAGCAATGGCAGGTAGAAGGCACAGATTACTGTAAAGTTGAGAGGGGCTATAAAGATCCCAAATGTACACATATTTTTTGTAGACCCATGGATACTGCTGTTGTCTGCTCCCTGGCACATTGACCAGGCAGGCCTTTTGTGGAAGCTTCCCTCTGCACCAAATATAATAACCTTCTGAAAGCAGAATATGCCAGCATTGCAGCTAGCTGAGGTGGCAGAATCCTTCACAGACTGGAGTAATACAAAATGACTAGTGCTCCAGGATCTTGCTCCCTGCTATACATTGGTTATATGGCTGATTTAGTATAAAAGTAGTAGGGCTGAAACAAATATATAACCAGTGAAGTGTGTTAAATGACATCTATTCATCAAGAAAAAGAAACAAAATTTTGAAAATATTCTGAAAATCTCACTAGTGTCCATTTCTATAATGACAATCAGAACTCTGAGTAACTGCACCAGTTCTTGTTAATTCTTCTTTGGACACTTTTTTTTTTTTTTTTACTTTCCACATTTTCTATATTTTTGACATTTGGCAGTTCCTATGTGTCTGTGGCATTCTTTGTTGTTGTTGTTGTTGTTGTTGTTGTTGTTTGTTTTGATACTTTATTTACATTTCCAATGTTTCCCCTTTTCTAGGTCTCCTCTTTGGAGACCACCTATGCCTTCCCTCTCCCCCACCTCTATGAGAGAATTCCACCTCCCACCCACCCACCCGCCCCCTCCCATATTCCCACCTTGACATTCCCATTTACTGGGGCCTCTGCTCCCCCTGATGGCCAACAAGGCCCTCCTCAGCCACATATGTGGTCCAAACCATGGGTCCCTCGATATGTATTCTTTGGTTGGTGGTCCAGCCTCCAGGAGGACTGGGGGGGGGGGGGGTCAGGCCAGTTGACACTGTTAGGGCTGCAGACTCCCTCAGCTCCTTTAGTCCTTTCTCCAACTCCTCCATCTGGGACCTCACTCTCAGTCCAGCGGTTATTGTAAAGTGAAACTTGGGTATTCCGAACTTTTGGGCTAATATCCACTTATCATTGAGTACATACCATGTTCATTCTTTTGTGACTGAGTTACCTCAGTCAGGATGATATTTTCAAGTTCCATCCATTTGCCTGCAAATTTCATTAAGTCATTGTTTTTAATAGCTGAGTAGTACTCCATTGTGTAAATGTACCACATTTTCTGTATCCATTCCTCTGCTGAGGGACATCTGGGTTGTTTCCAGCTTCTGGCTATTATAAATATGGCTTCTATGAACATAGTGGAGCATGTGCTTTGGACACTTTTAAATTCGAGTTTATTTATCATGCACACAGATATCACCTTGCCCTGAAGTATTCTTCAAGATATTATGGTACCATGGCTGTGTATGCTATCAATTGTTTTCAACTCACATAAAACAGGTATATTGCTTTACTGAATAATTAGATGTCCACCTTATAGGTAACAAAAATCAAAGCACAGAGATGAGTGTGTGGCCTTGGCCATTCAGCCATTGTGAGCCTCAGATCTTTCATTGAATCATTTGGTCACTGTAATAAACACCTATGACAATAGATCTAACATCATTTGCTCAGTGCCAGGCCTTCAATCAAGACAAATTAAGTCAATTATAATTCTAACATCTAAATAAAACATAAGTGAAGTAAATACTTCTAAGGCCTTGATTTAATATCTGATAGCACTGCCTTTAGGTTGTGATCTTCTTTCTTCAAGACACTGAGACTTCAACGCAATGAAGACAGCAATGACAGCCCCAAACCAAGACTCCTTCCAACTTACAATCTACAACTCAATTTACGGAGAATCTGTGCAGTAATCCCAATAAATACCAACGTGAATTTCAGAGTTTGCTGAGTCATTTTTGGTCTTTCCACAATTTCTGGCATCCCAATGCATTAAAAGGATATTATATCATCAATGACTTATCATTTTCCATTTCTAAAACTCTTAACATCTAAACACTTTCCTCTTAAAAGTATTGATTTTGACTTGGTCTTTGGAGCTCTAATTCAGCATCTCACCTTATAACGCTCCCTTAGGTGGCAGCTTATAATACATCGCTTATAAACCAGTTAAGACCTTAGATCCATCCAACTGAATGTGCCTTTGACTAATGCCCAGGTGCTGCCAGGAAGCCAAACCTAAAGCCATAGCATTTGAACCTGTGAAAGTTGAAGATTAATTAGCAATCATCCCTAAACAACAGCTGTTTACCATTTCCCATAATGCAGTTAGTACCTTCCTGTCTGGCTGGACTGGACAGCTTCTAGAATGACGTATGTGTATGTCTCACACATGCTCTAACATCATGAGAGGACTTCCCCTGGAACAGAATGCCTTTGCTCTGAAGGTGTCTCCTCCTCTACTATGTGAGCTCGGGCTTCCCCACATGCTTGTCTCAGGTTCCAGCAAGCAGCATTTTTCACGATTCTGATGGATGTGTTTTCTGGTGTCCTTCTTCCTGAAACAAACATGCAGTTTTCTGCATAAGCTGTCAACCCTTAATCCCAAAATGTTCTTCCTACACTCTTAGAATATGACCTCATTTCAAAATAGGGCTTATCTATATGGAATAAAGTTAAAGTGAGGTCATGCCGCAGTAAGGGGCATGGATCACCCCTTTGATCCAATCTACTAGAATCTTCACTAAAGTAAGGCATACAGAAATAAACAGGGAGAAGGCCATGTGACCCATAAGGATTGATAGCAATCCTAGAAGCTATAGGAAAGGCATAGAACAACGTCTCTACTGGTGGCTTCAAAGACAGTATGGTCTCGCCAATACTTTGACTTCAGAAACCTAGCTATGAGACTGTGAAGGAATAAATGTATGCTGTGATAAGCTACCCAACGTGTGGTAATTCATTACAGCAGGCCAAGGAAACGAATGTGCACAACCAAAGAATGAGTCGAGGGATGGGTCAGCACTCAATAGGATGAAGTAAAATGCCACATTGAACAGGAAAGTGTAAATGGGGGTGAGGACTGGGGCTGGGCTTTCAATTATTAGAGAGGTTTTCTATATGACTCACTATAGCAATTAATCCTTTATCATATTGTTCAAAAGAACTCCTGGTTTCTGTACAAGGTAGCTGGTTTGTTTGTTTGTTTGTTTGTTTGTTTGTTTGTTTGTTTGTTTTTAGACTCTTGCATGTAGGAAATCAGACTGTAGCAATTTGTTCATGTCTATCTTAGAAGGAAAAACTACAATTTATTGCATTTTGGGTATTTTCAGTTAAGTGGGTTGCATTTGTACAACTAATAGAAACACGACTAACAAGGCAGAAGGTTGAGACATTTAATGTCCTGATTTGGCTTAGCTTTTTCTACAGGGTTACAAGACATCTATCCCAGCTCTGCAGATTGTGTCTGCATGAAGACTTCACAGTAAGGAAAAAGGACAAACAGAAAAGTTGAGGAATTTTTATAACTTGTCTTGGTCTTATCATCAGAAAGGAGCTAGCCTTCCTATAAGTCTTTGGAGAATCTTCCCATCTCTGAACAGACGTGAGCCTGAGTGTGATTCCTAAATCCATGGAAGTTTGAAAGTAAGTTCCTTCTTTGTCAGTCTTATGGTCACCGGCACGGGAGAAAATGAATCGAGAGGCGTGAAGCATGGTTCACACACAGGCAGTCAAGAATGTCAGATGTACAAGCCTCCAAACAAGATGTTTTAAAGCACAATTTAAAGCAGTAGTTCTCAATCTGTGGGTCTCGATCCTTTTGGTGGTCAAATGACCATTTCACAGGGGTCACCTAAGACCATCTGCATATCAGATCTTTACATTATGATTCATAACAGTTGCAAAATTATAGTTATAAAGTAGTGACAAAAATAATTTTATTGGTGGGGGTCACCACAACATGAGGAACTGAATTAAAGGGTCACAGTATTAGGAAGGTTGAGAGCCACTGCTTTAAAGGGAGTTTTAGAGATGGCAAAGCAATTCTAAACAACTCTGCAAGCTCATACGTTCTAATGGCGTGAACATGGACTGGTTGAACATGAACTCTGATGTCAGCCTGAGTTCAGATCCCACCATCATTTAGATGTGTGATTGTGGGTAAATCTTCAAAACTTCATTTACAGGTCTCAGATGCTGTGTCCTACAACTGAAGATAATATTGTAAAGAGTAAATGAATAGCGCTGCATGACTAGTATATGGAGAATATTTCACAGATATGCATTAGTCCACTTTTGTGCCTACAATGGAACAATTGAGGCTACTGAACTTATAAAGAAAGGTGAAAGCTGCCAGGTCTATTCCAAAGTCAAGGAACCAAATGTAACGATGACAATTTTTTTTTTTTTTTTTTGTCATCAGTGCCCCCAAGGGCATCACATGGTAAGAGCCAGGGAGGGCATGTGGATGAATCTCTTGTGGCCTCTCTTCTTCCTCTTATGGAGGCTCTAGTACTCAGTTATGGGAGCTACACCCTGATGGTCTTATATAATTCTAATCAACACCCAAAAAGTTTCACTTATAAACACTCTGAGTTTCCACCCAGTTATGATGTCACAATAGGGATTATGAACATGTGCCCCCTTGAGCAATAACACACTGGAACCCTAGCTACAACTATATTGAATATCATGCATTACTGCTATCCCTGTGCACACCACTGCCATAGGGTCCGAGTTTAATTTCTATTGCTGGGATAAAATCATGAGTAAACACAGCTTGGGGGAAGAAAGAGTTTATTTAGCTTGCCTGTCCAGATTATACCCCTTTACTGAGGGAAGCCAAGGCTGAAATCTGGAAGAAGAAACTGAGACCTCATTGTGTGAAGCTGCGAAAATGAAACCTGGATTGCTTTGGAGACCCCAGAATGTTGGAGGTGCCAGAGGCATGGGATATCTGCCAGGGATTGCTGCATACGAGAGTGGAACCAACCCAAGGGGGAGATGTGAATTGCAGAAAGCAAATTTGGAAGGACAGAGCCATCTAAGCACTTCAACATCAGGCAAAGGATACAAGATTGGGAGTTGGCCCTGCTGGCTTCTAGTCTGATGAACAGATCCGGTAAGGAATTTGCACATTTGCACCAACTTCATTTATGCCACTAACTTCCCTTGCTTTTAGTAATTGTGGAGCAATAGCATTTTCAACATAATACCGCACCCAGTAATGTTGCCTTAGCTTGGGTTTAGCTTGGGTTTATGGCCACACCACTATCGTCCACATATCACTGACTATATGCTGGCAGTGGGGACCATTTTATACTCAAGGCAGTATACTTAAAAAAAAAACCGGAGACACTGATTAAGGCAAGGTTGCTGAATATGCTTCCTTATCTTCAGTGGTGAGAAATGCCACGTTTATTCTTCTGAACCGGTTTGACTGTTTTCCTTCTCCAACAGGTCTTGTGGGGAAAACTATCTTTGAATCTTCTCAAGGAATCTGAAGATTGCCTGTGGTCTGAATTCTTCTTGGATACCAACAGTAGGTAAGGTACTCATTCCATTGAGTGTTAGCAGAGACTCCTGATAGTCCTACAGGCCCTCTTCCAGTCTTGCTTTGGTCCAGGATTTCTTCACTATGCCCTTATTCATCTCTTTTATAATGGAAATACATATTCTGTGCCATTATATAAGTATGTAGTTTGCTTTTTGATTTTTCACAGGGTTACAATTAGGAGATTGTCATTTGTCTCAGAAAAGACTTTGGACTTGAAAACTGTGTAGAGACTGTGAAAGATTATAGAGTCTTTTCAAGTTAGAGTATGAGCATTTTGCATTATGATATGGCCACAGGCTATGGGGACCAGGGAGTGGAAGGTGATGGTTTGAATAAGAATGGACCCTGTAGGCTTTTATATTTGAGTGTTTGGTCCCCAGTTAGCAGGACTATTTAGGAAGGACTAGGAGTTATGACCTTGTAGAAGGTGGGTTGCTGGAGGCAGGCTTTCAAAAAGCTCATGCCATTCCATAGCTAGTTCCCTCTGCCGCTTCGTTATGACTCAGCTCTCAGCTACTGCTCCAGCACCACACCTATCTTCCTGCTGACATGCTCCCTACCACAATGGTCGTGGACTAAAGCCTTCTGGAGCTATAAACCCCCAATGAAAAGCTAAGTTCCCTTGGTCACGTGCTCTGTCGCTACATCCTAAAAGTAACTAAGACTGCAACTAATCAACCTGCAGAGTGCACGAGGTGAGCATGTGCCCCCACGTTCCTGATGTTGATGTTCCCCCCCATGTTAGTCTCTCCCTAGTTCCTCACCTACCACCCTACAGAGAGTAATTCATTCCATCTACGCCTAACATTCAGCAGAAATGAACTCTTTACAAGAAGAAAAACTCCAAAATGAAGACATATATAAGAAAGCGTTGTGCCAACACAACTGTTGTCTGAACAGCAGGAATGTTCTGAGACACTGGACAGAAATCCATTTCTAATGTGATGTATCTAGCTTTCCTGAGAACAGAAAATTGCCTTTTAAAAATGCATTGCCCTGCTGGCAATTGGGGAAAGAACAATATGTACACATATATATTGCAGAGTTCGTTTTTCTTCCATTGTATATTTGAAACTTAGACTAAAAAGGAAGAACCTTCCCATATTGTAGCTTGATATTTTTAAATAAAAATAAAAGCAGTTGAGTCTTTAGAGAACTCGAAGGTGAGTATTCTTGTCAAGAAAGTGTCTCAAAGCTTTCTCCCCTGATTACAAAGGGAATGTTAGTTCAATGTAACAAAAAAGTTACAAAATATAAAAAGTTAAGGGAAGAAAATAATATTTTCAAAGAAAGCTATTGCAAAACTCTTGTTTATTTGATTCTGCTTTGTAGGCTTCTCACATAGTAAAGCTAGAATAATACGCAGCAAGGACAATTATTACCTGGATTCTGTTCATGTTAAAACAGCATTACATGTGAATGTAAAATTATACATTCATAATTTATGTTGCCTACTTTTTCTGATTTGTATCTATTGTATGCATGTACAAAAAATATATTCACACATTTTCCCAGTGTTAAATAATTAACTGGCTTCAAACTATTCATTATTTATAAACAAGTCTGCAACAAACAGCTTTACACAGAATGAGTTTTCTACATTAAGGATTATTTGGGATCAATGCTTACAAGTAGACTGCTTGTGTTGAAATTAATAAATGTTTTTTAAGAAACTCAATATACATGGTCATATGTCTTCCTCATGCTGTGACTCTGCTCAGGCAACACTTGGGATTTTCCACAGCATCCGTCTCTGCCCATAGAGGATTGATTCCAAGAATCACGATGCTACACTTTGCTGGCGTTCAACTCTCATACAAAATGATGCATCAGACTCTGCGTCTCACACATTTGCCGTTCTCCCAGTCATCTCTAGAGTAATTACAGTACTGAATGCAATGTAAAAATCTATGTGGCAACAAGAAATCTGTGCATACCCGATATGGATGCAAATGTTTTCACATCTTACCTAACTGAATCTGCACAAGTGGAATTGAGGGCTACAGAAAGATAAATATATACTGACAATCCCTGGAAACACTGTTATTTCAAGAGCATAATAAGCGAAAGCCATAGTAATCAACTTTACAGAATCTAGAATCACCTAGAAGACAAATCTCTGGCTACATCAGAGGACCTTTCTAGATTAGGTTAACTGAGGTGAAAAGACATCTCCTATCTATAACTGGTACCATTCCATAAGTTGATTCCTAGATTCAATGGGAAGGTAAGAAAGAGCTGAACAGCAACGTTCCTCTCTCTCTCTCTCTCTCTCTCTCTCTCTCTCTCTCTCTCTCTCCTCTCTCTCTCCTTCCTGACTGAGACACAATGGGACCAGCTGCCGCATGCTCCCGCTGTCATGACCCCCATGTCATGATGGACTGTACCCTCAATGTACATGCCGAAATAAATTCTAGTTTTCTTAAGTCATTTTTCCTAGTATTTTGTCACAGCCCCCCAAAAAAGTAGGTTAAGCAATAAGAATATGGTCTTCTCAGTTTAAAAAAAAAAATAGTAGTTAGGCAGGCTCTTTCACAACTACAAACTCAGTGGATGAGTTTGCCTCCACTCTTGTTGCAGCTATGTGACTTCTGAAACTGCCCTGTTTGTCTATCTGTTTGTTTATCAGTGCTGGCAGAGACATTCCACCATATTGCACATGCTCAGCAAGTGTTCAATCACTAAACTGCTTCCCCATCCCATAATTTTGTTGAGCCATTATCTTACAACATAGCTTGGGGTGGTTTCAAAACTGCCTTTCTCGGGTGCTGAAATTGCAGCTTGAAACTACCATACCAATCTAGAGCTGGGTTTTCAGACAGCTTCCATAGCTCCAAATTTCATTTCTTTTATTAATTTTTCTGTGTATGTTTTGCCTGTATGTATATATAAGTGCACTGTATGCATGCAGTTCCCAAGGGAATCCAGACAGGGTGTCAGACCCGCAGAACTGAAATTACAGATAGTTGTGAACCACCATATGAGCTCTGGGAATTGAACCAGGGTCCCTGTAAGAGCAGCCATTGCTCTTAGCCACTGAGCTGTATGGGCTTGTTGCCTTGGCCCTTGGGTAGCACAGGGCTTCATAGGAGGAACACATGGAGGAGAAGCCCTATTCACTTTGTGGCACCCGGAAAACAAAAACAGAGAGAGAAAAAGAAAGAACATGGTCCTAGCATTCCTTTCAAAAGGTACATCCAGTAACCAAACTTCCTTCTGCTATGCTTCACCTCCAGTGGTTTCAACCAGGAATTTGGCATTCAGGATTTGGGGTATGTACTGTCTGGTTTTGTGTCAACTTGACACAAGCTGGAGTTATCACAGAGAAAGGAGCTTCAGTTGAGAAAATGCCTCCATGAGATCCAGCGGTAAGGCGTTTTCTCAATTAGTGATCAAGGGGGAAGGGCCCCTTGTGAGTGGTACCATCTGTGGGCTGGTAGACTTGGGCTCTATAAAAAAGCCAGCTGAGCAAGCCAGGAGAAGCAAGCCATTAAGTTACATCCCTCCATGGCCTCTGCATCAGCTCCTGCTTCCTGACCTGCTTGAGTTCCAGTCCTGACTTCCTTTGGTGATGAACAGCAGCATGGAAGTGTAAGCTCAATAAACCCTTTCCTCCCCAACTTGCTTCTTGGTCATGATGTTTGTACAGGAACAGAAACCCTGACTAAGACAGGGTACAACTATCCAAACAAAACAAAACAAAACACTATATACATAAGAGAAACATCCAGGCTCTGTTGGACAGGAAAGAGCAGAGGGTCTTTCCTGTCAGCAACTGTCGGCAACCAGTTGTGCCTACCCCATCACATTATCTATTTATTCTTCATCAGAATCTTGCAGAATACTCTTTACATAGTCGATACAAAGCAAATACACATAGGCTAGTTATTAAACTAAAGTAAATATTTAGAATACCTTTGTGAGATATCACAATCTACAAAGATTATTTAAGAATAATGAAATTCTAACTCATTTTGTCAAATAAAAGGAAGATTCAGTGAAATAAGCTTTAAATGGTTTTCTCAACTATACAGATACAGTCAGATATATACAGATATACTGAATTTGACAGTATCTGAATTCTTTGAAATTAAAAACAAATAAGTGGGTTTACACTGGCTTGAAAATTGGGGATAGATAAAATTGGAAGAAGCATTTCTCAGAAAAAAATATTCAGAATTTTATTATATTAATATAATACAATTATTTTGACAATATATTTGACAATTATTTTGATAATACAATACATTTATTTATCAATCACCTTTAAAGTAACATAAGGATTGATGAGATTTTCTTTTAAATCTGAAATAATTGAACAACAAAACAGTAACTAATTAACAAGGTGCAGGATGTTGAGGTTTACTGCCTGTGGGATTGATACCTCTCTACATCTATGTAAGACCAACAGAATTATGGGATGAACTGTTCACATTATCCTGTGGGGCTGATCTTCTTCCATCTTTTTTGAGAGCAGAGACAGGTCATAGTTCAAGGAGTTTTGTCCTTCCAGATGTGGGCAGAGATACTGTCCTGAGAAACTGAGGTCCTCCTCTAAGCTTGTTCTCCATGTTACAGTATTGATGTCCCAGTTAGTAAATGATAATCCCTCCTATTCACCATGGAGCAGCAGTACATTCTTGTAGTGCAGCTTGAATCTACCTAACGGGGTTTGGTGGTGGTGGTGGTGGTGGTGGTGGTGGTGGTGGTGGTGGTGGTGGTTTGGTTTGGTTTGGTTTGGTTTGGTTTGGTTTGGTTTGGTTTGGTTTGGTTTGGTTTGGTTTGGTTTCGTTTGGTTTCGTTTCGTTTCGTTTCGTTTGGTTTCGTTTGGTTTCATTTGGTTTCGTTTGGTTTCATTTGGTTTCGTTTGGTTTCGTTTGGTTTCGTTTGGTTTCATTTGGTTTCGTTTGGTTTCGTTTGGTTTCGTTTGGTTTTGCCCTTGAAAAAATAGTCTGATTCAGGGACCTCAGCATCAGCCAGACCAATGGTCCCTCTTCAGGCCTTACTTCCCTCTGCATACTGTAATGAACTGCCACAGGTGATGTGGCCTAAGCAACAGAAACTGTTTGAGACCTCCAAGATCAAGACTCTAGTGAATCTAATGTCTGGTTAGGAAACACATCTGGCTCATGGACAGTAATCTTACCACACACGGGAAGGAGTGAAGGAGCTTGCTCTAGTCTATTTACAAAGACTCTGGGCCAAGAGTCCTTAAAGAATAACTCTCAAAAAACACATGTCCAATTACCTACATATTAGATATCAGCTTATAACACAGGAACCTGGGCCAGGGAACAAGTATCCAGTCTGCAACAGGTGCCCTCCTCTGAACAGATCCTAGGACCACCCAGGCAAACCCCTTCCTCAGAAGTACAGACTTGCAGGTGAATCTTCCAAAACAAGAAGTTTTAGTAAGTCTAGCCTCTTCCTTCTTTCTGTCAGACCTAGCTGCTTTCTGTAATTGCTAAATCCAAAACACCTTAGAACTCTCTCTGGACCCTTTTATTACTTAGTTAACGACTTCATAACAATTTTTATATTAAAGTCTCTCTGTACAAATTACTTGTTCCCTTATTGTATAGTATATGATTTCCCCATCATTTTACTGATCCATGGCACTAAAGTTTATGTGCCAAATGAGCTTTAAGTTAACAGTACCCCATATAATCCAAATATTATTTTATACTATGGGGGAAGGAAACACTGAATTTTCGAAGTGTTTGTAGGAGAGACAGAGAAAGACCGATGGTGGTTCTTGCTTTTTCTACTACCATCATCCCAACATGGCCCAAACTTGTATCAGTAAAGCAAAATCCCTGTGGTTCCTTATCCCTTTTCCAGGTAATTTTACATTTGCACATCATTCTTTAGACGTGTTCTCCTGGAACATATCAGTTCCCTAGCACCCCCTTCACTCAAATCTAATGCTCCCCTAAAGTAGCATGCCAATCACGTCTTCCCATCTTGGTAGAGCCCAGTGATGCTCCACTCCTGAGTAGACGTCAGCACCCTGGAAACCATAGCATTTTCAGGTTACTTTGAATCATGATCTCATGCTAGGCCATGCAGTTCTTAGTCTCCCTGCTATAAAACAAATTCTCATGCCAGACCTTGAAAGCAAATGGTGCCCATCTGTTGGCCTTACAATTCTCTAGAGAGCAAATGTAACCCCAAGTTTCCTTAATATTTTTTTCTCAAAATATCCAGAAATGGCTTGTGAGCCCTGAATAACCTTGAAAGTGAAACACGCTGGAGAAAACCTTGCTGAGCAACAATGTGGTGATGGATTTTAAGCTCATATGATGTGGTTTAAACCCAAACTTAAGACACAATGCTGGTGTTTAAGGGCAATGAAAGCATTGGACAGAATGAGTAATAGCACAAAGTAGTAACAGAAGATAGATGTGATGGATTGAGTGACAGAGCTCCCAAGAGGAGCCAGAGGTGGAAGCTGTCCAGGAGAGTATCAGTGCTGATCACCTTGTACTGAATTGAGCCCTGAGTCTAAATGTTATCTCAATCTATCTCCCAAAGGACAGCAGAACTTAGGGAACAGAGGCAACAATCTGACCCAGATGGGCAGATGGGGAGCAGTCTAAACATGTATTTCCCAGAAGGATGACAGAAGGTGCTGCCTGAATATTTAGTATGGGCCAAGATGCATAGAGACGCAAACTGATTTTCAACTTTCTTCTACTTGCTTCCACAGGGATTGTATCTCAGCAATGCTCAAAACATGCCATGTGGAAAGGTATGTAGGTCTACACAGTCCAAATAGCCCAGAAACAGAGTAGCATGAAGGAAAGTGTGTGTGTGTGTGTGTGTGTGTGTGTGTGTGTGTGTGTGTCCTTGTTTGCCCACAAATCTATTTGTCCCACATCTACTCTGCTTTATGTAGCAGTAGGACTAACTCCTAATGCCCCTCTCTCAGATTTCCCTGTGTAATGGCTATTTCTGATTGTCATCTTGACTATATCTGGAGTGAACTACAATCCAGAATTAGAAGGCTCACCTGTGATCCAGATCTTGAGGCTGGAAGACACAAGTTTCTGACCTGGATCTTGGCATAGAGATCTTGAGGCATAGTGGCCATGTAAAGCTTAGGCCCAGGCAAAGTAGTACACGCCCTTAATCCCAAGAGACTGAGGCAAGGAGATCTCTGAGTCCAAGGTCAGCCTGGGACAAAGCAAGTCCCAGATCCAGGTGTGGTGGTACACACCTTTAATCTGGGCCACACCTTCTACTGGAGACCTACATAAGGACATTGGAAGAAGGAAGATTCGCTCTTCTTCACCTGCGTGCCTTGTGGACTGAGTTACTGCTAGATCCCTGGACTTTCATTCACAGCTGCTGCTGACCACTGTTGGGGAGTTGGACTACAGACTGTAAGTCATCAACAAATACCCTTACTATATAGAGACTACCCATAAGTTCTGTTACACTAGAGAACCCTGACTAATACACCCTGTAACCACCTGCCTGCTACAATCAGACCCTGTTGGGCTGTTTCTGTTCTCTGTCCTGACCAGTGTCTCTGTAGCTGTAGCTCCAGTTGGGCAGATCCCATGGGTTCAGCATTTGCTGAGTGGCCACAGGCACCAAAGGTGACCTAACACCTTTAACTGTTTGCTGAGGGCATGTCTTCCACTGCTATTGCACTTCCACAGACCTCATCATCTTTGACCGAACTCAGCATCTTAGTGTCCTGAGCAAGCAAATTAAATGCTTTGTCATAAAATTGCTATACCACTTCTTCCTTTGACTTCTTGGAAGGGGAAAATAGAATAGATTTTTTTATGGGTGGACTGGGGGTGCGTGGGGACAAGTGGGGAATCAGGTGGTGAGGGACATGGGGTAAAGAGAGGGTGTAGAGTGTGAGGGAAAGACAGCTGAAAGGGGGGCATTTGGGGATGGTGTGGAGACCTAATGCAGTGTTAACTCCCTAGAATCTATGATCCTAATGCGGACTCCTAGTAATGAGGGATACAGAGTCTCAACTAGCCAATCTTGTTGCCAGGTGAGACTTCGGTGGCAGAACTTGGTTGTATTCAGTTGAGTTGTTGGCCAAGGAAGTCCCATGGAAATCTCCAAAGGACCCAGGCTGTTGCTAAGGCAAATGGTTGCTTTCCACAAGCTGACAGTGGGGTTCACACAACTTATTGAACTTGGAGAAGTCAACTGGTACCTACGTGGAGCCTTCACCCATATGTTCTAGTCTGTTTGGTGCAGGAAGGTACCAAAGAAAAACATGGACACCAATCCAGTCACAAAACCTTTGACCTATAATCTATCCTGTCTGCAAAATATGCTAGGGCAATGATGGCACAGAACTTGTGAGAGAAACCAACCAATATCTATATGACTTAAGGATCATTCCAGAAGAAGGAATCTATACCCTACACTGCTTGGATAACTACGAGAGACCAGATAGTCTGAAGACCTAGGGTAAAACCAAACACTACTGGTCAAAGGAAGTATCAATATAATGACTCCCTAAAGATATTATGATATTCTGCTATACTTATAGATCAGTGCCTTATCCAGTCATCATCAAAGAGGTTTCTCGGGTAGCAGATGGGAACAGATACAGAGGCCTTCAGCCAGACATTACATGGAAAGAGAGTCTAAATGGGAGGTCTCCATCAAATCCCTCACCTCAGAGCTCAGGGAATCCCTTGGAAGAGGAGGCAGAAAGATTATAAGAGCCAGAGGGGATGGGGGACACCAGGAGGACAAAACTGTTTGAATCAATGAAGCAGGAGCATATGAGCTCACAGAGATTGAAGAAACAAGCACGGGTTTTCACCATATGTGTGTGTGCACACATACATGTGTGGCTATGTGTGTATATGTATGTGTGTGTGCACATATATATATTGTATGTACATATATACATACATGTATGAACACACACATATATAACATCTATACATATACATATGACTGGCTTAGTACTTTTATGTGGCTCCTGACTGTGAAAGTTAGTGGATTCCTGACTCTCCTGCCTGTTCTTGGGTATTTTTTCCTCTTGTTTGGTTTCTGTGACCGACTTCAACACAGTAAGTTTTACTTTATTTTACTATATTTTATTTTGTCATGTTGATTGTTATCTCTTAGAAGCCTGTTCTAACGAGAGATAGAAAGGGAGTGTAGCCAGAGGGTTGGGGAGGTGGGGAGGAACTCTGAGGTACAGGAAGGGACCAAACTATAATCGGGATATATTGTATGACAAAAGAATCTGTTTTCAATAAAAGGGGGGGGGATTGTAACACAAACAAAGCCTTTGCCTTTTGTTTACTGTTTCCTACCTCAGAGAAGGAGTTGCTTTGGAAGGTAACTCCAGATTCTCTGTCCTGGACATAACCACTTACAAACAATAAATGGGTTTTGATGGCAAATAAGAAGGGAAATGCAGGTGAGGAGGCCCTGCCTTTTCCTTTCCACTGGCTCTTGAGGTCAACCCTCATGCAAATGGCATGTTCTCTGTTCTGAACTCCATGAGGAAAAGATTTAACCCTAAAGAGACTGAGTTAGGTTTCTGGGGATGCCTACAGAAGGATGGGTCTATCTAACCTGAACTTTCTGGACTAGGCCAATTGTCCAGACTTGAACACAATGTGCCTCATTGTCAGCCCTTAGGGGGATACTCAGCTTTCTCCATCTGTTTCATTGTTCTTTCTTATTTATTGGTTGGTCCAGAGCTCAAAAAAAGAAAATGGTCCTTCACCAGGAGAATATCACCCTCAAAATCAACTAAGCAGAGCTCATAGAAGCTCACAGACTAAAGTGGTAATCATGGAGCCTGCATGGTCCTGTACTGTGTCCCCTGAAAATATCCTGTAGCTGCTCAGCTTGGGAGTTTTGTTGAGGTCCTAACAGAGGAAGCAGGGGTATCTCTGGCTCTTTTGCCTGCTCTTGGTACACTTCTCCTATTCGGTTGCCTCGCCCAGCCTTGATATGGGAGTTTATGCCTAGTCTTATTGCATCGTGGTTGATATCACTTGAGGCCTACTCTTTTCTGAAGGGAAATGGAGGAGCAGTAGATCTGGGGGAGAGGGGAGGTTGGGGAACTTGGAGGAAGGGATGAAGGCAAAGCTGTATTGTATGAGAGTATACTGCATCCTGTGGTCAGGATGCACTGTATGAGAGAAGAATAAAGAAAAAGAGAAGAACAAAAGAAGATGGTCCCCATGGGATTCATTAAAATTTCGGGTGTATCTATTACTCATATACTCTATATTATAATGAATTGTATTCCTAGGTGATTAGATTGATTAAAAGACAGTAACTTTAGAGTTTCTGGTATTCCAATAATTATTCCAAGTATTTTACATAAATGGATTTAATCTTCAGAACAATGTAATATATACATAAGACTCACCTGGGCTTATGATAGAGATTCATGTGATAAATCCATCTTAAGTTGAAAATATAATTTTATGTCATCAAAAATGAATATAATATACTTGCTATGATTTGGATATTATTTGACCCCCAAAATTTCATCTGTTGGAAGCACAGTCCCTATTGTAATAATGTGATAGGTAAAGGAATCTTTAAGAGGTAAAGTCTGCTGGGAAATAACTAGGTCACTAGAAGCCCTTGGGGATTAATGTTGGGGCCAGGGAGTAAGTTACTCCTACAAGAGGAAGTTGTTATAAAAAGAAAAAAATCAAGCCTGGTCCCTGAGCATCTTTCTGGCTTCTGTCTCACCATGTAGTCTCTTCTGAATGTGCTTCTTCCAACTTTTTACATTATCCACCACAAGGCCCTCTCTAGAGCCAGACAGAAGACAGTGCCATGCTCTTTAACCTCTAGAACAGTACATTAAACAAATGTGTTTTTTAATTTTACAAATTACCCAGCCTCTGGTATTTTGTTACAGTAATGGAAAACTAATGTAGTACATAACCTACCAAACATAATAGTTTAGCAGAATAGAGGGGATTTTTTTCCATGTGATTATTTGGCTGACTGGGTTCTGGCCTTCAATGTCACCACCATTACTGGGAATGACAAAGTCATACCATAGTGCATAATTCCAGCTCAGAAAAGGATCAAAATCCAAAACTCAAAGGATAAGTTTTATTGATCATGTGTCAGTTTTGCACCACCACAAAGTCAAAAAATCTTAAGCTCAACTATTGTAAGGGACCATCTGTGCTAAAATACTTGTTTTACAGCCAAGAAAACTAAGTACAGAGATATTATGTAACCAGCCCAAATTCACACAGATAATAAATGGTAGAGTTTGTAGCAAAACTTTAAGAACTGATCTATAGAACTCTGAAGCAACCAGTTGTGCTGCCTAAATTCAGATTTTTGCCAAATGAATCTGTACTCTGTCCAACAGGACTTCATATTAAATCTTAGATATTGTCTTAGTTACTGTTCTATTGCTGTGAGGTGACACCATGACCAAGTCAACTTATAAAAGAAAGCATTTAATAGTAGGCTTGCTTACAGTTTAAGAGGGTCAGTTCATGATCGTCATGGTAGGCAGCATGGTCCCAGGCAGGCAGATATAACCTGAAGCAGCCGCTGAAAGCTTACATCTGACCCACAAGCAGAGGAGAGAGAGAGCGAGACTGGGTCTGTCACAGACTTTTGAAACCTCAAAGCCCACCTTCAGTGACACTCCTTCTTCAACAAGGCCACACCTCCTAATTCTTTCCAAATCTTTCCACTAACTAGGGACCAAGCTTTCAAACACATGAACCTATGGGGGTCATTCTCATTCAACCCACCACAGATGTATTGCTTTCAGCTACCTCCTATGCCCCATATATGGTCTCAGTTTTTATCCCCCCTCAGCTTTGATATCGAATTTCACATTGGTTCCCTTTCTAGACAGAATGCATATCACTAAAAGATGTCACTGAACAACATAGATTTTACCAATATTTTCAGATAAAAGATAAAACCAGGTTCTCACCAAATGCCTGATTTCTACCATGCTTTTACGGAGTAGATACTTTCTGGAAAACTCATCATCCTACTATAATAGTATCCCATAATAATAATTGTAAGTTTGTAATAAAATATTTAATTTAGGGACTGGTGTGATGGCTCAGAGGGTAAATGTGTTTGTTAGGCAAACCTGGAGACATGAGTTTGATCTCCAAGACCCATGTAAAGATGGAAGGAGAAATGGTTCCACAGGAATAATATCAATGTTAAATATATATTTATGTTATAGATGTGGTTTTCATTTACTGGATTCTACCATTCCAACCTCAAATAGTTCAACTTTACTGGAAATAAAAACGTTTTTTCTCTCTGCCTTTTATAGTGGAAATAGGGAACAGTTCTAATCTTTCTACAACAGAACAAGTTAAATTCTATCTCTTGCACTCTGCATCCAATAACACAAATTTATGAAAACACTTTTTGATTTCCAAAAGACTGAACTCACTTTCACAACCAAGTTAATGGTACACCTTCAGATCATTGAAGAATAAGAATTTAACTTGCTGCCCTACTGTGTACTCAGCCAGTTTAAGTTTAACCTACCTTTAAGAGAGCAAGGTAACAACCAAACTTTCTTGTCTCAGATTTTCCATGGAATAAGCTTTGACAGCCTAAAATAATGCATAGCTATACCCTCAAATTATGTACTCTTCCAAGCCACTGACCCAGAAAAACATATGTGTGTATATGTGTGTTGTAGTAATCATTTGCTGAAGGTAACCAACATGGTTGGAAGCAACTTTATAAAACAAATATCTAACATCAGTGCTGGAAGTATTGTCTGTTTTCAGTCACATTTGCTAATTCTGGGTCAGCTGGACTCAGTAAAGCTTCTTCCCTTGGGAAAATTCTGTTAGCAATTTCTGTAAAGAATCCCTCAACCCTTCCCCCTGCCATGTTTTCTGTGCTGTTTCATATATACAGAGCAAAGCCGTCTATTAGGGACAGACACAGAGATGCATAGGGACACTCAGACATCAGAAAGCATTTAGGCAGTCACAGACACATACAACAGACAGACTACAAATCCTGTAGTAACACAGACAACAAACAGACACAAGCAACAGGGAAAGAAGTAGAGGAGTCAAATTTTAACGGTACTGTGAGATTGGATCTCCTAGAAATGGCAGGAAAGCTTTACCCATGACATTGCAATGATGTGGCTGGCTAAGTAAGACCTGAACAAGCACAACACCAATAGGCATGCTAACATGGAAGGGAGAAACCTCAGAGGGCCCCACCCATAGACAAAGAACTACAGGCAACTAAGGATGCTGAGAATTGAAGAAATCTTCCCCAGGGATGAAGCTCCTAATTGGTTATGCCACATCGAGTAGTCAGACCTGAAATCATATGCATACAGAAAACACTAAACAGGCGAGGCAGGTGGTATTTACGCATTTGGGCATCTATATTTATTTATCTCTATGTATGTATATATGTATGTATATGTATGAATGTAAATGCAACAGCTAAAGGAAAAAGGCCATGATTTGGGGGAGAGCACAAAGCGGATGTGCATACATGGGAGGAGTTACAGGAAGGAAAGAGGAAAATAATGTAATTGTATTTTAATTTTTAAAGGTTAAAAGATAAAATTTTAGAAAAGGTTATAAATTCTCAATGCATATATTTTATTATTTGATTATTATATTTTATGTTCCTGTAATTATTTACCTTAATTGTATCTGTGTGTTCCATAACATTACACTGTAGCTTGAAATGATCCATGGTGGGAGAATTTAATGCTGCAGAAATTAGAAAACTTTAAACACTAGAGGCTTCTTTTCTACTGTCAAGACATTTAGTAGCATACCAGTACATAGCAAGTAGATGCTGGGTATACACCATACTTATACACATACATACAAATGTATACTTTATATATCAGACAAACACATATATGTTGACATTTCAACATAATCAAATATATTTGAAGTTTTTGCCCTATAAATATTATCATAAAATTTAGTATTTGTTGCATATAATTCCCATTGGATTTACAGAAGATGACTTCATATAGGGCATGAAAGACAAGACACAAACAATCCACTGGACCCCCTTTCGTGTGAGCAGATAATAGAGAAAAGAGAGCTAACAATAGGAACTGTGTAGAACTGACACAAAGGGCTCTTTGAAGGGCTGGAAGGAAAACGCTGAGCCAGCACACATCCCAAAGAGCACATTTCTGTGCTAAATCACATCGGTCAGCGTAAACATGCTCCGATAATAGGGTACACTTAGAACCTTGTCTCTAAACAAGAAAAATGGCATTTTAAATTGCAGAGATGGGTTATGTATCAGAAGGCCAGGCCACAGACATTTGGAAAACCTGTGAACCAGAGAATTCAGGGTTGATTACGTAGAGACATTTCATCCAGGGATAACACGTATAGACAAATAATCTATTAAGTATATGTCATGACATTGTTTAAGGATTTTCCTTTCAAACTAGTGACAATGCAAAGCAGTAACTGTGGGCTAAGATCCCAAAGAGTGCATGCATTGCTTCTATGATATTGCAATACCCCCCATACCCTCTGTGAGCGACTTTGCAGATGTGAAATGCACTAATACATTTGCCTTGAATATTGTTGGGATCACGTTCAAAAATGGTCTTTCTGAAACAGACTCAGTTCAGCTCCTCCTTCCTGAGACTCCTCCTGGGGACTGAACTTAGATGAAATAATAAAACCTTAAAATGTCACGTCATGATTGTAGTTATAAACATTAAAATAAGCATGCAGTGCAAGCAATTCGATTCAAATCAGTGTTCTCAGCCCTGGGGAAATACAGGGATCATTCTCCCAGGCACTCACTATGCAGATGTTCGTGTTTATAGTGTCACTAGGAAGGCATAATTTTGGGTAAACTGGGAAACCTTCAAACCAGGCTTAAGGCCAAACATCACATTTTTAATAACCCAATGTTACCATCCAGGGCCATCTTCAGTCCCCAGGAGGAGTCTCAGGAAGGAGGAGCTGAGTTGAGTCTGTTTCAGAAAGACCATTTGTGAAAGTGATCCTAACACTATTCGAGACAGATGAGTGCATACCCAGGGCACTAGAAACTCCATTTTCTAATGTCTCCTGCTTTGTTTGATCCTGCTGGCAGGTGTCACTACTGAAAGTGGACCCTGCTTTTAGCTGCTGAGTCACCCATGCTGAGTTGGCTCTCCCAGGCTGCAGAAACACAATTTTCCAAAGGCATCATCTCTTTTAATTGACATTCACGGGCCAACAATGCCAAGATTCCATGTCCAAGAAGTGTCCAGCCCACACTTAAGCTCTGTCATAGACAAGTGACCCTCACAAATAGGAAGGATATGGAAGAGTCTATGCCGTGTACCATATCCACCCTCCTCCGTGATTAACCCCATCCCTTTTGGTCCGGTATATATATTGCAATAGAGACCAATGATGCCATAACAATCTCAATCCTTCAGATAAGACACACCATGAAACCTCAGAAAGAAAAAAGGTAGCATTTCAACTTCTCTTATGAGGCTCTTCCTGCCCTCCCTGCAAACATGAACAATACTCCATGGTGGCCAGCAGTAATTGTGAAGGTCAGGTAGTATCCATTCTGCAGGTATAAGTTCACCTTACAACCTTACAGTTGAACACTGACAAGATGATTGCTTAAGCTATCATCTAGGATTTTTAAAAATCTGCTAGGTGGTGTTAGTCTGTGTGTGCAAAGACAAAAAGGCACTTTGCTACCTTTAGAATGTATCGTCTCAACAGACATCCTGTATGTTAAGTAATTTAGAAGGAGACTGGGCTATACATAGCCAATAATAGTATGGTGCAGGAGGCAGTTAAATTTGAATGAGTAAGGAACATTGGATCTCTCTCTGAACATGTTAATCATGGCAACTGGAAGAGAAATAGATTTATGGGACAATTAGCAAAAATGAAGTGATTTGGAATTAATGACAGATTAGGTCATGAACATGGGTAACAAAATGGATTTTAGAGCTGGGGAAGGGATAAAGGAAGTTAAGAGAAGAAAGCTAGGAGATCCATCTTGGGTTCAGCCATTAACGAGATGAATGAGTTTGGATTCAGTTCTGAAGACAATGAGTGGCCACAGAATTAATAAGGGCAGCAAGAGGAGTGTATCAGCAATAGATAACTGATACCTATGGACAGGTTGGCGGGAAGCTAAAGGCAAGAATTCCACAATGGTGTCAAGGCCATGGCACAACCCTGAGAGCAGAAGCAGTGGCAACCAGGGAAGAAGAGTGAATCTAGCAACCTGGGTTAGCAACCATCCTGGAACAGTGGTGTGCAGGGGAAAGTTAGGAGTCATGCTAAGGTTTGTAGCTGGGGGCCCGATGGAGCTGTGACAGAATAACGGCTAATGGTTTCTCTTGGATGCTTTGAGAGTGCGGTGCCTGCAGGCCGTCCCCACAGAGAAGCACGTTCTAAACTCACTTTTAAGAAGAGAAAATTGTTCCCATTTATCTGGAGGCTCAAGACCATAACAACAGTACTGCAAGGAACTTCTACAAAAGCACTCTGGGCACCAGAAATACAAAGAATAGATTGGAAATATTCATTGTTTAGGATTTCTGTTCTTATGTAATGAAAAAAATACATAAAAATCAATACAAAAAAAGGTTTAGTTAATAAATAGGGAGTCATAGTTGGCTATTGGGTGGGGAAAAGTCTGAACACTAATATCCGCCATCCCAGTAAGAGAAATACATTGCATACTTATAACAGAGGGAAAAATTCTATTTGTGGTTGATAGTTGTCTTAGTTAGGATTTTTACTGATGTTATGAAACACCATGACCAAAAGCAAGTTGAGGAAGTGTTTATTTGGCTTATGCTTCTACATCATAGTCCATCACTGAAGGAAGTCAACACAGGATCTAAACAAAACAGGGCAGGAACCTGGAGGCAGGAGGTGATAAGAGGCCATGAAAAGCTGTGTCTTACTGGCTTGCTCAACCTGCTTTCTTATAGAACCCAGGACCACTAGCCCAGAGGTAGCGATGCCCACATCAATCACTAATTAAGAAAACATTCTACAGCCAGATCTTATAGAGGTATGTTTTTCAACTCAGGGGCCTTTCTTTCAGATAACTCTAGCTATGTCAAGCTGACATAAAACTAGCCAGCACAATAGTTTTGACTAAATAATCATTTCAATTATTTCAAATGTCTTTAACAAATAACTGAATTAAAAGATTTAAAGACATAGATAGATGATTGATATATAATAGATTATAATATAATAGATGGATGGATAGATAGATGAAAGAAGGATAGATAGATGGATAAATAGATACATAATAGATAGATAGATAGATAGATAGATAGATAGATAGATAGATAGATGATAGAGTAATTATACTACTGTTTATATTTACAAAAAAATAACAGTAAATAAACCATAACCGCAAAAGAGAGCTCTGTTTAAAATGATCCTTTTGAAACTCCTAGATGTATCCACAGAGAGAAGACTACATCCCTTTTCCTCCTCTTCCTATTGACTGGAATGTGAGGTCTGATGGCAGAAGGTAGAAGCTCCATGTTGGGACCTGGGGAGATGACTCGGTAGTAAAGAACTTGCCATACATGCATGAGAACCGGAGTTCAGATAGCCAGAACTTGCATACATGGCCAGCATTGGAGCCAGGAGGACATGACAGTCAATTTGTAATCACGGTGTCTAGGGATTAGAGACAATGGATCTCTCAAGCAAACTGGCAAGCTAACTCAGACAACACAGGGAGCTCTGGGTTCAGTGATAAATCCTACCTCAGTAAGTAAAGAGAAGAGTGATTGAGGAAAGATGTCTAAAGTTAACCTCTGGACTCCACACATACATACATATATACATACATACACACACACACACACATACATACATACATATACATACATACACACACATACATACATACACACACATAAATATATATTAGTATTTATATATATATACACATACATACATATATATATAAGCATGTGCCACAAACGTGCAAACATGCATGCACACATCAGACACATATGCATGAAAAAAGCCCCAAATTAATGAAAGAAGGTAGACAAAATAAAGTTGAGAGACACCCTCCCCCATGCCAACCCTCCAGTCTCACACAGTTTGCTCTAGGAACCCCCACCCTGGCTCAGTGTTCTAAAGGAGTATTGTATAGACTCATGCAAAATTTCCTGCCAAGTTCCTCTCTCACTGACTGAAATATGACGATATACCCGCGAAGATTGTGGTGTCTCTGTGTGCCAGGGCACTTGGATCAGCGCACAGCTGTGTGTCCTCTATTTACACCAACTAAGAAAGATATCTCACAAACTCATTGTGCCAATCCAGAAAATAGATTGAGTTCTTTTTTTTTTAATTGTATATTTACTTTACTTACATTTCAAATGTTTTCCCCTTCAGAAATCCCATATCCCATCCCCCCTCCCACTGCCTCTATGAGGGTGCTTCCCCACCTACTCACCCACTCCCATATTCCCACCTTGATATTCCCCTTTACTGGGGCCTCTAACACCCTCAGACCCAAGGGCCTCTCCTCCAACTGATGTCCAACAAGGTCCTCCTCTGCCACATATGTGGCCAGCACCATGGGTCCCTCCATGTGTATTCTTTGGTTGGTAGTCCAGTCTCCAGGAGCTCCAAGGGATCTGGCCAGCTGACAGTGTTGCTCCCTCCCTAGGGCTGCAAACCCCCTCAGCTCCTTCAGTCCCTTTTCCAATTCCCCCATCCTGGACCCCACGCTCAGTCCAATGGTTGGCTTGAAGCATCCACCTCTGTATTTGTCAGGCTCTGCCTGAGTCTCTCAGGAGACAGCTTATCATGTTTCCATCAGCAAACACTTCCAAACATCCACAAGAACTTCCGGGTTTGGTGGCTATATATGGGATGTGTCCCCAGGTGGGGCAGTTTCTGAATGGCCTTTCCTTGAGTCTCTGCTCCACACTTTGTCTCTATATTTCCTCCTGTGAGTATTTTGTCCACCCTTCTAAGAAACACTGAAGCATCCACATTTTAGTCTTCTTTCTGCTTAGGCTTCATATGGACTGTGAATTGAATCTTGGGTATTCTGAACTTTTGGACTAATATCCACTTATCAGTGAGTACATACCATGCTTGTTCTTTTCTGAATGAGTTACCTCACTCAGGATGATATTTTCAAGTTCCATTCATTGGCCTGCGAATTTCACGAAGTCATTGTTTTTAATAACTGAGTAGTATTCCATTGTGTAAATGTACCACATTTTCTGTATCCATTCCTCTGATGAGGGACATCTGGGTTGTTTCCAGATTCTGGCTATTATAAATATGGCTGCTATGAACATAGTGGAGCATGTGTCCTTATTACATGTTGGAGCATCTTCTGGGTATATGCCCAGGAGAGGTATAGCTGGGTCCTCAGGTAGAACTATGTCTAATTTTCTGAGGATCCACCAAACTGATTTCTAGAGTGGTTGTACCAGCTTGCAATCCAATCAGCAAGGAAGGAGTGTTCCTCTTTCTCCACATCCTCACCAGCATCTGCTGTCACCTGAGTTTTTTGTCTTAGCCATTCTGACTGGTGTGAGGTAGAATCTCAGGGTTGTTTTGATTTGTATTTCCCTGATGACTAAGGATGTTGGACATTTCTTTAGGTGCTTCTCAGCCCTTCAAGTTTCCTCAGTTGAGAATTCTCTGTTTAGCTCTGTTCCCCATTTTTTGATAGGGTTATTTGGTTCTCTGGAATCAAACTTCTTGAGTTCTTTGTATATATTGGATATTAGCCTTCTATCAGTCATAGGATTGGTAAAGATCTTTTCCCAATCTGATGGTTGCTGTTTTGTCCTACTGACAGTGCCCTTTGCCTTACAGAAGCTTTGCAATTTTATGAGGTTCCATTTGTCGATCTTGATCTTAGATAATAAGCCATTGGTGTTCTGTTCAGGAACTTTTCCCCTGTGCCCATGTGTTTGAGATTTTCCCCACTTTCTCTACTATTAGATTTAATGTATCTGGTTTTATGTGGAGGTCCTTGATACACTTAAACTTGAGCTTTGTACAGGGAGATAGGAATGGATCAATTTACATTCTTCTACATGTTGACCACCAGTGGAACCAGTACCATTTGTTGAAAATGCTGTCTTTTTTTCCACTGGATGGTTTAAGCTCCTTTGTCAAAGATCAAGTAACCATAGGTCTGGGTCTTCAATTCTATTCCATTGATCTACCTACCTGTCACTGTACCAATATCATGCAGATTTTATCACTACTGCTCTGTAGTACAGCTTGAGGTCAGGGATGCTGATTCCCCCAGAAGTTCTTTTATTGTTGAAAATAGTTTTTGCTATCCTGAGTTTTTTATTATTCCAAATGAATTTGAGAACTGCTCTTTCTAAGTCTATGAAGAATTGAGTTGGAATTTTGATGGGGATTGCACTGAATCTGTAGATTGCTCTTGGCAGGATGGCCATTCTTACTATATTAATCCTGCCAATCAATGAGCACGGGAGAGCTTTCCATCTTCTGAGGTCTTCTTCGACTTCTTTCTTCAGAGACTTGAAGTTCTTGTAATACAGATCTTTCACTTGCTTGGTTAGAGTCACACCACGATACTTTATATTGTTTGTGACTATTGTGAACAGCGTCGTTTCCCTAATTTCTTTCTCAGCCTGTTTATCTTTCAAGTATAGGAAGGCTACTGATTTGTTTGGGTTAATTTTATATCTGGCCACATTGCTGAAGTTGTTTATCAGCTGTAGGAGTTCTCTGATGGAGTTTTGGGGTCACTTGAATATACTATCATATCATCTGCAAATATTTTGATTTCTTCCTTTCCAGTTTTTCCCTTTGACCTCGTTTTGTCTAATTGCTCTAGCTAGAACTTCAAGTACTATATTGAATAGATAGGGGGAAAGTGGGCAGCCTTGTCTAGTCCCTGATTTTAGTGGGATTGCTTCAAGTTTCTCTCCATTTAGTTTGATGTTGGCTACTGGTTTGCTGTATGTTGCTTTTACTATGTTTAGGTATGAGCCATGAATTCTGGAGCATTCCAATACTTTTATTATGAAGGGATATTGAATTTTGTCAAATGTTTTTTCAGCATCTAATGAAATGATCATGTGGTTTTATTTTCTTTGAGTTTGTTTATGTAGCGGATTACATTGATGGATTTCCAGATATTGAACCATCCCTGCATCCCTCGGATGAAGCCTACTTGATCATGGTGAATGATCATTTCGATGTGTTCTTAGATTCAGTTTGCAAGAATTTTATTTAGTATTTTTGCAATCAATATTCATAAGGGAAATTGGTCTGAAGTTCTCTTTCTTTATTGGGTCTTTGTGAGGTTTTGGTATCAGTGTAACTGTGGCTTCATAGAATGAATTGGGTAGTGGTCCTTCTGTTTCTATTTTGTGGAATAGTTTGAAGCATATTGGTATTAGGTCTTCTTTGAAGGTCTGATAGAATTCTTCACTAAACCTGTCTGGTCCTGGGCTTTTTTTTGGTTGGGAGATTTTTAATGACTGCTTCTATTTCTTTAGGGGTTATGGGAGTGTTTAAATGGTTTATCTGATCCTGATTTAACTTTGGTATTTGGTATCTGTCTAGAAAATTGTCCATTTCATCCAGATTTTCCAGTTTTGTTGAGTATAGGCTTTTGTAGTAGGATCTGATGTTTTTTTTAAATTCCTCTTGTTATATCTCCCTTTTCATTTCTGATTTTGTTAATTTGGATACTGTCTCTCTGCCCTCTAGTTAGTCTGGCTAAGAGTTTATCTATCTTGTTGATTTTCTCAAAGAACCAGTTCCTGGTTTTGTTGTTTCTTTGTATAGTTCTTTTTCTTTCTACTTGATTGATTTCAGCCCTGAGTTTATTTCCTGATGTCTGCTCCTCCTGGTTGTATTAGCTTCCTTTTGTTCTAGAGCTTTTCAGGTGTGCTGTTAAGCTGCTAGTGTATTCTTTCTCCAGTTTCTTTTTGGAGGCACTCAGAGCTATGAGTTTTCCTCTTAGCACTGCTTTCATTGTGTCCCATAAGTTTCGGAATGTTGTACCTTCATTTTCATAAAATTCTAAAAATTCTTTAATTTCTTTCTTTATTTCTTCCTTGACCAAGTTATCATTGAGTAGAGTGTTGTTCATCTTCCATGAGTATTTGAGCTTTCTGTTATTTTTGTTGCGATTGAAGACCACCCTTAATCCTTAGTGATCTGATTAGAGGCGTAGGATCATTTCAATATTCTTATATCTGTTGAGATTTGTTTTGTAACCAATTATATGGTCAATTTTGGAGAAGGTACCATGAGGTGCTGAGAAGAAGGTATATTCTTTTGATTTAGGATGAAATAGTCTATAGATATCTGTTAAATCCATTTGGTCCATAACTTCTGTTAGTTTTGCTGTGTTTCTGTTTAGTTTGTGTTTCCATGATCTGTCCATTGATGAAAGTAGGGTGTTGAGTCTCCCCATTTACTTGGAGAATTGTTTTCCAGCCCTTTACTCTAAGGTAGTGTTTGTCTTTAACACTGAGGTGTGTTTCCTGTATACAGCAAAATGCTGGGTCCTATTTATGGATCCAGTCTGTTAGTCTATGTCTTTTTATTGGGGAATTGAGTCCATTGATGTTCAGAGATATTAAGGAATAGTGATTATTGCATCCTGTTATTTTCGATGTTATTTTTATGTTTGTGTAGCTATCTCTTTTTGGGTTTGTTCAAAGAAGATTTCTTTCTTACTTTTTCTAGGGTGTAGTTTCCCTTCTTGTGTTGGCATTTTCCATCTATTATCCTTTGTAGGACAGGGTTTGTGGAAAGATAGTGTGTAAATTTTGTTTTGTCATGGAATATCTTGGTTTCATCATCTATGGTAGTTGAGAGTTTTGCTGGGTATAGTAGCCTGGGCTGGCATTTGTCTTCTCTTAGGGTCTGTATGAGATCTGCCCAGGATCTTCTAGCTTCCATAATCTCTGGTGAGAAGTCTGGTGTAATTCTGATAGGTCTGCTTTTATATGGCACTTGACCTTTTTCCCTTACTGCTTTTAATATTCTTTCTTTGTCTTGTGCATTTGGTGTTTTGACTATTATATGACCAGAGGAATTTCTTTTCTGGTCCAATCTATTTGGAGTTCTGTAGCCTTCTTGAATGTTTATGTTCATCTCTTTCTTTAGGTTAGGAAAGTTTTCTTCTATAATTTTGTTGAAGATATTTGCTGGCCCTTTAAGTTGGGAATCTTCACTTTCTTCTATACCTATTATCCTTGGGTTTGGTCTTCTCGTTTTGTCCTGGATTTCCTGGATGTTTTTTGTTAGTTTTTTGCATTGTGCATTTTCTTTGACTGTTGTGTCAATGTTTTCTATGGTATCTTCTACACCTGAGATTCTCCCTTCTATCTCTTGTATTCTGTTGGTGATGCTTGCATCTATGACTCCTGATCTCTTTCCTAGGTTTTCTATCTATCTCTTTCCAGGGTTGTCTCCCTTTGTAATTTCTTTATTGTTTTTATTTCCATTTTTGGATCCTGGATGGTTTTGTTCAATTCCTTCACCTGTTTGCTTGTGTTTTCCTGTATTTCTTTAAGGGATTTTTGTGTTTCCTCTTTAAGGACTTCTAGCTGTTTACCTGTGTTCTCTTGTATTTCTTTAAGGGAGTTATTTATCTCCTTCTTTAAGTCCTCTATCGTCATCATGATATGTGATTTTAAATCTGAGTCTTGCTTTTCTGGTGTGTTGGCGTATCCAGGGCCTGCTGTGGTCAGAGAACTGGGTTCTGATGATGCTAAGTAGCCTTGGTTTCTGTTGCTTATGTTCTTGCCCTTGCCTTTCACCATCTGGTTATCTCTGGTGTTAGCTGGTCTTGCTCTCTCTGACTGTGGCTTGTCCGTCCTGCAAGCCTCTATGTCAGTACTCCTGGGAGACCAGCTCTCTCTGAGAGCTGTGGTACCAGTCAGCTCTGGGGTGCAGACAGAAACCAGAAGGATCCTGTCCCCAGCTGTTCCTTCATTCCTGTGTCCTGATGGCTCTGCGAGGGTCCCTCTTGGGCCAAGAATTTGAACAGAAGTGGTGGTCTTGTCTGTGCTTGAAGTTGTGTTGGCACTCCTGGGAGACCAGCTCTCTCCTGGCCCTATGGCACAGGATCAGCTCCCAGGCCACAGACAGAAACTAGAAGGCTGCTCCTCAGTCCCTGTGTCCTGAGCTAGATTGAGTTCTTAAGGAGAATTTTGTCAACTGTTAAAAAAATAAACTTATACTCGATGTTAATTGCTGATACTGGTAAATATTGTTGATGCTGATAAACAAGTCTTCTAGGGCAAACTATTTCAAAATTATGTTTGCTAATTGTACCCCCATGTTCCTTTTTCCCTACTGTGATAATAAAACCACTACTTATTAACTAGGAACATGGCTCCTCACACTGAAATTTACATCTCAGTCTCCCTTACAGCTACACTTTGCTATATAGCCAAATTATGTCTAGTGGGCATAAGTTCAAATGATACATCCAAGCTTCAAGAAGAGTTCATGCTGGCTTAGTGCAGATATGAGATCTGCATCCAGAACAGCCATCTTAGAGCATGAATTAAAAGCCATAATGAGGCTGGCACTCAGACCAGACTCGAGAAACCTGAGTTGCTCACACTCGCCATGTCTCCTTATTAGTTAGGACTCTATGCTTTGTTTCTTGATCATTGACAGGGGGAAATGCCTTGTTTTTGTTTTGTTTTGTTTGTTTGTTGTTTTTTATCTTTCTGTTGCTTACACTCTAATCCTATCACTGTTCTCTGCTCTCACAAGACGTAGAAAGCACTTTAATAGGTACTATGACAGCAGTACTGCTGAAGGATGGGGATAATTAAAGGACATCAGACCGGGAGTCAGTATCTCACCTGGCAGTGTCCACAGCTCCTTCCAAGTTCTGAGCAGCAGCCGGTTGCTCAGTCTTGTGGCTCTGCAGTCACAGTTCTGCTGACTCAATAAAAAGGGCAATGAAATTACTTTTTACTGCTCTATAACACACTTTAGAGAATTACTTTAGCTTTTCCTATGTTGTAAGGAAACAGATTTTCAATGTAGCAATGTCCAGAAATCATTTATAAGGCTTTATAGTAGCTTAATAAATCTGATACCATTCAGGTTGAAATGAAGTGAATGTTTCCTTGTAACAAAGAAAAAAAATGCCCTGGTAGACAATGTGATAAGAAACAAAAGCTCTACAAGACAATTACATAATGAAACCCCTAATGACTCTTAGTTATCCCCACACTTGCCTCCGTGTGCACTCATACTGAAGACATTAAACAATAGGAAAATGAAGTGTTTTCTTCAGGCTGATAAGTCAGAAGTCAGATGAGTCTAAGTCCACTGACTGACTCTCCTGGTGTGGTCAGGGGAGCGGCGGGGCTGACAGAAGAGATCATGAAACAAGTACAACCATGGTTTGGTTTTTGTTTTGTTGAGGGTTTTGCTGTTGTTGTTGTTGTTGTTGTTGTTGTTGTTGTTTTGGTTTTGTGTGTGTGTGTGTATGTATTTTCTGCTGTCAGATTTTATTTGCTATGTGTTCATCAAACTGCATCTTGTATTTTTGCCTCAAAAATAAACAATAGATCCCTTAGCCTGAGACATTAAGCAAAAGGGTAATTTAATCAAGGTAAATGGTTATCATTATCATACATACATGCACTCATACATACATGTTTTATTTTACTATTGTTCACTGTCTTCAGTGTGAATGCACACCAAGGCAAGTGTGAGAAGAACTAACAGTCATTAGGGGTTTCATTGCGTAATTGTTTTCTAGAGCTTGGTCATAAAGACATCTTGCTTTTCTTACCACATATACATGCGCACACATACATCTGGGCAAAAAATAAAGAGAAAGGGAGGAGATTATTGGGATCTGTTTTAGTTAATGTGCTATTGCTGTGAAGAGACACCATGGCAACTCTTATAAAGGGAAACACGTAATTGAGGCTGGCTCACAGTTTGGGAAGTTTGGTCTGCTTTCATCATGGTAGGAATCAGGACAGCACGCAGTTAGACATGGTGCTGGAGAGGTAGCTGAGAGTTATACATCTGGATCAGCAGGCAGGAGGAAGAGAGAATTGCCATACTGGGCTTGGCTTGAGCATATGAGACCTCAAAGCTCACATCCAGTGACAGTTTCTCCAACAAGGCCGCACCTACTGCAACAAGGCCACACCTCCTAATAGTGCCACTCCCTATGGGCCAAGCACTCTTAACATATCAGTCTATGGGGGTCACTCCTACTCAAACTGCCATAGGGTCTTTGTTCACAAAAATAATACTAATGAAAAAATATATCATTATAATTGAGCCAGAAAAATCATTTTGACACTCCTTAAGTTATAATTAGTATTGATAAGACTCTTCCATGGCAGGAGTTGGAGAAGGGACTGAAGGAGCTGAGGGGGTTTGCAGCCCCATGGAGGGAGCAACAGTGTCAACAGGCCAGACTCCTCAGTGCTCCCAGAGACTGGACCACCAACCAAAGAACACACATGAAGAGACCCGTGGTGCTGGCCACATATGTGGCAGAGGAGGGCCTTGTTGTCCATCAGTGGGAGGAGAGGCCCTTGGGTCTGAGAGTGTTAGATGCCCCAATATAGAGGAATGCCAAGGAGGGAAGAAGGGAGTGGGCGGGTGGGTGGGGGAATACCCTCATAGAGGCAGAGGAGGGGGAGGGGCTAGGGGGTTTCCTAAGGGGAGACCTGGAAAGGGGAAAACATTTGAAATGTAAACAAAGTATCAAAAATAAAAATAAAAGACTTTTCCATGGATGCTGAGGACATGCGATGAAGAGCTGTTGAGAAGCAGGCTAGTTCTACCCAAGTAGCATCCCACAATTACTCTTTCTTTGCAAGAGGAAGGGATGCTCCCTTTTTTCCACAGGAATTCGGGAGACACTCCTCTTGGTCACAAAGTTGTTTATTACAGATGACATGGACAGATGTATGACTCCCAACATGATGCAGCCAGAGCTTACAACTAAGCAATGGGATGTTTGATAAGACAGCTTACAATCCTCAAGTGCCAAGGGCAGGAAAGTAAAGTTCTATTCCATATGAGGGAGATTTGAAAGATTAAAAGAGTAAAACAAAAAGTTTTGCATGAACCAATGGTAAGGGTGCTGGGCACACTAATACAATTTGCTTATGAAAGACAAAGGTCTCATTTTGTAGATACATGCTGATCTCCTTAGAGGTGAGTGGCTACAATTCCAGCCACCTTGGTAGTTTAAGAAATGTATCTGATACACAAATAAATGCACATGGAGACTGAGAACAATAACAAGACACAGAAAATGTTAACAAGCTGTTCAGGGAAAGAACATATGTTGCTTTCAACTTTTGCAACTTCAACACTTTTTACAATAAGCTGGGGGGGGGGGAGCATAACAAAAAAGAAAAGGAAAAGGCTCTCCCTACATCAGGCAGTGTGAGCAGGCAGGTAAATGGGCAAAAGACACTACAATGTATGTGGTGGACAGGTGGAAGAGAAAGAGATACGGAAGGGCCTAGCATTGTAAAGAGAGGTGGAACTGGAGATGCTTGGGTGAGAGGCCTGCCCTGCCACCTAAGGCCATGGTGAAGTCCCAACCCATGCTGTTGCTGAGCACCATGTCTGGGTCCATGGTCATCCAACAGCAGGCGCCTATGTCTTTGTCTGTGACTTATATTACCACCAAAGGCCATGTGGATGTCCCTGGTCTGGGCTGCTGCCTCGGACTGTGTTGATGTCCAAGGGTTGTGAAGAGCTGGCCTTGCCCCTCACTGGCTGCAGGATAGCTGGCACCACCCCTCATATGCCTTATGGTGTAGATGGGGGAGAGATGGCCTTTCCCCTCCTCACCCCTTGTCATTGGTGGTAGGTCAGAGAGCTGGCCCTAAGGTAATGAGAGCTGGAGAGCTGGCCCACCCCTAGCCAGCTGCAGCATTAAGTGACCTGGTAGGTGCAGTGCTGGAGGGCTCACCCTGATAGTATGGGAGTGGGGGAGCTGGTGGGCTGACCAACTCAGCTACCACCCAGGCTCAGATCCAGGGCTTTGAGCTGACCCGACCCAACATATATCCCGTTTATGATCTGCTAGGCAAATCCTGCAGATCCGAAGTTGCAGGATCTCCATGACACAGGGCAGCAACAGGATATCTGAGAAGAGTCCCAGTGTTGATCCAGTATTGACAGTGTAGTAGAACCAGGGGCCTTGAGCCAGACCAACAAGTCATGGCAATGAACATTTGCAAGTAAAGATGTGTGGACAAAAGCGTATACTGTGTGACACACTACAGCTTCCACAATGAGATTCTTTTGTTTGTTTTCTTTTTGTTTTGACTGGGGGTGGAATGTTGCAAGAGTGAAGGTAAGATTCAAAGGGCGGGGGAGATGAGCAGGATTGAGGTGCATGATGTGAAATTCACAAAATATCAGTAAGAGAAAGGAAGAAAAGAAGGAACGAAGGAAGGGAGGGAGGGAGGGAGGGAGAGAGAGAGAACAAAAAGAGAAAGAGGTGGGGGGAATCAGGATGGTCTGGAAGCTCTCACAGGTGATTCCATGCAGAAAGTGCCTCTTGAAGAAGTAAAGCCCCGCTGTGTGAGCGGATGACTTTGAATTGATCAATTTTGGATGAGCAGCAGGAGCAAGAAGATCACTCTGCCAATTCCATGTGATAACAGTAGAAGTGAAAATCTCATTGAGAGAGAGTCTCCCTGTATCACAAGGAAAAATGTCACTCTTACCATGAAGGAAAGCAAATTAACGCCAAGGGGACCAACCCTCTACAAACAACGCTTCTAAACTAGCCTCTGTCTGCGCTATGCCATTAGCTAACCTGCCTCAAACACATTGCTTTATCTTTCTTCCAGACTTACACTTCTTTACACCTGTTATTACCTTACTATTTACTGATTCACTAGTATAAAACTATTTAAAAGCTTTTTAAACCATGGAGTGTTCAGGTTTTCACGTAACCTGAACCTGTATGCCCTCTGCAGAGTTAACGACTCTCCTAAAACTGCCTTGTTCTTCCCATGAATGTTGTTCTGCCTTTGCCACATATATAAAACCTTTTAAAACTCAGCATTATGTGTATCTTTAAAAATATGTTTACTTATATATAAAAGAAAATGGTAAACCCTTCATAGTAATGGAATAAACCATGGCTTGTGGTTATTGACTAGTAGGTTATATTGTTTCCCTTAAATTCTTTGTATGCAAATACCCCAGCTTTCCTAGGGAAGAGGAGGTCAAGTGTGGCATGGGATTGAACTTCTTCAGGTTAACGAGGTATTCTCTTACTGTCCAAATTATTCAAACCAATGTAAACTCTCGTTAATATGTATATGTAGGGTTCTATATTCTCCATATCTTCACTAATACTGGATATCTTCAAAGACTTAGAATTTCTCCAGTTTGTTCCTGATACATATTTTCTCATCTGCCTGAAATATTTGTCAATTCTATCTCTTTACAGGATTCTGATAATGTCATTTTACATAAAAATCATTATGAAAATAAGAATAACAGATATGCACATGAGTCTAATAATTCAATGATATGTGAAAACTACTTATTTTCTTACCTAGAAACACAATGAATGAATAGAGATGGATCTGAAAAGCATAAATAGGAATCAAAAATCATGGTCTGAGGAAAACGATGTGGTCCAAAGGTAAAGATGCTGACTGCAAAGCCTGATGACCTGAATTCAATGCCAAGGACACAGACAGTGAGACGGAAGAACAAAATACCTCAAGTTATCCTCTGATCTCTACACACTTACTATGGCACAAGTGTGCTTATGCAATGCACATATACACCGATGCTATCATGCCAAAAATAAATACAACGAAAAAATGTTAAATCAAGCATGTCCACTGTGCTCCATTTTCCAGCCCACAACTCTGCCTGAATTCCCAGAGGCCTGCCAGCACCAGGGACAACCAGATTAAACCTCACCCCAAGCCCTTGCCCAAGTCCCCTTGAAGCACATCCAACAGTGCTAAACTGCATCCTGTCCCCTGTACGCCATTCTCCAGGCCACAACTCTGCCTGATTTCTTGGTGGTCTGTCAGCATCAGGGATGGACAAGTAAGACCCCACCCCAAGCCCTTGCCTTTCAAGTCCTCTTAAAGCGCACTCAATAGTCTTAAGCTGTACTGTATATACCCCCTGGACTCCAGTTTCCAACTGATAACTGTGTCTCTCATTATTCCACAAAATAGAAACAAAGGAAACACTGCCAAATTCATTTTATGAGGTCACAGTCACTCTGATACCTAAACTACACAAAGACTCAACAAAGAAAGAGAATTTCAGACCAATTTCCCTTATGAACTTTGATGCAAATATACTCCATAAAATAATCACAAACTTCCCAGCACTTGGGAGGCAGAGGCAGGCAGATTTCTGAGTTCGAGGCCAGCCTGGTCTACAGAGTGAGTTCCAGGACAGCCAGGGCTACACAGAGAAACCTTGTCTCGAAAAAAAAAAAAAAAAACACAAACTGAATTCAAGAACACATCAAAAACATCATCAACCGTGATCAAGTAGGCTTTATCCCAGGGATGTGGTGATGGTTCAACATACAAAACTCCATCAATGTAATTCACCATATAAACAAACGGAAAGAAAAAAAACATGTCGGCATCTCATTAGATGCTGAAAAAGCCTTTGCTAAAATCCAATATACCTTCATATTAAAAGTCTTGGAGATGAGGGGCAGAAGGCACATACCTAAACACAATAAAGGCAATATACAGCAAGCCAATAGCCAACATCAAATTAAATGGAGAGAAACTTAAAGCAATTCAATTAAAATCAGGGACAAGACAAGGCTGTCCACTCTATATCTATTCAATACAGTACTTGAAGTTTTAGCTAGAGCAATAAGACAACAACAACAAAAAAAAAGATCAAGGGATGCCATTTGGTAAAGAAGAAGTCAAAGTATTGCTATTCACAGATGATATGATAGTAAACATAAGTGAACCCAAAAATTCTACCAGAGAACTCCTACTGCTGATAAACACCTTCAGCAAAGTGGCTGGATACAAACTAACTAAAAGAAAAAATCAGTAGCCATCGTTTATACAAACAATAAATGGGTAGATAAAGAAATTAGGAAAATAATACCATTCACACAAGCCACAAATAATATAAAATGCCTTGGTGTAACTCTAATCAAGCAAGTGAAAGACCTGTATGATAAGAACTTCAAGTCACTGAAGAAAGAGACTCAAGAAGATGTCAGAAGATGGAAAGATCTCCTATGCTCATGGATCTGTAGGATTAACATAGTGAAAATGGCCATCCTACAAAGAGCAATCTCTTTTTTAACACAATTCTCTTCAAAATTCCAACACAATTCTTTACAGACCTTGAAAGAATACTCAGCTTCATATGTAAAAACAAAAACCCAGGAGAGCTAAAACAATCCTGTGCAATAAAAGAACTTCTGGAGGTATCACCATCCCTTATTTCAAGCTGCACTACAAAGCAATTATAATAAAAACTGGCATAAAACAGATGATTTGATCAATGGAATCGAAATGAAGACCGAGAAGTAAATCCACACACCTATGAATACTTAATTTTTGACAAAGAAGCCAAAACTATACAATAGGGAAAAATAAAGTATCTTCAACAAATGGTGCTGGTCTAACTGGATGTCTTCATGTAGAAGACAAGTAGATCCACATTTATCATCCTGTACAAAAGTAAGTCCAAGTGCATCAAACACCTCAACATAAAACTGGATACACTAAATCTGATAGAAGAGACAGTGGGAAATAGCCTTGAATGCACTGGCACAGGAGACAACTTGCTGAATAGAACCCTAACTATTCATGCACTAAGATCAGCAATTAATAAATGGGACCTCATGATACTGAAAAACTTCTGTAAGGCAAAGGACACTGTCAAATAACTCAATTTAAAAATGGGGTACAGGTCTAAATAGAATTCTCAACATAGGATTCTCTAATAATGGAGAAGCACTTAAATGTTCAACATCCTTAGTCATCAAGGAAATGCAAATCAAAACAACTCTGAGATTCCATCTTACATCCATCAGAATGGCTAAGATCAAAAACTTTAGTGACAGCTCATGTTGGCAACAATGTGGAGCAAGGGGGAATTTTTCTCCATTGCTGGTGGAAGGTCAAACTTGTACAACTAATTTGGAAGTCAACTTGGTGGTTTCTCAGGAAACTGGGAATAGATCTACCTCAAGACTCAGGTAAACCACTTCCAGGCATATACCCAAAAGAAGATCCACCATCCCACAAGGACATTTGCTCAACCATGTTTATAACAGCTTTATTCATAATAGCCAGAAACTGGAAACAACCTAGATCTCCCTCACCTGAAGAATAGATAAAGAAAATGTGGTACAGGTATGCAATGGAATACTACTCAACCATTAAAGACAATGACATCATGAAATTTGTAGGCAAATGAGTGGAACTAGAAAATATCATCCTGAGTGAGTTAACCCAGATGCAGAAAGACACATATATGGTATGTACTCACTTATAAGAAGATATTAGTCATAAAGTACAAGATAACCATGCAAGAAACCACAGACCCAAAGAAGCTAAGCAACAAGAGCCAAAGAGGTGACTCTTGAATCTCACTGAGAGTGGGAAATAGATTAGACACTAGAATTTTGATGGAGGAAGAAAACTGGGGTTTGAATGGCAGCAGGAAGAGTGAGGTGGGAGGAGGACATCGGGAGAGTACTGGAAGAGACAACTGGATTGGGGACAAACTTAGGACAATGGAAGCTCCCAGAAATCTATGAGGTTGACCCTAGCTAAGATTCCTAGCAATGGAGGATATGGAGCCTGAACAAGTCATTTCCTGTAACCAGGCAAGACCTCCAATGGAGGGTGTGGGACACGAACCCATTCACAAAACTTTAGACCTACAAATTCTCCTGTATACGAGATTTGCAGGGGTAAAAAATAGAACAAAATTTTGAGTGAAGGGCCAACCAATGACAGGCCCTGCTTAGGACACATGCCATAAGAGGAAGCCCACCCCTGACATGATATTCTGCTAAACTTGCAGACAGGAGCCTACATAATTGTCATCAGAGAGGCTTCATCCAGCAACGTATGGAAACAGACAAACATTAGCAGAGTGTGAGGAATCCTGTGGAAGAGGGGAAGGAAGTATTGCAGGAACCAGGGCGGTCAAGGACACCACAGAAAACCTACAGAATCAACTAATCTGAGTCCACAGGGGCTTGTAGAGACTGAACTGCCTATGAGAGAGCATGCATGGGATGTACCCAGGCCCTCTGAACAGATCTAACAGTTGTGCAGCTGGGTCTTCGTGTGGAACTCTGAAGTGGGAATCGGAGCTGTCTCTGACTACATTGCCGCCTTTGGATCCCTTTCCCCTAACTGGGCTGCCTTGTAGAGGAAATGGATGCACCTAATCTTACTGTGACTTGATATGCCAAGGCGGGTTGATAACCATGGGAGGCCTCCTCTTTTCTGAGAAGAGGAGAAGGGGGGAAGGGAGAGAGAGGGACTGAAAGGAAAGATAGAAGGGGAAGTTGAGATCCTTTAGGATGTAAAATAAATAATAAAAATTCAAAGAAAGATTGTTAAGTCATTTCATATGCAGGTCATCACTAAATTACTTAAAATTCAAATATTGGTCTAAAGTTTAGGGTGATTGGATTGCATTTGTTCCCTGATAGATCAGAAATAATTTATCTATTTACCTTTCTCTAAGACAGCAAAGAAATATATAAAAGCTTTACATTAGTCCATAAATATTGGCTGCGGAGATATTTCACATTCTCATTTCAAATAAGATTAGCTTAATGATTTATACATTGGTTGAGGGTGAATTAATGAGCTTCACCTAAACAGATGGTTTCATGTAAAGGCAAATCAATCCATGTCTCATGTTACACATGAGCCCACCACTAATGTGCCATACAAATCATAGTGGGCTTAAGAGTGTGACTGCCAATATTTCATAGGGAGAAAGACATACTAAACACAGTGATGAGTTATTGCAGTCTTATGTAACAGAACTGTGCCAATTTTTAATCAATTATAGATAATTATTTTTCATCAATTAAGTGTAACTTTAGAAGTTTAATTTTTTTATTGTTTCATAGTTGAGATTCTATTCTTGGTTGTCCTTCCTGCCACTGAGAGTTGGTAATACTCAGTTGTCTACTGTATTTTTTTATCTGGTATAAATCACTGAGGTAGTCTAGATAGCTGTCCTCTAAAGTATGTAGAAACTTCTAGAATACTGACTATATTAAAAATAAATAAATAAAATTGTCTGTTCAATAATTTGAAAGAGTTAGAGGAAGAAGGACCATTGTAAGCTCAAAGCCAGCCTGATCTTCATAGAAAGTTCTAGACCAGACATGGCTATATTGCAAGACTCTCAAAAAACAAACAAACAGAATGAAGTGTATAAATCTGCTACTTGTTCATGGCAGCCTTGATGCTGTTTTTGATCTCAATAAGGCTCTGTAAGACAGCAAAATCATTTCCTAGAGACCTATTACTTTCACATTGGATAAAATCTACTTAATATCCTTTCATTTTCATGTTTCAAAGGAAGACTGAAAGATGATTAAAGGGCTCTTTGAAATGATCAGGGCTTGACCTCCTCATATTCTGTAGTCAGGGACTCAGCCATAGTTACTTTTGTAGATGTATTAAGATGTGAAGAACTGACTATTAAATCTAAAGTAGCTGTATTAGAAATAAAGCAATACACTGAGTCGGGGTATTGTTTTAAATATGTAATTATATTTCTTTTCATGAAAAATCATACACAAAAGTGTTACAAGTTAATAAAGATGAAATCATACAGTCAATAAGAGAAGAGAAAATCAATACTGTAGATGATTTTTCTGAGGGCATGAAGAAGTCTGTACACAATTGAGCATATTCCATGTTTAAAGGAAGAAAGTAAATAAATGAAGACAACTCCATAGCTGTATGTTTTACTTTGGAATTATTTTTTGCAAAATCTTTATACACACACACACACACACACACACACACACACACACATCATTATCATCATCAACAACAACAACAACAACAACAACAACAACAACTGGGCTTCTAATTACTATAGCACATTTGAAATAAATTCTACTTGATTGTAGAATGCAATTCATATGTTTAGGAATTCTATTTATTATGTTCACTTATTTTGTTTAAGAATATTTTTACATTTGTATCAGTGAGGAACATGGACCTATAGTTTATTTTTTTTCTGTTGTCTTTGTCTTCTTTTGTATCAGAATAGCAATGCCTCCACAGAGTGGATGGGAAATGTCCCCTAGTCCTTCTATTGTAGATGTGTTATTTTGAAAAGTTAGGAGAAGAATCCTCTAACGAAACTCTCTGAGCCTGGAGAATTCTTCTTGAGAAGTTTTAAAGCTACAAATTTTGATTTATTTAATAGTCATGGGGATTTGAAGTTATTTATTTCCTTTAGAGTGAGCTGTGGTTAGTTTGTGGATTTAAAGGAATTGCTGCATTTGATCTGAGCTGTCAGATGTATGCGTATAGAGCCATTTGAAATGGTCTCCAGTGGCACCTTCAGTTTCAGCCCTGCTGGGGAATTTGGGCACCTCCGATGGCTTTCCTAGAGGGTTGTGGCTCTTATTGATCATCTCAAAGACACAGCTTCCTGTTTCATTGATTTTCTTCATTGCCTTTCCATTTCTAGTTTACAAATCTCTTCACTTGTCATCGTTATTTTCATTTTCTCTTTACATCTTTTTCTAGGCTTTTAAACTGGGAACAGTTTGGATTATTAGTTTGAGACTTTTCCGTCTCTCTGGTGGTATAAGTTTGTTCATTCATGTGCTAGCTTCATGTCACAAATCTTGATACACGTTTTCTCTCTCTTTCAGTATGATGCATTTCCCGTCCTTAAGATACACACCCTGATGTTTTTCAATTGTGTTGTTTAGAGTGTGATGTTTAGGTTCCACGTACTGGATGCTTTCTAACCAAATTCCTGTTTTCTTAAATGGATACTAGCTACATGACATTCCCATCACATTTAGGGGCCCTACCAATCTAGTGTAATCTTGGTGTTGCCTGATCATATCTGCAAGAAATGAATTTGCAACTGAAACCCCATTTACAAATTTCAAGGATTACGACTGAGATACTTAGGGGGCTATTTCTGGGACTTCATTATGTAAGAAAAATAATGAAATCCTAAGCCAGAAATGACTTCAGCAACGCTTCCATCTTGGCTCAGATCCAAATCCCCTGCTCTGACTATCTCATTGTCTAGGTCTGGATCCCACTCAGACTCAGCATGCTCCAGCTGTTGCTAATATAAAGGCTACGCTATGAGCATGGTACTTTAGATATTTTTGTATAAAAGACCACAGAACTTTAGTCCTACAAGTGAGAAAAATGTTATCAATGATGAAGTCATAATTTTATTTTTTAAACTATCTATACATGCCATTTACATGAGTATTTTTGAAACAGAGTCTCAGTATGTAGCCTTGCCTGCCCTAGAATGTGCTATGTAAACCAGTCTAATTTATAATTCATAGAGAGTTCTATGAATTCTCCCTCTGCCTCTCAAATGCTTGGATTAAAAGCATATCCTACTCCTACTTTTGAGAAATTTTTTTTAACAAAACAAAAAACATAATAACTGTGGGCCAGTGACATAGTTCCATTGGTAAGGACACTTGCTTGCAAGCCTGATGATCTGAGTTCAATCCCCAGAGCTCACGTGCTGGAAGGAAAGAACAAGAGTCTCACACATTGTGTTCTGACCCCTGGATGGAAGATGGACACAGTACAGTGGCAACTGTGCTTGTGCACATGCATCTGCATACACTAAGTCATGCATGTAAATAATGCATGTATGTGGAGCTGGAAGGCAGCTCTTCTTCCTCCACTATTCACAATTGTTTCAGGACTGAAAAAAATAAATGCATGAGGCGAGCAGCAACCACATTCTACAGACTCCACATTGCTCTTCTTTCTCCAGACCTTTCCCCCAACTATTCGAACTTTGAGCTGAATGCTTTCAGTACTTCTTCAAGACACATTGATGTCTATCTCCTCTGCTCACCTTTATTTTGAGTAGAATTTCTGTTTTAAACTATAGACAGCCAGATGTGCCTAGTGGTTGGTACTACTCATCTGTTGGTTTATAATGTTACATAATAAAAGTTTCTGCTTTTGTTGTTATTTCTTCTCAAACTCTCTTTTCTGCTTCATTAACCTCTTTGTCTCTGGCCAATACCACACTGAGTAAATTAGTATAGTTTAAAATGACTAATGCTGCCTAGGCAATTACTCAAGACTTGCTATTTGTCTTAATTACTCTGGGATCCTTATTCTTCCATATCAATTCTCAGATTGACTCAACAAATGCAACAGGTTTTGCTTTGAACTGAATTCACTTATAATTTCAGAGATTTATATATCTCTATGATATGGTATTCTTTGAATCTGTGAATCTCTCCATTTTGAGTATTATAGTTCACATAAAATATTTAACATGTGAAGTGGGAATTTAGGTTTTGTTAGAGATTCAATTGTGCCATGTCATGTTTTTCTGGAAGCTGTCTTATGAGAGGGTATTTTGCTGAAGCAATTGCTTTGGAGGATGTTATACTGAGAAGCTGTGTGGCAAAAGGGCACGTGATGTTTTGCTGGAGCAGACCCTTGAGAAGACTCCTGATGTTTGGAAAGAGTATAAGTATAACCCAACAGACAACAGATGACACTCTGTCTGAAGCATTGGTTCACCTTGCTCGTCTTTGTTGGGCTTCACCGATGTTGGTCTTTGCTGACAATGCTGTTGTATTGGTTCACCTTGCTTTCTTTGCTATTTTCTCTTGTGACTTCGTAGACAGAAGGGTACCAAGGAACTTCTGGTGGTGCTCAGGCTGCTGCTTGTCACTTCAGCAGGCTCCTGCTGATCAGCAGAGCCTTGCAGTTTCTTAGGGATCAAGCAACTGCTGCTGATTTGTGTTTGATGTTTTACAAAGTGGACCTGACTGAAGACAATGAAGATCGGAATCACCTCAAGGAACTACTTCTAAACAGGTCCACATCCCCCTTGTCCTATTAGCCATTTTCCTCCCCTACTTTTAATCAATGGTCCATAACGGAGAACCCTTATTAAATTAGGTTTTGAAAAATATAAACCTATAAACATGGAATTAAAAATATTTTATAGCTTTCTCCATAAAGACTTTTAACAGACACTGTCTTAGTCAGAGTTTGTATTCCTGCATGAAACATCATGACCAAGAAGCAAGTTGGGGAGGAAAGGGTTTATTCAGCTTACACATTTACATTGCTGTTCATCATGAAAGGAAGTCAGGACAGGAACTCACACAGGGCAGGAACCTGTAGGCAGGAGCTGATGCAGAGGCCATGGAGGGTGCTGCTTACAGGATTGCTTCCCCTGGCTTGCTCAGTTTGCTTTCTTATAGAATCCAGGGCTACCAGCCCAGGGATGGCACCACTTACAATGGACTGGATCCTCCCACCTTGATCACTAATTAAGAAAATGCCTTACAACTGGATCTCATGGAGGCATTTCCTCAAGGGAAGCTGTTTTCTGTGACAACTCCAGCTTGTGTCAAGTTGACACACAAAATCAGCCAGTACACTAACCAATCAGTATTCTTTAAGAATTTTACCTTTGTTTACCAACTTAATAATCATAATAATTCTAAGAAATAAATAATATTATAATTAATTATGTCCCACTTTATGGTTGAAGAAACTAAAATATAAAAACACTGCACTTTGCTTGAAGTCTCATATTCAAGTGCCAAAGCTTATATTTGAGTATATATCCTATATACATACATCTACATATAGATATATATTTATCTTAGATATAGCTATAGATGATATAGACATGTAGGAGATTATTGTATCTTGAACTATATATGGGACAAGCAAGAGAGGTCTTTTTATACAATTATTTGATACAGTAAAGTTAGTTTTGCTTTGTTCTTGGTTCAAAGTAGAAGTACTTTAAAATTTTATGTAACAATGTTATAAAATTTATAAATATATAAGAAACTATTTGAGTAGTCCTGATCTAGAATATTCATTTATTCCACAGCATTCTAGCCAAATGACAAGAACCAAAAGGTAAAACAACGCTTTTGAAATGGACAAAATACTCTTAGATTTGATAGGTGTCTTTCAGTGGAAAAGAACATATCTCAGAACTAAATATGTTAAGGCAGATATTTAAGAAAGTTAAACAGACTGCTTCCATGTACTTAACATTGTGGCCAAATAATGTCTTTATGAAGCAAGATTTAACTGTTGTTAATTTTACCCTGAATTACAATTACACCCAACATGCCCACATTTTCAAGTGAACGTTTCCGCGATGAACAGACATAGATTCTTATACTGCCTTATGGGACAACTACTTCTCATCCGTTTGCAAATAGTTCTACACATCTCTTCTTGTAAATCCCAGAGTTCTCCTTAGTGTTCCTTTGAGCCCACTGCATAGATTTCAATGTACCAGACTTGGTGCTGGAGCAGTGGAATATAGCTGAAGACTAAGATGTAATTTCTCAGTGAGGCTCTGCAGAAAAAAGCCAAGAACTACCTCGAACCTTTACACTGAAGTATGCAATGGCTAGAAAGACACGGCATCTCAGTTTCTTTTTATTGCTTCCTCAGTCTCTGTTTTTTAAATAGTCTCACTAATGTATTATTTGGAATTACTCTTTTAAAACCCTAAGGTGATTTAACAGATAAAGTGAAAGTAAATCTTCTCTATGGATTATTTAAATGTCTACATTTCTAACTGTAGCATTGAATCTCATGCTGAAATTCTAACCCTGAAACTCTCTATGATGCTGTATGATAACATTAACTTTTCAATTTAATTAATTTATCCAAATAAAAACACCTGTTTTTATTTGCTTCCATTTATTGCTTTATTTATTTGTTTTTGCTTCCATGTGTGAGGTTACCGGAACATCCATGATCAGTGTAAGAATGACTGTCTCCTAAGTGGTTCAGGAATCCACCCAAAAGGTCTCACTAGTATCTGATGGCAGGCAGACTCTCTCCTTTGCTGTCTTTGCAGCCATCCTCCACTCCCAGGTGCCGACTCTCCACTCCCTATGGAACCTTGGTTTTATTAGCTATCCTCAAAGTAGCAATTACATTCAAAGAAAAATAAGAACTGCCTGATCCAAGTAAGTGACTCCTGATTGGCTAAAAAATCAATCTTGATTATTGTTTTCCCTCTGAACAAACGTTTGACTTTGCATGGTCATGTGAATCAGTCCTATCTGATAAGACATGCGAGCTGGCCAGTTCGCTTAGGGCAATGCTTTCCTTCTCCCAGAAAAGGATCGAAGACAGAAATATTTGATTTTTCCTTTAGTCCTGACTGATAAGAATGAATCCAATACCTGAAGCTGCTGAAGCAACCTTGGAGTAAATAGCTGGCGGGATTCCTGATAACCTTATTGATCCTTGAGATGATCAATAACTAAGTGAAAGCAAATCTTCTGCATGGACTCTTCTGAATCATCTCCCCCCCCCCACACACACACACACACACACTCACACTCATTTATCAGGTTACAACATTCTGTGGGTGGTATGTCACACTCAGAGAAGCCTGCCTGATTTATTTGTGCTATATTCACTTAGTTTTATCTACTGAACATATATTTGAAATTGTTCTGTTCTAATCACAAAATTCCAAGGTCATTCTTTGTGTTCTCCCTAGCTAGGCTCTCCTGACTCTGAGACTACCAGACACTTTAATCATCCTTACAAATGACTAGAGCTGGCAGAATATTCTTACCTTCTGAATTCTGATTATATGAAGAGATGTGACTAGACATGGACTTAGTTAGAAATGACAGAAAATTCAACTTGCAGGAGCTTAAACAATTTTTTTTTCTAAGCCTGCAAGACCATCCAAAGATAAATAAACATAGACTAGGCATGTTGGCTGCCACTGAGTCATATATCATGTTAAGATTAATCTGTATAGAAATAAAATGTAGAGTTAAAATGGAAACTAAATATTAAGGATTGCAAACTAGGCAGACTACAAAGTATGAAGAGTAAAGACGAGCAGGACGTTAAGAGGCGTTAAGGTCATGCGCACTTCTTTTTTTATTATTGAACATCAAATACATACATGAGAGGAAGAGAACAAGATAGTCAGCCCAGCTCCATATTCCACCCCAGTTTTCTGCAGCTCACATCCACCAGCTACCTACAGTTCAAGAGAGTAAGCAATCTCTTCCATCTCGTGATGCCAGAACTATGATCCACATGTCTTGTAAATTATTGAACTAAGGGGTAGGGCAGCTCAGTCATCAAGAATCTACTCTGTAACCACAAGAGAAAAAAAATTGACTATGACAAGACAGCTTGATAGACTCTGTCTTGCGAATTCTCATGCCCCATACATGAATTTAGCTTTCTACTGATAAGATCACTAGACTTGACATTGACAATAAGGAGGTACAATACCAAACAACACTGGTACTAAACTGATGAACTGAGGAGTTTAAAGTACAAGACAACATGGTCCGTTGGGTTCTCTGCTGTGCTATTGGATAGTTTTTGATGTGGATAGAGTTCTCAGCCTTGTAAAGGAAAGAAAAATGATGTAGGATGGGGATTTCAAACTCACTCAGTTTAGTTACTCAATATTTTTCATGCATTCAAATAAAAAGGTGCAGCATTCACAGAAATGATCCAAGCTCCTTACTGCATCAATGGACTACAAGCACCAGATCATTAAGTAACACTTGAAAGTATCTTCTTTCAAGAAAAAAGCAAAATGCAATTTGCTCCCATAAAATCCACAATCTCACAACTTTACATGATTTTTAACTGGCCTGTGTACATTATAATATTGACAGCAAAGTGCACGTTGATGGCTTCAAGTGGCAATAAAAGACAAAAGAAGATCATATTTAAGGCAGTGTAGAGCCCCTTAGGTTATAACAGAGGTTCTTACAGTGTGATGTCTGGACCAGCAATATTAGCAACACCTAGAATTTACAGTGTAAACCCTCAACCTCAGAACTACACAATGCAAACCTCCAAGGCACAGGCCAGAAAGCTATGTTCTTCTTCAAAAATCTGAAATCCAAAATCTTTTCTGATACCCAAGACTCTCTTAATTATAAGCCCTTGTAAAAGCAGAAATCAATTACATGCCTACCATATAAGGGCACAAAGATGAAATATTCCTGTCACAAAAGGAAGAGATGGAGGTACAGCAAGCAAAGAACAGAACAAAGCCAAAACCCATAAGAGCAAACACCAAACCTAAAGCTCCATGACTGCCATTTGGAGCTCATGATGGCATTATCTGGACTCCAGTGTGTCTGAGTGGCTCTGCCCTTCTGCCCATGTTGTGTGCAGTAGCAGTGCTCTCTGTATTGAACTGGCTCTGCTTCCTACACACAGCTCTCCCTGAAAACATTCTATGTTTGTGAAATTTTTGATATCCTGGGGTCCCTAGGAAAACCTCACAGCTTATACATCTCATGGGCACTCTGCAGAGAATTGGACACTGATATAGTCTGGCTGGCCTGCGTGGCTCTCTGAGACCTTGGGACACACTTCCCTGACTTCCATAGTTTCCCATCCTGCTTGCCTGCATAACATAGGCAATAATACCAAGTTCTCCTGCCAGTTCCAGATGGACTCTGCCACGCTGGAGCTGCAAACTGTACTGAGTACTCAACGGAGCATTCAGTGTTCAACATATTCTTGAAAGGCTCACACAACTATTAGTAATATTTATATGTAATAATACCTCTCCTGTGATACAGTGAATTTTAATATATGTATATATATATATACATATATGTGTGTGTGTGTGTGTGTATATGTATATATATATATATATAAAATAAGGAAACTGCAACAAGAGAAGTTAAGTTATGTACCCAGTTACAAAGGCCAGAAATAGGTAGTATTTAAAGGCAGAAATCTATCTTGAAGTCTCGGTGCCTAAGAACTATGCTGTATCACTTCTCAAAATCAAGAACAGTGTTTGTGGCTTAAGGCACAGCTTTCAACTGTCTAGAAAAAACACACTTACATGGAATATATTTGTTGTGGTTAGTGTCAATCATCCACTTGACCAGATTGATTACCAAATTACAAGACCAGATTGAGCTCAATTACCAGAACACTTATCTGGGTGAGTCAGTGAGATATTTCAAAAGAAGACTGACATGTGAAAAATAAATAAAGAGCAACTGAGGGCAAAGAACTTTCCCGAATGTGAGCAGCACCATCTAACAAGCCATGGACCTAGTAGAATAATAAAGAGAAGAGAAATCCAGTTAGCACATGTAAGCTTCATTCTACTTAAGCTAGGGTATATCTACTGCTGCTGTCATCTCTCTAGACATCAGAGTCAGCTTCATCAGTCTTTCAACTTGGAATTCACCCAGTGACCCTCAAGGATTTGCCAAGGCTTGTTTACTTTTTGCTTTTTGTTGTTGTTTGGTTGTTTGTTGTTTTTGCCTGGTCCCTGACTCTTTGGGCCTCATCGCAAACCAGTTTGGATTTATTGACATAGAAGAAACATTGTTCATTGAAGGAGAGCACAAATCTCATCACTAGCAGGACCTAGTCCTCTTCAGTACCATAGCAGAGTCAAGTTGATCCTGAAGGATGTCACACTGATAGGAAATTTCTTTAATGTTTTCTGAGAGCTGAGGAGTCCGAGAGATTAGTGGACACAAAGTCCCCCATGGGCCAGCTCTTTCAGTTCTGAGTCCTGAAATAATGTTCAGAGTGGCAAGAAGAGGGATGAGTTTGATGTTCTATTAGCTAAGCAAATGTTACTGGTGTAAAGGAAAAACAATGAGGAGGTTTTAGGAGCTGAAGAGTGTCAGCAGAGCTAGACAGGGAGAGGCCATGAAGTATTTGCCTAGTGTAGGGAAGTTAGATTTCTCAGAAATATTGAGAACAGGAATCTGAACCGGAAAGATTGAAAGTGGAAAGGCCAGAGAGGCAGAGAGAGCCAGAGAGTGGTAGCTAGTCTTGTGGTGCCAAGATGATTTGAGGGCTAGGTGGTATCGATAGCATCGGAGGGAACCAACGGGGATGGACACAGGGACATGGTGTCTAGGCACACACACGGTTTGGAATGAAGAGTTAATGACTTACAGCAAGGAACATCAGGTGAGCTGAGGTGCTCCCGACAAGGAAGCCAACATATGGATAAGAACATCTGCTGACATTTGCTGTCCTGAAACCACAGGAAATAGATTTACAAGCAGAAATTTCCAACGTTCCCATTCCTGCCCTTTAAAACTCTCAAACTCACTTTGACTGGGGTACAGTCTCATTCCCTCCGAGAACTGCTGCCCTTAATGGTTGTAATCAAAGAAATCATGAGAGCTCTCCTCCTGAGAGGTCAGCCTCCTTTTTCTTTCATTTTCCTGTCACCTCAGCCAATCCCAACCAAACAAAACACACGATGGGAACATTTATTGAATTTTGAAGCTTGTAATTTTCTCAGCACAAGGCCATTTCAGGAGAACAGAACAAAATCTCACCCTCGGGCGGCCACAGTGTCTCTCCTAGTCAGACACTCAGACAGTTGAATGGACTGCGAAAACAGAGCTATGGAGGTGAGCAGCCTGTTTGCTTTTTAGCGTCATTCTGTGTGCCTGAGCATACTGCATGGCTGCCCGTATCCACGTGCTAGGCGGAAGGCTCCTTGACCTCGCCTGATGAATTTGATTGAGCATTTGTCAGGACTTTGAAAACTTCTCAATGTCAAAACAGGTGAGTTCAGGCTTTAAGGCTGCAACAAAAGGAGGCAGTCTTTTGAGCAGAAAGCTCAAGACAGATCGATTTTCCCCTTAACTCAGTCTCTGGCATTTGAATGCCTGCCAAATACTTCAGGTTTCCTCAAGGTGACCAGTACAGCTAATTCACTCATATCCCGACTCCGACTTGCCAGTGTTGTCAAAGCACACTGTGCTGTGATAATGACAATATATGGGAGAATGAGTATATGGTTTAATTATATTTACATATATGCCCTCTCTGTTTGCTAAAGCCAGAAAACAGCCAAAGTGGAGAGAATGCAAGCTTGTCTTTTTCTCTTATTATTTAGGATGAAATATTCATTGTGAGAGGAATTTGGCAGAATGGGGATTTCTGTAAATATACGTCTCCTCTTCTTAGCTACTACTGAAAATTACATCTTATGCCTCATACCCATTTTCTGACCTTATTACCTAATATATTATGGAAATAGGCATTCAAAAGGAAGGATGGGGATTTAACTCCATAGATTTTTTTTTTTTCTACTATCTACTCTACAGGGAAATATTAGAGGCGGTCTTGAATGTCACGGTGAAACATTTCCTCTCACCTCCTTCTATCACTAGCCAGGCAAGGTGGCGCTTGCCTGTAGTCCCGGTACTTGGAATGCAGGGGCGAAACCAACGCCATTAGTTCACAGGCAGCCTGCAGCCACAAAGTGAGACCCTGTTTCAAAAGCATTTTTTTCCTCTCTATTTTACATTCATCTGGCCTACAGAAAGTTTCTGGAGCTAGATATACAATAATGTTTTTTAAAAATATTAATTTTGCTAAATTTAATGGTTTTGATTTCATATATTAGCAAGTTTTCCACGTTGCAGTCAAGGAGTGTATACATCTAGAGCAATCGTATCCATGTCTTCAGAAAAAGTTTTCATAAATGCTATCAATGTAAAAGAAAATCTCTTACTCTTTCCCATCTTATAGAATTCCTTTCAGTAAACTCCTGAACTCTCAGTGAATTGAATTTCATATGTTTTTTTTATAGGCATGTTTTGGGAATTGAGGGAATAGGAAGTAATGGGAATTGGGGCTTCCTACCCCTCTTTTCTATACAATATTACAGAACTAAAACAATAGGTGGTCAAAGGGGCCCCATCGAAACCCCAAACAAGTCAATCTATTGCCAAGCCATTGGTTGCTCTCCACAATTGTATAGTAAGGCTCTACTCCCGATGGCTACACTCACATAGCTCATTGAGCATGGAGAGGTCAAACTGGTGTCTAACTAGAGCCTTCAGCCCTAACTGACTAGTGTTCATGGCACTGGAAGGTTCTCTGCATGCTATCAGAGGAGAAAGGTAAGCATCTACCCAGCTACAAAGCCAGCGATCTACAACAGTGACCTGCCTGCCTGATAAGCTGATGTGACGGTGGCATGGACATTGTGGGAGTAACCAAACACTACCTTATTAGCTGGAAGGCCTACTCCATGAGATAGAATCCAGGCCTGACACTGCTTGGGTGGCCAAGAACCTGAGACTAGATCACTATGGGCCTAGAGTGCAACCAAATACTATTGTTCTACTAAAGGAATATAACGAATAAAATTATTCCTAAAGACATTTGGCTGTACGGTGGCTCATTCTCCCATTATCAGAGAAGCTACCTCTTGAAGTAAATGGGAGCTAATACAGAGACCCATGGACAATGTGCAAAGAGTTAGAAACTCTGGAACACTCAGGCCTAAATGATCCGTGTTCATCAGGCCCCTCCCCTCAGGGTTTAGGGAGCTATCAGGAAGAGAAGGCAGAAAGATTGTGAGAGGTAGAGAGGATGGAAGGCACCAAGGAAACAACAGCTCCCAAACACAGCAGGACTGGCTCACACATGAGCCCAAAGGGACTGTGGTAGCATGCACAGGGCCTAGACAGGTTCAAGCCAGATGTGGTTCCTGCATTGAGGAGGGAAGGAAGTAAACATGAACTCCCAACCCTAAACAAGAAGTTGTCTTCAACTGACAACAACTTGCAAAGGAAAAAGCAGTTTCACTAATGGAGTCTCACTGGGTAAACTAACCATGGTTCGGAGCAGGTCTCATACCCAGCAGTCAATAAACAACACAAAACAAACTCAATAGTATTTTTGTAGATTTTTTTCTTATCTTACAGGTCATTTGCCTGTATGTTATGATTTCTGATTTGTGTTTTATGGGTTTTGTTTGTGGGGGGACATGGAGAGTGTTCTCATTGCTCCCCACCCCCAGTTCTGATTTGCTTGGTTTGTCTTTATTTACCTATTTTCTAAAAAAGAGAGAGAAAGATGGCATGGAGTCAGATGGTTAGGGAGGAGGGAAGGGTCTGGGGCGAGGGGAGAGAGGACGTCATGATAACAAAACACAAAACATAGATTTTCAATAACAGTAAGTTTTAAAATAATTTTAAGAGAAATTTGAAAACTTGGGTAACCGAGAATTTGAAGATATGTACCAGTAGCATAGATTAAAAGTGTCAGCCAGGCTTACAAGAGAGAATTTGGAAAACAAAAGAGGGAGGGGCAGATGAAGGTGGGCATAGGTAATAAGGGGGGAAGAAGCAACGGTCTCTTTTCTAAAAAAATGCAGAATAAAACTGCTATGCATGGCGGTTTGAGTAGGCATGGCCTCCATAGGCTAATATATTTGAGTGCTTGGTTATTAGGAACTGGCACTATTGGGAGGCGTGTCCTCTTGTTGAGGGGTGTTTGTCATTGGGGGTAAGGTTTTTTTAATAGTTTTTTTTTTTTTTAAGATTTATTTACTTTTTTATGTATATGAGTACCCTGCTGCTCTCATCAGGCCTACCAGAAGAGGGCATTGGGTCCCATTACAGATGGTTGTGAGCCACCAGGTGGTTGCTAGGAATTGAACTCAGGACCTCTAGAAGAGCAGCCAGTGCTCTTAATCGCTGAGCCATCTCTCCAGCCCCTGGGGGTATGTTTTGAAGCTTCAAATGCTCAAGTTGCACCAAATGTCTCTCTCTCTCTCTGCTGCCTGCCAATCTGGATGGAGAACTCTCAGTTCCCTCTGCAGCACCATGCCTGTACAGCCTGCTTCCCACCGTGATGATAATGGACTAGACCTCTGAAAGGTAAGCCACTCCCAATGAAATGTTTCCTTTCTGAGAGGTGTGATCGTGGTGTCTCTTCACAGCAATGCAACAGTGACAAAGATACCAGGTAAGATTGATTAGAGCCAGTTTTTCCTGTTAGCTGCTGCCTCTTACACAGGAATATCTACTTTCCTTGCAGTGACAAAATCTGGCAGTGTTTCCCTTAACTCAAGTGATCCAAGTAGACTCAACATCAGCGGGTTACCCACAGCCACTGTCTCCTAGGAGGAAGCATCATTAGTTCTGTACCATCCCTGTCAGAGCCATGAAGAGATAGCAGACAGCCCCATACATGGATATTCTGTATGAGATGTAGCCTTTCTTCTTCAAAAATGGCATTGCAGTGAATTCCAAAGGAAGTCGGAGAAACTGCTCCAGATGGGGAGCAAGCAGGACACAGCAGACAATAGGAATGCATGCTCTGGAGAACGTGATATGGACAAGTGATAAAAATAGGAAGAAGGGCTAGATGGGATGAGTGCACTGCTTAGTCATAAATTCCTGATTTTAATAATGTATAGTGCTGACTCCCAGTCCAGCTGCAGCGACTCTTGACTCTAAAACTGAAGGAAGCCAGTTAGGAAAAACATCACCAGGATCCAATCAAATGGCATTAAAATGACTGCAGTCGTCCCATTAACATCTGTGAGGGGAGAGTTGAAGGCTCACCCCATCCCCAGCAGATGCAAAACCCCTCAGGGGTTCAAGTTTCTCACATAATCTGGTATAGTGTTTGCATTTTACACGCACACACACACACACACACACACACACACACACACACACACACACACAAACACACCTGTATTCTTTAAATCATCTCTAGGTGATTTGTAGTGCCTGTTACAATTAAATGCTATGTAAACAGTTTTTATACTGTTTAGGGAACAACATTAGCATATGTTCAGTACAGATGATTGTTTAAAATGTTTCCTGTGATTGTTTGAATACAGAATATAAATATGGAAGACCAACCATAAACATATTTCTCATGAGAGGGAAAGTGTGAGAATAAACTAAAATACTGCCCCAGTGGTGGACTATTGGAAACCAGTGAAATGGACTAGACATGGACTTTTATGTAATCAAAAAAGTATTAGGAAATGTCTGACCTGAATCTGAGGCCCATTGATAGGCAAATACATAAGACGTTTTCAAAGATTTCTATAGTTCTCAAGCTCAGAGGACTTCATGAATATTCATCTCTAGTGTAACCCTTCAAATGTATAACCCTTAATTTGGGGTGATGTTACAACTGGTCAAAATACAGAGAACTAGTGACTGCGTGTTACTCAGTACCGATTAGCACGTCTACAACACAATCACTGCACCTATGGCTCAGGGACCAACACAGAAGAGGAACAGAAAGATTGTAAGAGCCCAAGGACCAGGACACCTGCTGCAAGATCATGTCTTCTAGGCATGACAGAGAAATTATAGGCAGGAAATCTCAACAATACAGTCACCTAAACAAGATCTGCACCCTGAGCACACCAGTTGACATGCCAGAATGAGTAGGAAATTTTCACAAGGTTCTACTCTTAAATGAAGAGCTACAGGTGATCAATGGCTGGGGAAAGAGGGAGAAAGAGTTTCCTTTGGGAATGAAATAACCCTGGTAAATTGCCCAATCCGAATTGGTCAGACCAAACACATGTACAGTGAGCCACACTAAATGCACTCACTATACATGGGAATACAGAGAGAGAGAGAGAGAGAGAGAGAGAGAGAGAGAGAGAGAGAGAGAGAGAGAGAGATGTGAATATAGTATCCATGAATAAAATTATCAAGGCAATATTTTTTAACTGGGAAGATGAAGTCGTTCCCAAGAGAATTAGTAACCTTAAACCTTATGAACACTATATTTCTAATTCAATAAATAAAACACATACTCTTAATATTTTAAAATATTTTAATCACTATATTTAAGAGAATTTTATCTATTACTGAAATCTATCCCCTGTTTGATTCCAAATTAAATTGATGGGGCTAATTAGTTTGTGTTCAACATTTTCTGTTGAAGTCCAACTTAGTAGAAGCATTGAACCCAGGTCTTACTTTTATTCCTTGCATTTACTGTACAATAGTTATTGAAGTGTTTTTGGAACACTTATGACTGGCCAATGATGTAGAAAGAGCAAGAGTTTTTCAAGTATATCAGTAATTTAAAATGCTCAAATTACTGTAAACTTATAAAGCATGAATCAGTTACCTCCTTAAAATTATTTTTTTAAAACTTTTGGGTATATGACTTAGCTGAATTTCAAAGCTTAAGGAAATACCATTTTACATGTAAATTTAATACATTAAATAGTATTTTTTTTAAATGAGGGGTTTCTTTAGATAATCTTGTGTAATCTAAAAGCACATTCGCCATGTTATACATAATAGACACACTGGAGTTCCAGTTCTTCTGGTGGTTGATGGGGCTCTATTCATCCTCAGAGTACACACAACCCTCTGACCACAGCTGGTTTGTACCAGTGTCCCTTTGTCTGTCCTTTCCCTATTTCCTCTCCACTCCTGGTCAGGACTCTAGAACCGAGCCCCACCTGTTCTGGCTGTTTTCACTCTCATGATGCTAGGGAGAAGGGAGAGCCTTCTCTACCCTTCCTGTCCTGCATGTGTTTCACACAGTTTCACACACCCAAAAGTAAGAGGAACACTTGGTCATGGATCACAATTTTCAAAACTGTGAGCCTAAGCAACCTTCTCTCTCTTTCAATGTATTGTCTCTAGCATTTAGTCACGATGATAGGCAAAAGCACCATCTGTATTCTCTCATATGACACATCTCCATAGCACTTTCTTTCCACTCCTCCCAATACCCCCATCACATACACACACACACACACACACACACCTCTTCTCTCACCCACTCCTCCTCAGTTTCCCTTCAGAAAAGAACAGGATCTCTCAGGGATATTAATGGACACAGCATAACAAGATACAATAAGACTAAGTTAAAACCATATACCAGGGCTGGGTGAAGCAACGCAAGTGGAAGAAAAGGGTCCCAAGAACGATAAAAGAGTCAAAGACACCCCACTCCCGCCATTAGAGTCCCACAGAAACACTAAGCTAGCAACCATAACATATATGCAGAGGACCTCGCACAGACCCATGCAGGCTCCGTGATTGCCACTTCAGTCTCTGTGAGCCCCAATGAGCCCAACTTAGTTGATTCTGTGGGCTGTGTTCTCTTGCTGTTCTCAACCCCTGTGACTCCTACAATTCTTCCTCTTCTTCTGTGGGGTTCCCCAAGTTTGAAATGGAGGGACCTGATGGAAGTCTCCAATTTGGGCTCTCTCTCCACCTAATGTTCGACTGTGGGTTTTTGCATCTCCTCCCATCAGCTGCCAGAGGAATCATTTCATTGACTTTTTTTTTATCCTATGTCTCAGCTTCTGGTTCCTGGTCATCTACGCAATGTCTGGCATGGGCTCCCTTTTGCAGTGTGGGTCTCAAACTAGATCACTCATTGGTCAGCCATGCCCACAAGTTCTTTGCCTCCATTGCCCAAGGATATCTTACAGGCATGATAGATTGTAAGTTGAAGGCTTTATGGTTGAGCCGGTATTCCAGTCCCACCACTGGAAGTTGCCTGGTTACAGAAGATGGCCAGTTCAGGCTTCACATCTTAAGAACACAGAGAGCCTCAGAAGACAAGAAGGCTATGGTAGCTGCACAGGTGAGCCCTCTTAGAGAGCATCTTCCTTCACTGGGTTGTTGTGCATCACTGAGGAACTAATGCTTGCAAACAATCACTGGAAAAGCTTAGACATCTCTAGTCCTTTGAGATGTGACTTTTCTGATGCAGTTCTTTCTGTCTTCACTGTCTGCTTTGGAAATCTTACTCATCCACAGGATTCTATTTCTTTTTAACAGGAGGTTACCTAAAGAAATGGTTGCCTCATTAAGTCAATTTCTGCTCTGCTTCAAATGTACCCGATTCAACACCATATTCAATTAATGTTAATAAGTTGTCGGCTAAACCCCACCAGTTGATAAACATGTTTAATGTAGTCTATTTTTTAAATATGCAAACTTTATATATATATTTACAAATGCAATTTGAACAAAACAGGTTTGTTGGCTTTTAAAGTTTTTATTTTATCTTCTTTTATTTTTGTGTATGAGTATTTTGCCTGGATGTGTGGTATACATAGACCACTCATGTGTATGATGCCTGCAGAGGCCAGAAGCAGGCGCTGGATCCCTAGAACTAGAGTTATACAGATGTTTGTAGGCAGCCATGTGGGCACTGGGAACTGAACCCAGGTCCTTTGCAGGAGAACAAGGGCCCTTATCTGTAGAGCCATCTCTCCAGTTCCCGTGGTTTTATTGTGATGATGAAGAGCTTGAGGGTTTCCCAATTTAGATCCTCAGAAAAACCGAGATTTACTGGAAAGTGTGGCAGAGAATTCTGACTGCTGATTGCAAATCCATTCCCCCCTCCCTTACTGGTATCTGAACCCCAGATTTTATACAGGAAAAATGGTGGATGAATAAGAAACTACATTTTTTACCCCTACCCCTTTCCATTGTATGAATCATGTGATAAGCCAATGTAAATGAGCAAAACTTATATAAGAGACTTGAAGAGCAAACACTTAAATGAATATCTCTCGGAATGCTAGGACTCACTTTTTATCCTTATATATTTATTCTTTTTTCTATTTTATACAGCAGACGTGGTAGCTCATACACCATATGGCAGCAAGAACCATGAGGTAACTTCAAGATGTCATGGCAGAGCTAAAAGGGAAGACCTTAGACATGGAGTTAATCTTCAGATTCCTTTTATGTGAATACAAAACAAACATCCCTTTGTTAAAATATTGTCATTTGGGGTGGGGGAATTCTATTTGTGCATTTGAACCCTGTTCTAGGAGATAGAATATTTGTTTTAATATTTTAGTATTTACCAAATGATATTCTTGCAAGCAATTCTTGCAAAACCACTAAGTAAGAATCCTGCTTTGAGGGTACAGTGATGGTAAACAGGAAAATGGAGTGGGGGAGGGGGTCTAACCTGAGGAGGGAGGAGGGGCGTCAGTATAGAAGAAGAGAGGAGAAAAATAGCACTAAAGGTGTCTTTAAAAGCTATAAAGAATCATACTATTCTGTGTTTATTTAAAATTACACATAATTGTATGTGTACACAGACAGACAGACAGACACCCCCCCACACACACCCAGTTTTTTTCAATGAAGTTTTTCCAGTTGGGGAGATAATGTTCTGCCCAACCAATACTGGATAGTAGTACTAGTACAGTTGGTTGCTTCCAAGATGATAAAGGTAGGCTCCTATTGCTAACAAGACAGGTGCTTTAAGGACAGAGCTTCAAGGATTCAAGCTGGATCTGACCTGGAAGCCTCCTCCCTGAGGAGTAGCTTTCATAGTCCCGGAAGGTGCTATGCAAATATCAAAGGAGAAAGCAATCAGTAGTCCTACCCAGCTGTGAAGCCGTGAACCATAACAATTACTGCACAGCGAGACATATTTAGAGGTGCAATAGTGGCACTTGTATCAATGATGTCCCAAGTATGAAACAAGTCAAAAGTGTTAGAACTGAGACTCAGGTGTTCGGGCCCAGGTTTTCTCACTCTCTTAAGTCAGGTCTGATAGTAATCAGGTTTCCAGATTAACCCTACTTAAAAGAGCCCAGAAATTATAAAAGCACAAATGGCATTAAAAGATAAATGAAACTTGTGAAAAATTAACCTTATGCTCAAATACGTATTATTACTGTTCAAAGGATGTAAGAAAGGTGAGCTCCCTTCCTTCGATGTAAGAATTTCTGATTCAGTGGGAATTAATCCAGTGTCAAACAGTTCAAATGTAACTCTCTCCTCAGACTCACATCTATAACCAGAAGGGGAGGATTGTCTGTTCTTTTCTACAGACAGACCTTTGTCCTTCATGCTCCAAAGTCCCAGTTATTATAATAAAAGGAGCCCCACAGCTCATTCAAGCTTCGCTTTTTATTACCATTTCTTCTGATGGAAACGCTCCCTACCACCTCTCTCCTGGTCTCTTTACCTCTGACCCATGTCCTATATTCTGTTACCATCACAAGCAATGAATGAACTGAGAAATTAAGTCCATCTTATGAGAGCGGGTTCCATACTGTGGCCCAGGTTGGCCTCAATCTTGTGCTCCTCTGACCTCAGCCTCCGAAGGACTGGGATTATAAGTGTGAGCCCCCTGGCAAAGAATTGTTTAAGAAAAATTTTGTTCTACACTGTAGAGCTGGCAGTGAGTCCCTTATACTTTGTGTATTTAATCCTATTACTTCTGCCGGTTTGTGTGGCTGATCCTCCTTAGTTTGGTTTCTGTCTATTTGTCTGAAAAATGGGTTGTGAAAGATGGCAGTGCTACTGCACTTACCTCATATGCACAGAATATAGGGAGCCCTGGTTCCAATTTTCAACACCAGAACAATTTCCTTCCTCCCTCCCTCCCTCCCTCCCTCCCTCCCTCCCTCCCTCCCTCCCTCCCTCCCTTCCTTCCAACACTGAACTAGAATCCAGTGTCTCATGCACATGCTCAGCAAGCATTCTGCTGCTGAGCTGTATGTCTAGTGTTCTTCAACCTACAGGCCTCCTTTAACCTCTGACACAATCACTTTCGGATCAATAACAAACCAGAAAAAGCCAGAAGGATTCTGACTAGACATAAAATTAGCTGAAAGCCTAGATAACCCGAGGGGTTTTTTGTTTTGGTTTGGTTTTGGTTTTGGGGTTTTGTTTTGTTTTGTTTTGTTTTGTTTTGTTTTGTTTTGTTTTGTTTTTGTTTTTTTTCCCAGCCAGCGGCTGCTATCAGAAGATGTATGCTTTGCAGCCAAAGCACAAGGTGCAGTGGGAATCTGTGAATTCAGAAACGGAAGGAGAATGCTCCAATGTGTGTTCCCTTTGGCAATGGGCATACACACTGGGTCATGTCTGCACAGAGGAACGGGCTCTCTTCCCACCTGTGACACCAGATCTTTTTGCTTCAACTACTGGCACCTCTAACTTCATGTCTTCATGTACGCTCTTTATGCCATCTCTTCGAGCTGTTACCCATCCCTCTAGCTTCTTTTCTTTGGAGCAAACACCTACATTTAATTCTGGATCAAGTATCAACTCCTCTCAATTTGGTGAATTTCCCTGGAGTTCAGAGTTAACAGCAATTGACATTGATAAATGATCCCTCTTTCCAGCTAGTACTCTTCTTGAGGATTTTTAAGGTTGGAGGAAAATAATATTGTGATTTTCCAATAAATCTATAAAACACTGCAATAAATTATGAACCTCTGAGCAAAGGAATGTGTCATCTAAGAGGCCCAAACACAATCGGCAAAGATTTCAGATTTGAAAGCTGTGGCTCCTGTCATTTCGTTGGAGCACTGTCTTTAGATCTGAAAGGTGTGGAGTTACAAAATTAAATCAGATAATCATGTTTATCTCATTTTTGACACTGCTTGATTAATCTTTAATGAAAATCCTAAGGCTCCCTCTGCTCCTTAATGTTTTTTAAACTTGTCATTGCAGATTTTCCTCCAAGAAATAGCACTTAGTGTGATGTAGCAAGAGAGAAAGGTTTTAAGAGTTCATTTTCATTTCCAAAATTATTTTTTTCTGGCAAACACCAAGGAAATAAATTATGATTATATTTCTCTTCATGGTTGGATTTTACTTTTGCATATCAAACATTTCTCTGTTTCTAAAATAAAAGCCACAACATGCAATATAAGTAAAGTGTGTGCTATACATTCACACATACAAAAGCCCATTGTATTAGACAGTTCCCTAGAGAAGTGTGTGTGTGTGTGTGTGTGTGTGTAAGAGATGTGGTGTGTCTATGTGTATGTTAGACTGGCCTACACTATCAGAAGCTAGATAGCCCCACAATGGACACCTGCACTGGAGAACTCAGTAAGTTCTCAGTGTAGGTTGCTGGAAGCCTTAGTACCAGTACCAATGATAGAATACCAGTCTGAACACAAAGGCCCAGAACCTTCCTAGACTTGATGGCCTGGGTCCATGTTGGAAGACTGAAGAAGCTGGAGTCTGGTGCCATAGACTATGCCAGTGGCAGTAGATGTACCTACTCACAAAGAACCATGCTGACAGGAAGAATTAAAATCTCACTGGTGCTTGCAAAAAGAACATTAATACAGACATAAACAAGTCCTGAGCTCGAGGGAGAAGTAGGTTTTTAATCACTGTGAGTAATAGGTGGCTAGATTTTTCCACGACAGATTTGGAGCTTTTGACTGTAATTAGTTTGTATTTAAAATTTGGTCACTTAATTTTGACGCTATTATTTTTAGTACACAATCTTTGTGTCTCTGTAGCTTGGACATTTGAAACTGGAATCATGTCATTTGTCACTCACTTCAAAAAGGATGTTCTTGAAGTCATCTGTGCTGTAACAGATGTCTGTATTTCTTTCATTCTGATTGCACGCTGATATTCCATCCTAGGACAGATGACATTTTGTCTACCTATCAACTGGCTGATGGGTGGCCTGTATTGTTACTTCTTTTGGAAACAGTAAGTCCTATTGATATTGATATGTATGTGATATGTATTATCCACAGACCTAGGCTTTTACTTTTCTTGGGTGCAATGCAGTATAATCACTGGCCTGTAACTTTATGCTTAAGCATTTAAGAATTGGCCTGACTACTCTCCAAGCAGCTGTGATATTTAAATTTCAGCCACCACTGTTCGGGTATCTCAGCTTGTTATCGTCTGTCTTGTTATTTACCACCATTCCGGCGAGTGCGACATGTTCTGGCTTTCATTAGTGTTTCCCAGCAGAATAATGACGGTGAGCATCTTTTTGGGAGCCCGTTGTCATTTGGATACATTCTTTAGCAAAATTACCGTTGATAACTTTAAATTTAGGTTATTCTTTTTGAATTAAATTGTAATGGTTCTTTATGTATTTGAGGCATCTATCACTTATCGGGTATATGATTTATCAAAGCCATTATCTGGGTTATTTTTTTCTACTTTCTTTAAGCCGTCCTTTGTAGCATACAAAGGCTTTTGATGCTGCCTGATGACTCATTTTTCTTTTGCTATCCATGCTTTTGTCGTCACACCAAAGAACTTATTAATTTACAGAAATAAACTCACAAGGAGGACTTCCATCTTAGTGGGGTTTTTGTTTGTTTGTTTGTTTTTGTTTTTGTTTTTGTTTTGGCTGCAATGAAGCACCATGACCAAAAAGCAAGTTGGGGAGAAAAGGGTTCATTTGGTTTACACTTCTGGAGTATCACTGTTCGCCATTAAAAGAAATCAGGACAGGAACTCAGGGCAGGAACCTGAAGGCAAGAGCTAATGTAGAAGCCACAGAGGGGTGCTATTTACTGGCTTACTCAGCCTGCTTTCTTATAGAACCCAGGACCACTATCCCAGGCAGAGCACTACCCACAATGGGCTGGGCCCTCCCCCACCTACCATTAATTAAGAAAATGCCTTAGAGGCCTGCCTACAACTTGATCTTATGGAGGCATTTTCTTAATTAAGATTCCTTTCTCTCGGATGGCTTTAGCTTGTGTCAAGTTGACATAAAACTACCCAGAACATTCCATGTTTTTTTCTAAGAGTTTTATAGTTGTTATAACTTTTACACTTGGGCTTGAATCCATGTAGAATGAGTTTAGGCATATGGTATGAAGCAATGGTTCAGTTTTATTACATCATCTGCTATAAAGACTTTGTCTCTAATTGTCTGGGCATGGCAAGTTCTTAGAGCCAGTAATGACATTCCCTGTACCTTTTTTCTTTCTTTCTTCTTTTATGATGTTTACAGTTCTGAAAGTCCATTATCCACTGCTGTAACAGAAGACCCTAGACTGGGTGATGAATAAAGGTCAGAGACTAGTTTCTTACATCTTTAGTGGTTGGGAAATCTAGCACTAAGGCAAAGCCATTTGATGAAAGCTCTCTGTTCCGTTACTGCACCGCAGAGGGTAAAGGGCATATGAGATCACAGGGGGTCAACTTACTTCTCCCACTCCCACCACAACGACGTGTTGTTAATTCACTTAGAAGCACAGCCCTCATTCCCAGTTTCATCTCGTTAAGCTTTAACTCTCAAATATAGTTACACTGGGTACCATATTCCTAACCCCTAAACTTTGGAGGCTAGTGGCAAACTCCAGCAACAGTCTTTTCCCTTGACAGTCACGCCTTATTTATCTGAACATTCATTATCTTGGAGCACAATGTAGTTGGTACTGTGAAGAGAAATCCAGGGGACATTATCATAAAGATGACTAGGAGTGGGCACAGCTGGATTCCTAACCTAATTGAGAAGGCTCAAGGTGTCCTTGGATTGACAATTAAGACTCTAATCAATGACCCCGGGGTTCTCAATAGGCAAATCTGTTTGTTATCTAAATACTGTTTCATCACTTTAACCGTCTTATTCTCTGACAATCTTTTTGTTTGACTGTTGAAGAGTTAGTGTCTTACTGGGCAACAGGTCTCTCATTCATTTCGATAGACTTGAGCTTTACTCATGCTCTAGTTAAAAAATGTTGACCATCCTTTATTCTAGAATCTTCCCTTCTCTCAAAGCCTATACTTGTTGCTTCTTGTCTAGCTGGAATGGGGTGTCAGCCATCTTGTGTTGATAGCTAGCTTTCCCCAAGTGCCTTCTAAGCCTAGCACTCTGTCCCAGGCCCTAACATGAACTTAATGTGTATTTTCTGCATAATGATAAAAAGTAATCCTTAAGGCAGCTGTCCTTAAACAGCCTGCTTCCTTTTGAGTACCATCAGCAGGCAAGGTAGTCATAGGACCTGAAAGTTTTTAAATGACTTGCTGACATCTGCATTCAACTGCAGATTCTGTAACAAGGTCATGTTGCTAGAACCAGAGTTTCTTGCCAGGGGCTGGCAGGATGCTTGTCTCACACAATGGAAGGTGAGATCCCTGAGCTCTGAAACCAAGCTGATGCAGATTAGTGCAATTCTCAGCCTCGAGTACAGTGCTGAACCATGAAAATGGATGACTTTCTAACAACCGTGGGGGAGCAGATTTTCAGAAACGAAGGAGCTATGATACTCCTGCCAATATGGATTCTGTGATAGGATCATGTGGGAAAGAGCCAGAGGGAAGCCCCAAGCTGTATCTTGCAGTCTTGTCTGTATGAGAAACTGTTTTCATTTCCTATATGAATGACCTAGGTTGCCAACTTGGCTGATGCACACATATCATATGGCACCTAGAAAGCAGGTAACACTGGAGCTCCCTTTAGATGGTAATTATAGTAAACAGAAGTCAACCTCACTGAAAGGCTCATAGGAATTACAAAAGAATTACTCATAAATCAAACGGATCATTTGGCTAAGCAATGGGTTCATAAAAATCTCATGTAAAATGTTAATCAGAAAACCACTACTAACCCTACCTTTGGTTGCTTACTTTTAAGCTGATTTCCCCCACCTCCCCTGTTCTTAATCATTTACTTTGTTTCGGACTCATTTATATCAATCAAGAGGAAGCCTGCTTTCCCCCCAGGAGATTATGGAGCCTAGGAAGAGTAAAAATGGCCAGCAATGACAGTCTTGAAAAGGCTGTCTTCATTTTCTTTTTTTTCAACAGACTACAGTTTTAAATTATGGCCATCACTGGCACAGACACATTTACGTTTGAGTCTGCTCTAACCTGAGAGATTCCAAGCACACTGAAAACAATCCGTTCCATTCCCTTTGTTCTGATCCCAACCTCTGAAAAAGAGACAAGTGGAGTTGGTTCCTCATAAATACGTATTGACTGCCTGGGTATTAATGTGAGGTAGAACTCTGATTAGTGAGTGCGACCTTCGTGGAAGTAGAGGAAAGATCACGAATGGAGAGAAGATGCTATTAGCAGATTTTATTTATTTTTTCTTTATGCTCGAGTTGGCAATCACCTCTCTATCTAGTTCAACCTGTACTCATCTCTCCCTTCCGGATCCCAAAGAAACACAAATAAAAAGCCTTGGTACGAAGCCCTTTCCACTAGGTGCCCAAAAGAACAATACGCGAAGCCAGTAGCTTTTATCTGGTTATTCCTTTCTTCCTTGCTCAGGAGCTTGCTAGACACAAAGCCTCCCCCCATCCTATCTCGAGGCTGAAATCGGGAACAAATTAAAAATACTGCATTTGTTTCGACGTGTTAGATTGGGTTTTACTACACAAAATAAAAGGCACAGTGGTCGTGCTGGTCTCTAGGATGTAAGGACTTGTAATTAACATCTTTATGGATTTTATACTGATGCCCCACTAGGCTTTGAGGATAAACTACTGCATCGAACTTTCTGGAGCAGAAACCACAAACAACAGAATTTTGCTTGGTTAACCACGTGGCCAACAGTTGGTTTGGTTGCAATTTCAGAGCCTTAACAGGTTGCAGAGGACGAACTGGTGGGAAGTACGGGCTCACACCCACACAGGTTGTGTGGCTGTAAGCCTTAAAACGACAAGAGGAATAGCTCCTGTGGCTTCAGGTTTCAGAGCCTGCTACTAAGAGGGTTCAGGTGCAGCTCAGGCCAGGAGTCAGGCTGGGTGTTGAGCTCGGCTAGGATTCCACTCAGGCGGCGAACGCAGGGGCCCCCCACACCAGCAGAGACGTCACCCACAAGGTCTCAGAGGCCGCCCACACCGAACCCAACTCTCTGGCGCTAAGGACGGGCGGTTCTATTGCATTGTAGAGCTAGAGGGTAGCTGAAGGGCCTACCAGAGCTTTCAGAAACTAGAGCAGCTCTTCCTCTTTTATTAAGGCTTGGGACACTTGAACTGGCCTTAAGGAGGGCCGAGGTGGGCCGAGAGGCCGAGAATGCTAGATCCACGTCCCCTTCCCGGGGATGGTACGGTCCAAACTGGGCGGGACCCGGAGGCCCGGCGGCCCTGTCCCCGCCCCACTCCAGGAGGCCAGCGAGTGAGCGCGCGACCCGCAGACCCC
>CM052712.1:55069890-55167222 GCA_028551405.1 Uromys caudimaculatus | reverse complement strand
ACAGGTGCAGGGTCCCCGCCCGAGACCCACCTGCAGGGGCTGTCGAGATGCCCACCATGCGGAGGACAGTGTCGGAGATCCGCTCTCGCGCGGAAGGTGAGTGACCGCTGCAGCAGGAAGCTGTGCACCCAGCGTGCGAGCAGCCTGGGGTCCGACGAGTGTGTGTGTGTGTGTGTGTGTGTGTGTGTGTGTGTGTGTGTGTGTGTGTCTGGGAAGAGACATCTCGTCCCATCTACATCCCAGCGTGCGAGCAGCCTGGGGTCCGACGAGTGTGTGTGTGTGTGTGTGTGTGTGTGTGTGTGTGTGTGTGTGTGTGTGTGTGTCTGGGAAGAGACATCTTGTCCCATCTACATCCCTTCCTCCTTTTCCCAGTAGTCTGGTTGTTGCCCCTGATCACCAATGGACCTTTTCCGCCAGCTCTGCCTTCAATGCACTGGCAATGCGTTTGCTTTCCAGGATCCAAAAACCTTGGAATTTATGTGCTGGCGGGAGCCCCAAGGTTTCCTTTACACCGCAACGCGACTGTTCAGTCCTTGCCTCCCAGAGCACTTACCCGGTTCTCCTCCTTCACCAACAGCGCGCAGTCTTTGCAATCTGCCTGTTCCCAATCAGCTTGCCCATGCCCATGAATAAATCCCTCCAACCTACTATCTCCAGCGCCCACCATTGTCCTGCCCCCACATCACGGCTTCCCGAAGAGCCGGTTTGCCATTCCCAGGCGTCGCAGATTCTTTGATCCACAGTTCCCAGCATCTCTAGGCTGGAAGAGCCTTAATTGGGTTTGGGTGCTCAGTGGATACCAGGCTGCGTTCCAGTGTCTGACTTCTGCCCCCTGTGGCTCACCAGGCTCTAGTTTGAGGTTTCATTTTTGTTTTCTTTTTGCTTGAAGTCTGCACTTTGGCCGGCTGAACTGACTTGAGTAAGGTGCATGCTGCTTTCGTTGCTCCACCCAGGGCCAGCTGTTGAGTGGTTCCACTTGTAGGAAGTGTGCAACAGATGCCCTAGGTTATGGGCAAGGGCGCTTTGGCAACGACTGAAATGCAGTGAACCCTGATTGAGGAGCCCTCCACCTCCTGTCTGGCGTGTGGCAGGCTTTCAGTAAACATCCTTGGTTTTACTAGGGCAAAAAGAAACGGTATACTTTTGTTTTCTTTCTTTTGTTTGTCTGTTTTTCCATTCCAGTAACTCTGCCCTTCAGCGTTGTGGAATGGCACTATTTTGAGAAATAATCTACCTTGTTACGGTCACTGATTCTCATCCCTGCCCCCATCCTTACTCTTGACCATGAGGTAGATGATAACGTGGTGGGGATGGAGGAGAAGCCAGGAGAATAGGATTTCTGGGGGCAGGAGCAGTAAGAGCTGTAAGGAGCTCTTGTGAAAAAAATGGGGATTCCAGGCTTTAATATGTACGCAAGAGACAAGGTGACGCAGAAATCAAAACTGACCTTTATCAATTTAGCATATAAACATATTTATTTAGTTTTTTAGCTTCGAGTGAAATGAATGAAATACTAACCACTGTTTGAGTGATGGAAGCAACAAAGAGAGGATATATGGTGTTAAAATGTTATTTATCGTACCAGTTGATGTTTTTAAATAATAGCCACCGATGGACCGTATTTTAAGGGGAAGGGAGGGAAAAGGAAGAAACCTAAAGGCAATGTAAAGCCAGTGTCACTCTGAGAGAATTTACATTAGCATCAAGAGGCTGCACCTCTTGTGCTGTTCTGAGCACTTTCACAATTGCTTTATGGGATCTTGCAACCCTTCTGGAGGCTGTTGAAAGTGGAGGATCATGGTTGAGGAAACCTGCCTCTGGATGGCTCAATGGGTTGATCAAAAGGAAACATTAGTTCAGTGATACATTTGTCTCGGGGGCTCAGACAAAACAAGTGCTACTACTCTTGAGTCTCTAGCCCTGAGTATCCATCCGTGTCTGTGTCTCCAGAATGATCCTTCACCCACATTGGTTGATTTCACTTTAGTATGTGCCAGTTGATAATATCTCTGGGACTGTGGGCTGGGAGGTGTGGCCTGTTGGTTGGCCTTCCACAGGTTCCTCTCCTAGGGAACAATCTCCTTTGACAGTTCCTTCTTGCTAAATAAGGCCTTATTCTAAACTGCACTCAGCTTGGCCTCATTAGAAAGGGATGGGCTCCTGACTCAAAGGCAGCCAATCCCTAAGTGATTCACAAGCTTGCAAGCTTGTAACCTTGTGGCTTAGTTTAAAAAAAAAAAAAAATCCCTGTGCTATCATATCACTATGGGAGAACTTAAGGTTAGAGGAAGAATGAAAATCGGAGCCAAAGGGGACAAAATTGAGTGGTCTTGTAGGAGCGAAAATGGGTGGCTGTAGTATGCCCTGAAAGTAATTCCGAATTAGGCAGCAGGAACTGGGTAAAGAGCAGAGAGCGGAAGAGTTCTAGTATGGAGCCCTGACCTTTGCCCCCCTTCCTTAGTTTTCTGTTCAGAATTCTATGCAGGGTTAAATCATTTCTCCTTGTTTGAAGCAGCTTGTGTGGATTTCTGTTCCCTGAATCCAGATTGACCCGCTGCACAGCTACTGTGCTCTTGGAAGTTGTTTACAACCAAGGTGTAAAGGAAAGGTTTAAATAAGGTGGGTAGCAGATCCCCTTAGTGGGTAGGTTGCTAATTGAACATGGGACTTCCTACGGAAGTGTAAGACTCCGGTCTTGGTTATTAATGAGCCAGTGAGTAGGTAGGACTGACGCAGAGCCCTCTTGTAGTACCAGCTTTGGGTGTGGACCATCACAAGGGGCTTGTGTTAAATGTGGATTCTGATTTAAGAGCTCCAGGTGCAAGAACCGTCACACTTATGACAGGTTCAAAGGTCCTGCTGCTAACTGCAGATAGCAGTCTCTTGAAGGCCATTGCTCTCTGTTTCAGAACTGGAAAGTGGTGAAGGTAAACATAATGGCTTGAAAGAAATGGTTAAAATGAGCGTGGCTTACATTAGACTTCAGGAATGTGGCTACGGGCTGAGGGAAACCCGGAAGGAGGAGGGTGTGAGTTTGGGCAGGTGGACTACCGCTGTATCAGAGAACTGGCAATGCCAAGTGAGTCACTCGGATACAGAGCTGAATATTTGGAAAAGGTCTTAGAGTTTGCCTAATCTAATTTCTCACCGGAGCATGATACTGATATATAGTCACGGCCAGCCCTCCACAGCCACTGTGGAGCCAAATCCTTATAACAAAGTGGCACCCCAAAAGAACCATGTTAGACCAGTCAAGAAGGGTCGAAGGGTCAGTCAGGTGTTGTGGTTCATGGGTCATGGAGTAGAACAAAGAAAATGGGGACCGAGAACCAGAGAGAGTCTGGAGTAGGTCACTCGGTTCAGCACATATCTGTCCAGATCCTATAAGAGTCCAGCTATGTGTTAGGGGTATATCAGTGTGCACATCTTAATGAAGAAGGAACCAAACAAAACCCATCAGATTGTGGAATTTGTTATTTGATAAGAGTTGTTAGAAAACCAGCCAAGGGCAGATATGTAAGGTTGGTGAATGGACTTGCAGATTAAGGAGGCTGGGTGGGCTCGCCTTCCTAATCTGCTGTAGATCTGGGGAGTGTTGTAGGTAGGACAGCCAGGGCAGAGGCCTCAAAGTAGGGAGCCTGGGGTGTCACAGGTGCACAAAAGCTAAACGCTATAGGAAGTGAAGGGCAGGAGACAGACCCACGCTCTCCCACGCAGGCACATGCACATGCACAGGAGCACATCGGACCCCAGGCTGCTCCTACCTGCCCCCATGCAGGCTGGACACGCACAGCCTCCTGCTGCAGTGGTCATTTTGTTTGTTTTTGAAGTGAGAGTTCTCAATCAATAGCTTTTGTTGTTGTTGTTTATTTTCACTTTATGAAATGAGATTCCAGTGCCTGAAAATGCAGCTTCTTAGGTGGGGTCCTGAAGAGACTATGGGGCAGACAGGTGTGCTGGGGCCCACATGCCTACCGATGTTCTGGTGGGAGACAAGTACATTTTGAGGAACTCTTCCTTACAGTAGAGAGGACTCTATCACTCCAGTCAAAGAGGCTCAGTACAGGAAGAGAATAATTCAAACTTTATAGTTATAACACACCCAAGTTGATCATGTTTGCTGGGTGTGATTGTTCACACCTGTGATCTAAACACTTGGGAGGCCGAGGCAAGAGGATTGCTGTATATTCAAGGTCATCCTGGGCTAGCTAGTTCTAGACTAGCCTGGGCTACAATTTAAAAATAAAAATAAAAACCAAAAATTGACATGTTTTTTAGATTCTTAGAATTAACGAAGATAGGTACAGGGCAACAAATCAAACTTGGGAAGCATCAGTTCAGAAATAATATTGAAGCACTTGTAGATATATTTTCAGAAAGCCTGGATAGATAAAACAGAAGGCTTTAGATTTCTTTCCCGCATTTCCAGTGTCTAGACACAGTGGTCATAATGACAGACTGAAATGCCCATTGCTCACATAAAATACTGGTTTTTTTTCTCTCTCTCGCAAAAGCTAGTGTAGAAGTAGCCAGTTGAGATCAGCCACGCCTGCCACACCACGTCCTAAGAGACACTGGCTTCCTGGGATTTTCTGCTTTACCATCCTGAACACATACCATTCCTGAAGTCCGCAGCATGGTTGCTGGATCTCAGCTGTCTTATGGGAGTCCCATGCAAGAAAACCATGGAAGGGGAATAAAGATCTTCCTGAAAGTGACACACAATGACAGATGCCTCATTGGCATTCACACCATCTACAGGAGAAGCTGGGAAATGGAGTTTTCCAGCTGAGCACATCGCTCAGTCCAGTCATAACCAGGGGCCTTAGACTGCCAAAGGCCTTGCCTGAAGGAAGCAGGGAGGTTTAGAGTCCATAGTTTACAAAATAATCAGCATCGCGTACTGCTCAAAACTGAAGACATAATACTTTAAAGCACTAAAGAGCAGACACCCCGACACCTTCTATTATTTTCTGTTGAGTGTTATAATTCAGAAATGTTAGGCTAGTCATGGCTGTGAAAAACATGTTAAGTGATATACTTAGAACCTCTAAGCTTCCATTTTCCTCCTAGCAAATGGCAATTTAAAATGTTTGCGATGGTAAAGAATACCATGTTCGATTTACTTAAAAGATTACAAAAGGAACAAGGGAAGTACTTGTAAGGAACGAATTTTTAGGAGGCCCTTTCAGTTGTCTAGACCAAACATGACTAAATGGCCTTGTTCCTTTGGCCACTGTGTGTTGTGAGTCTGCTGTGTGCCAGCCAACTGGGAGTGGGGACAAAGGCTGAATGAAAGAATCATGGATGTGGGGTCCGGGTTTCTAACCAGGAGTAGCGTGCTGATCCGATCTCTGTGTGTCATTTCAGTTAGTGTGATACTGAAGATCTACGAGCAATAGACTGAATTAGGTGGTCTAATGTAGAGCATAGAATCCACCCTGCATCCTGTCATTCCACAGGCACTTGATTCAGGTGCCTGGTCAATAGCCCAGGCTGAGGAGACTCGTGAAGGTTGTGTGGAACTTGCTGTGTGCATCCCTGCTGAGGATAAATGTCACTGTGGGGATGCCCTTACCTTTAGCTTCCATTCTTTACTTCCTAACAAGTGGACCTTTCTGTGCTCTTATATATTCTGGCTAGTAAGCGCCCCAAGGGCTGGGACTTCACAGTAGACTCTGAATGACCCTGTCCTCAGGTAATTGTAATTAGTAAATAAAGATGCCAACAGCCAATAGCTGAGCAGAAGAGACATAGGCAGGATTTAGGTTTCTCAGACTTGGGGTTGGAGAGAGAAGGAAGAAGGGGAACTTTCAGGAGAGAAGGAGAGACAGCCATGAGATAGCTGAACCGTGAAAGACATGGCTGGCAGGGCAGCCCAGCTGGAGTTAAGAATATAGCCCAGATGAAACATAGTAAATAATAACTCAGGGTTATCAATAGGAAAGAAGATTCTAACAATGTGGAGGGTAGGAAGCTGCCCAGCTATTGTGCTGCCTAAGATATATTGTAAATATAAAGGCTTTGTGTGTGTGTGCATGTGTCTTTCATCTCAGAACTCAATAACCTAAGGCAGGATAGAAACCCCGGGCCAGATTTTAATAATTTCTACTACACTTTTATCTGTTTTGTTCACTGATATATCTATCACCCTAGACGAGAGGGCACTGATGGACCAAAACAGCGGTTCCACTCAGCCAGTTTGTTGGGAGTAATTACAGGACCATAAGTGACACCAAAAGTCTCAAAAGTCTCCCCAGAGCCATGGCTGATGACTTTCTCATTGAGGCATAGAAATGCCCCATTCAATTTACCTTCTACCATGCAAATACTCAGCCTCCAGAGAGCTCATGCAACTGGAGCAGAGTTTGCCCAAGGAAATCATTCCAAATAATTGTTTGGCTAGCCTGTGCTGTATATCCCCTGTGTGCCAGCTAGTTGGGAGCTGGGACCAAAAGGACGGTGAGTTAAATAAACTTGAAGATGTTTTCCGGAAGTAATGAAAGAATAGCCATATGTCAGGTCCATATTTGTTGAATTCAAGGACTGCTGTTAATTTTATTAGAGTTTAGCATTTTGGTTAGCTTATGGTTTACTAAGGAGTTCTCTCTGGGGTTATATTTAGGCTACTTGAGATTTTTTTGTGTGTTTTGTTTTGTAAAACAACTTTTGAATGAGTATCTTTATAGACCTTTATAGCCCTTTTTGAATTATTTCCTTGGACAAAATCTCTAGAATTGGAATTTCTAGGTCAAAACTGTTTATGTTTTTAGTAACTTTGATACATTTTTCAGACTTGCTGGGAGGACTATTTTACTTTAGACTTCCACTGGAAATAATCAGAAGCGCCCGTGTCCCTGGCTCTTCTCATTGGTCTGCAGTGGGTTGGTTTGTTTGTTTGTTATTCTGATAAATATACAGCCCAGGAGGTTACCTCTGTAAACCTAGTCATTACTTAATTATCAGTTATGTTTTCTGATAAGTTTCATATTAGACTTGTTTCTGAATTTTTTATTTGTGTTCCTAAACAACATTTATTTTATATAATAATTAAACAAAATAATGAGCTCTGTTGTGGCATCTTCATGTTTGCAACGGTCTGGCGCTGACCCCTTCGCTGCCTCTTACGGCCTCTCCTCTCCTCTCCTCTCCTCTCCTCTCCTCTCCTCTCCTCTCCTCTCCTCTCCTCTCCTCTCCTCTCCTCTCCTCTCCTCTCCTCTTCCCCCCTCCCTGCCTCCTTCATTTCTCCCCTAATCACCTTCTTCCTTTTAATCTTTCTCCCCCTAGATTCTCCAAGTTAGAGAAAGCCTGATTTCTAAGAACTACCTGTAGGTTGAAGATTTGAACTCCTTCCTGATTGTGTTAGCTTTGTAGTATTTTTGCATATATCCAAACTAATCTTGTATGTGCTATTTGTGTCCAGGTGTGGGTCAGAGGACAATTTCAGATGTCATTCCTCAGGAACCACCATCCACTCTTTGCTCTTTTGAGACAGGTTCTCTCGATGGTCTGGAACTCTCCAAGGTTCTCTGGTTAATGAGCTCCCGGTATCTGCTTGTGTGTTACACGAGTGCACACGAAGCCTGGCCTTTTTCTCATGGGTTCTAGGATCAAGCTCAGGTTCCTGTACTTGCAAGTCAAGCATTTTACAGACCGAACCAGCTCCCTCGTCCACAAGTTACCCTTCAAGAAGTATTATCGTCTAGATGTTTTTCCCTTAAAATTTCTCCCTTAATATCATGTTTCATTTCAAGATGGCAAGTCTTTACTTAGATTTTTTTTCATCCCGTATTTCTGGGTTTCATTTTATATGATGGAATTTCTAAGTCCTGGGGGTCTCACGTTCATGTGAGAAGTCAGGCCATGGTCTGATTCTTTTTCCCTCAAATTTCTTCTCTTCATTCTGTATAATAGTCAAATATGTGATAGCCCGATTTTCCTACTGTGGTTTGGGATGCTTCTCTACCCACCTACATTTTTCTGGAGTTGATCTCTTTCTTCCCCCCTGACACCCCTGGCTGGTTCATTTTCTGTCACCGTGAGCCAGAGTCACGGGGAAGAAGGGACCTCACTTGAGAAATGGCTCTGCACATTTGCCAGTAGACAAATCCATGGGCATTTTCTTGATTCATGATTGGTGTGGGAGGGACCAGCCTCCGGTGAGTGGGGCCCTTCCTGGGTGGCCATCCTATGTTGTATAAAAAGGCATAGAGCAAGCCAGCAAGCAGCCTTCCTCCATCTTTTCTGGTCAGTCCCTGCCTCCAGCTCCCTGCTGGAGCTCCTGCCCTGGCTTTTCTTGATGATGAGCTCTAACTGTAAGCCACATAAACAACTTCCTCTCCAAGCTCCCTTGGGTCCTGGTGTTTATCACAGCAATAGACAGTAACCTAAAGCAGTTCCCACGACTCTGTTTTACTCTGTCTGTTTTATTACCTAATATCGAATTCCTTTAGAGCAACTTAATAAAAGCATATTCTTCTGTCTTATTCTTTCTGATCTTTCTTGTAACAGTATTCTGTTTGTTTGTTTGTTTTTTTACTGTTTTCATGTTTACTTGCGCACCCAAATCTTGAACGTATTAGCCAAGCTAAAAAATATGCTGAGGTGTGTTTATTGGTATTGCATTAAAAGTATAATTTTAAATTAATAAAATTAACATAGTTATTATTCTAGGCTGTGTATACCCAGTTTCTCTATATTCGTTGGATTTTTTTTTCTTTCCTATGCTAGAAAACATTTTCTTAGCAAACCCAGCTTATTCTAATACACTATACAAATGCATTTGTATTGTATTGTTTGAAGACATTGTGACTGGGATTTAAAACAAACAAAACAAAACTCTGTTCTTCTTTGTCACTGTTAGGACCTACGTGTAAAGTGGGAGCTACTAACTTAAAAGCCAACTGTTGGTTAAACCTTCTATTTATTCTAATTTAAGTGTAAGGCAAGTATTAGATATTAAATGGAAATTGATTTGGAATAAAAATTTGACATTCAGAAATCTAAAACAAATTTAAAGGAATACATTAATTTTAGATAAATGAATTTTAATGATGTGTTTACTTTTACTCAAATACTGATTGTGATCATGTAAATGATATAGTGTTATATCTTTAATAATGCATATCTGCACAAATGATCTATGACCATGTTTGCTTTAGCCTAATATATCCAAATAAATAATATCACTTCATCATGTTATGTTTTATATAGATGCTATGTAAAAATTATCATGAGATAGCTTCTTTGATTATTTGTGATAAGTTTTACAGGTCTGGTGAGCATATTGTATTTAGAATGCATCTCAGGTCGGACTGAGTCTGCTTCAGCTGCTCAATAGCTACAGCCGGCCACCCTATGAACGCAGAACAGTTGATACCCTAGCATGTGCTAACATGTTAGGATTGGCTCGAAGATATATATAACTTTATAGTGAAAACCGTGGCTTGGACAGCTTATTGAAAACTGTGTGCATAGATGAAGCCTTGAGCTTCCTTCCCTCCTTCCTTACAAGAAGCAGTCACGTGTCCTAACGCCTCCTACGTTATGTTACTGACTTCCTAGTTCTGTTTTTGATATGACTCTTGTGGGAATTTAGGAATCTGATGTAAGTACATTGTGGCATCCTGTCTATTAAAAAGCTGCCCTTTGTTTCAGTTTTTAAAAATAGACAATAAACAAAAGGCATCTTCCGTGTACCGTCTTGTTCATTTTTATTTAGTTAATAACATGCATGTGAAACAGATGTAACTTTTGACCTCATGCTTTTCTGTAAGGCACTTTTCACCTTCAGCCTTGTTGGTCTGAAGGACTGTAGAACTGGGTTTCATGGATTATTTACACCTCTAATTGACCTGGCAAAGAGAGGTGTCAGTGTTAAGTTAAACCTTTATTCATTATTTTGTGCACACTGTCTTTGAAGATGGCTGATCTTGAGCCTTCTGGAACCAGGCGTAACAGTATCAGGTTAGTCAGGTGACAGTTCAGCAGACACTGCTAAGAAAGCCAACGCCAGCCTATGTTCTGAACCAGGGAGCCAATCCAGTGGGTCAGACCTGCTTCAGTGGAGTATAGGATTGGTTTTAATAAAGTGAGCAAACTGAAGTGTACAGGGATGAATTCAGGGGTTGCTTTGTGTTGATTACGATCTGGAGGATTTGAGCTTATAAATTGGCGCAGGCCTTGTCCAAACTCTGGTTCCCAAGGTAAAGTGAACTTGGAAGAAGAAGTTTCCTTCCAGGCTCTGCAAGCATCTTTTCTCCTCTTGGCACCTCCTTATCACCGTGGAGATTTAGTTTAGCTCCGGTCTTGCTACTCTACAGAGCTCTGAATGTTTTTTCCTTGTTTGCGTTTCCTGCATCCTCTCCAACATTTGTTGTCAGATTTCTTTATGGCAGCCGTTCTGATAGAGGACAAACCAGTGCAGCCATTATGAGAATCAGTATGAGGCTCCTCCAAAAAGACCTGCCATTTGACTCATCTGTACCGCTCCTGGACAGTTTACCCAAAGGATTCCGCGTTCTACTGCCGAGAAACGTCGACATTCTGCCGACATTCATGTTTTCTGCTGATGTGTTTATGATGCCAAAGATACGGAACTAGTCTAGAGGTCCATCAACAGATGAATGGATAATAATATTATTCAGCAATGAAAAATGAAATTGCCAAATCTGAAAGAAAGTGGATACAGCTGGAAACTATATAACATTTAGAGAGGTTCCCTGTAACTGGACATTTTACTACCTTATGGGTTCCTATTTCTACCACCCTTCTCCACCCTTATTCCTTCCAACCCCACTGGGCAGGAGAAAAAGGCGGCTGCAGGGGAAAGGAGCTTTGATAGCGTTAGACTACTTCCTGCTGATTGAGTTTCTTGGGCATTTTGATCTTCATCCTCAGGATATCTCCAGTAAGCAGCAAGCGGCAGCAGGAGGAGCAGCAGCAGGAGGAGCAGCAGCGGGCGCACTCCTGTCAGGGACCTTGCGTTTATATACCCTCACAGGAGTTGGCTCCAGAATTCCAGACATCATACACTTGCAAAAACGATTCACAGCTGGCAAAATCACACCCCTGCCAGATCATAAGGCAAATCATAGTCTGCTGCTGGGGACGAGCTGAAGCAGCCCCATGTCCCACACACGGGATTAAAACAAATACATATTCCCACAACATTTCTATGTTTTTAAAGAAGCCAAAATTCTAACTACTGTACCTGAACCCCAAAATATAAAATCTATCATGTAATCATGTGAATATGTAAACAGCTGTACGTGCAAAGAAAGCTCTAGAAAGGTGACAAGAGAGGGTGGGGGTGGTGTGCAGAAGGACACATGGGACTGGAAAGAGGAAAAGAAACTAGGGCAGCAAGACTACAAGAGGGAAACAGGTAGCAGGAGTGTGGGAAAACGGAAGAAGGCCCACAAGAGTGTACTTTGAGAATTTTGTGATCGTATGATTGTGTTGTATGCTGCTTTTTGTTCCAGGGGGAGGGGTTTGTAATCTGAAGTATTCCCTATTTTTCTTTGGATTAAAACTATTAAGTCGCCGGGCAGTAGTGGCGCATGCCTTTAATCCCAGCACTCGGGAGGCAGAGACAGGCGGATTTCTGAGTTGGAGGTCAGCCTGATCTACAGAGTAAATTCCCAGACAGCCAGGGCTATACAGAGAAACCCTATCTCGAAAAACCAAAAACAAAACAAAACAAAACAAAAAAAAACCTATTAAGTCATTCTATAATACTGTTATTTAATATGTAAATTTCATTGATATACATAAAGTATTTCTTAAAATATAAAAATATTTACACATACACACACTGGATGCAAACCCCTTGCCACTGAGGCACCAGCCCTCAGTGCCAATAGCAGTGATAGTTGGAGCCCCAGGTACAGCTGCCCTTTCTTCATCTAGGATACTGGTCCCTAACACAACATGGACTCTAGGCCTTTGCACATGTGGGCAATCCCAGTGCTGACCCAGAGAGACCTACTGAGGCTTCTGAATAACTGCATTTTCTCCACTGCTGCTCTTGGACATCTAAATATACTGACCTCAGGAACAGAGTGTGGGCTCTGAGGGCATCTGTCTCCTTCCTAGATCTCTTCTTCCACTCTCATGGTGTCGTCCAATACCTGGGACCTGCTGGCCCTTTCCAATTCTCTAGTGTATTTTACTCTTTTTCTTTACCTCAGGCTGTGTCCTATTTCTTTCTGGTCAAAGAAATGAAGCATCTCCCTGTATAAATTTTACCCAGATTTTGTGTGTTGCGCTTTATTATGGATATTTTGGATTTAGTCTGCCATCGATGCCAGAATTATAATAAATGCTCTCAGGTAAACTATTTTGCTAATTTTGTTTATTTCCACTGCTGTAGGCTGACATTCGAGAAAGGATATGGGAAAACTGTCTGCCATCCTTAGTGCAAACATATCAGGCTGCCTTGGATGGAATGCATTGTGTCCAAACTTTGTGGGACTATTTATTTTTTCTTGTAATCATGTCTATCCTTATTTGTTTATGCATTTGTAAATGTTTCCTTATTACATAATAATGTGGCTTCTAATTTATGGTGGAATTTTCTTTAACTTTAAAAAAGTAGTGTGTGTGCCTGTGCATTGTGTGTTGGAGGTCTAAGTACAGTCTCATATAGATGGGTCGCTTACTGGATCTTTTTTTACGTAGATTCTGGGGGATCAAATCCAAGTTACTAGGCTTGCAGAGAACCACCTCTATCTGCTGAGCCTTCTGACTGGCCCTGTCTTTTTTTTTTTTCTTGTTTGTATTTGTTTTTTTCTTTTAATAGTATAATATTTTAATTAATTCCTTGAAAGTTTCATACAGTGTATCTTGATATCTTGATTACATTCATCTGCTACTCCTCCCCCTACCTACTCCCAGATCCACCTGCTTCTGCCTACTCCACCCCATCTCAAAGGAGAGACTATCTGGAGGCAGATGTCCTCCTGGTCCTTTGGCTCTTGCAATCTTTCCACCTCGTCTTCTATAATGTTCTGTGGGTCTTAAGTGTAGGGGTCGTATTGTAAATATGTTAACTAGGAACACACACTCAAATGAGTTGGCCTCTGCATCTCGACCAGTTGTAGTGTCTTAGTTAGGGTTTTACTGCTGTGAACAGACACCATGACCAAGGCAACTAAGGACAACATTTAATTGGGGCTGACTTACAGATTCAGAGGTTCAGTCCATTATCAAGATGGGAGCACGGCAGCATCCAGGCAGGCATGGCGCAGGAGACGCTGAGAGTTCTACATCTTCATCTGAAGGCTGCTAGGAGGAGAATGGCTTCCAGGAAGGTAGGAGGAAGGTCTCATTGCCCATCCCCACAGTGACACACTTCCTCCAACGAGGCCACGCCCACTCCAATGAGGCCACACCCCCTAATGGTACCACTCTTTGGGCCGAGCATATTCAAATCACCACATGTGGCTTTCTGTGATGAGCTTCATCTGCTGCAAAAAAGTTTGTTTGTTTACTTGTTTGATTGGTTTTGATGAGGACTGAGAATTGCGCTTATCAGTAAGTATAAGAGAAAATATAGAAAGCAGCGAGAGACAATACTGGTTTGTGAAAGTGTCAGTAGTAGGCTCCCCTCTAGGACGCATGGCCTCACAGCCCATGGGTAGTTGGCTAAGTTTAGATTGCCAGGCATGCATTCCTTCTTGTTGAGCTGCCCTTATGTACAATTAGGTAAGCCCTTGGTTACCACCAAGGTATAAGTGCCGTATTGCACCTTTCGGGGTATTTTGTCATTCTGGTCCTTGTTGGGGTTCTCAGGCATCATCGTTAGATAGGATTATTGATTGATTTTCTCCCTTGACAGCCACTTGTGGCTCCTTCTGATCCTATGAGAGCTAGTCCTCAGGGAGGATGCTTCGGGATCAGATCCAAGGACTGTCAGGGTGTCTTCAGCATCAAGATCTTAACTTTTTAAAAAAGCCAATAGAAAAGTAAAAGTTCTGACTTTAAGACCAGATAGTCACTATTTCTGTCTTTTTCATTTTTAATCAGGAAAAAAAAATCATTATACAGGTTGACATTTTTGTTAACTACAGTGTGAATATAATTAGCAAAGGAAAAAAATTAAAACCCTCTTAATTTCCCCAGATGCCAAGTAGAATTTCCCCTGGTCCTGTTAAGTCAGCCTCTCCAAGGAACTTATTACTGGGGCTTGTGAACTACTCTCCTATATATTCAAATGTTGGTTAATACTAAAAACAGAGTTTTTAGTCTGAGCTTAATAGTGGTCCTTATGTCAGGTATCTTTCTGCATGTTCAACTGGAAATGTCTTTAAAAACATCCGCTGAAGCAAATGAATGACATCTTTTCTGTTTGTGCTTCTTGTGTGTTCGGCCTGCCCACTTGGCAGCTGTGGGTCATGGAAACAGAGTGCATGCGCACCGTGACCGCCCCCAGGCTCTCTTTCATTTGGTGCTCACCTGTTTCTCTTCAGCATTTTTAAAATCTCCCAGATCTTTCCTACCTACCCATCTATCCAATTCATGTTCTTTCTCAAAGGAAGGAAGGGAGGAAAGGAGGGAGGGAGGGAGGAAGGAAAATAAAACTAAACAAACTAATAAAAACAAACAAATCAGCCACTGGCATATCAACCCCACTCCAGGGCAGGCTCCATGCTTGGGATGCCAGCACCATACAGAGTGTTCTGTTTACCATCTCACACTGGTGTCGTATAAAGAACTCCTTTGAGAGAAAGTGAAATGAGGCACTTAGAATTAATTACCTCCAAACCCATAGTGATACTGCTGAGTCCTTTCAAACGCAGTGTGGCCTTGGGCAAGTCACTGTTAATTTCCTGTGAACACCAGTTTCCTTGGCCAAAGCTAATAACTGCCAATAACACATCAGCCTGTTGAAAAGGAAGGAGAGAAAAGCCTGGTTGCATGCTGGGATCTTGGGAAGCTCCTGACATGCCCCTGGGACCTCAACCCAGATTCTTCTTTCACACTGGGAAGAGGAGTTGAAAGGGAGAAGGAAGTGGCCTGGACTCCAGCGTCAGTAGAGATGGTGGTAAACTGGCACGCGGAAGATGAAGCTTGGAGAGTCCAGCTCATTTGCTGATAGTAAGGATGTAGTATTGAAAAGTCCAAGTTGGGGGCCTGTGGCCAAATGGTGGCACCATTACTGAGCTAAACCTACTTGTCCCCCAGAAAGTGCGAGGGACTCCCGACATGCACAGCATTCGAAGAATCTTTCTGCACTGGGCAGTTTTTATTCATGACATCAGACAAGCGCTGGAAGCTTCTGTTGCTTCAGTCCTCAGCTTTCTTGCTCTAGGCTGCTGGTAACCTCACACGTATGTAGGTGTCATTGCTTTAATGACACTGAGCGCTGTGCTGGGTCCTTGATGTTTCACAGCCCACCAGCTGTCATTCACACATCCCAGGAGAATCTTCAGTGGAGGTTTCTGTCGCCTTTTCTAGCCACATACTGACAAGCTAAAGGCTGCCAGCTCTGCCCTACTTGGATCTGTGCATACAACCCTTAGATCCCTGAGTTGTCTCACCTAACCAGTCTTGGGTTGTTTAATCCTGCCCACATACTTACACAGACCAGGCAGCCCAGCGCCACACCCAGTCTCTTGGTTACAGTGAGGCAGAATGCTCTTTGATGCCTTTCCTAGCCTGTTCAGTACCCTTGGGCTTTTTGCATGACAGGAAGCTATGCTACTTTCATAAACACACAGAGTCCCAGAGCTTTCTCCTTGGTAAGGAGTGCAGGGGGCGGGAGGGAGGGGCTGTTATGGCACACAGAACATTTGTTGTGGTGTGTACTGTACTGATGACCCACCCCATCAACATTATAATTGGCAGCTAGGCTTCTAGTTTCTTTACTAGGTGGTACGTGTGTGTGTGTGTGTGTGTGTGTGTGTGTGTGTGTGTGTGTGTGTGTGTTATGATTGAAGCATTGTTTTGAAAGACTCAAGGTAGGTTATTGATTCTTTATTGCAAAGTCAGAATGGAGGTAAAAAACAGGTGCCAGTCAAATTCCTGAGAATCATCCAGAGAAGAATGTGACACCCAGATGATGATACTCGGGTAGTTCTGTGGCTTGTATTCAAATGAGTGACAGCACTGCAGCCAGTTATTCATCTGTCCGTTTTTATGTTGTAAAACGCCTAAGTGCCTTTAAAGAAGACATGATCACTGAGCCTCATAGTTGCTTATTAATATTTTCCCAGGATTTTCTAGGAGCTAGCTCGCTCCTTCAGAGCTGGAATTCAGTGGTGTCTTCCTGGAAGTGCATTGCGTCTGGAGTCCTTGGAGCTAACTATCCTACAGGCATTCACTGTGGCTCGGTGGCTCATGTTTCTGTGTTCCAAGTGTTAACTTCCTCGCTGGGCCAGCACTGTAGGACTGGTTCTCCCATAACCTTATGAATTGTACTTTTCATTTATTTTTAATTAAAATATGATGACATCGAACATAATTGTTTTTACTTAGAACTGTCATTTAATGCATAAAAAGTTATTTTAGTATAATTATGAAAAGAAAAATATATAATTACATCATCCCCCTCCTCCATCCAACCCCTCCCATGTCCCTTTACTTCCTCTCAGATTCATGGCTTATTTTTCTTTAATTATTAGTGTTTATATATATATATATATATATATATATATATATATATATATATATATATACACATATATATGTGTGTGTGTGTGTCTATATATATATATATATATATATATATATATATATATAATTTGTATAATTCTGTAAGTATAACCAGCTAAACCATTTAGTACTGTTACGTGTATATTTTAGGGCTGACTAACTGGTACTGGATCACCGTGTAGGGGGTTCATCCCTGGAGAAGAACTCATTTGTCCTCTCTCAGCAGAAGTTAACCTATAGCTCTTCATTCGGAGGGGAGGCCTTGTTAAAACCCCCATCGACACTAGCATGCCAGTTGGAGTTTTGCTTTCAGGTCTTATTTAAGCAGCCATACTGTTGATATTTCATAGGTGGAGATTCATTTCCATATCTGAGCTGTGGGTGCAGGGGTTGTGTTGTGTATCAACAGGGTATGAGCCCCACAGACAGTTATCCTCTGCATTGTGACTAGTTGTAGCTTTCTGCAATGGGATCTGCTACAAAAAGACGATTCTTTGATGAGGGTAAGAGCTATACTTAGCTATGGGTATAATATATATTTTTTAGTAATACATTATTTCTGGGGTTGGGATAGAACTTCAAAGCCATTTCTTGCAACACAGATCTGATACAGAATATTAGCAGTGACTTGGGGACTCATTTCCTGCTTGAATTCCTTCCTCTCTGGGAGACACCACATCTCCTGAGACAGGTCACTCCATTCTCAGGCAGCTCTTTCTAGCTAAGAAAACAACACAACAGTGTGTTCTCTCAACATCTTGCTATGTCAAGCGTCTCTCATGTTGTATTTGCACAGTTGACTTTCTTAGGCCTTAACAGAGGACTTCAACTTATTTAATCTTGCACGACCTTGCCTTCGGATTGCCTGGTCTGTCCTCATTCCACCATTTGAACTCAGGGGTTTAGCCAAACTTTCACTAACTTATATTCTCTGCCAGGGGAGCTTCTGGGTTGCAGCCGAACCTGTGGGACAGGGCCGTGAACTGTTTGACTCTGTCCAGTTCTGCATTGGCTTTCATGTCTGTTGTCTTTCCCATTTGCTCTTCCGTGCCTGGGGCATGTATATTGGTCTAGTGGTCATTACTTCAACGCAGTGGTTCTCAACCTGTGGGTCAAACGACCCTTTTACAGAGGTGGCCTACAACCATCAGGAAACACAGAGATTTATGTTACAATTCATAATAGTAGTAAAATCATAGTTACGAAGTAGCAACAAAAACAATTTTATGATTGGAGAATAGTACTTGAGGAGCTGTATTGAAGGGCCGCAGCATTAGGGAGGGGGAGGGCCACTGCTGTAATGAAACACCTGACGCCAGGTAACCAGCTTTATAAAGGAGGGAGGTCTGTTTTCACTCACAGTTCTTGAGGTCCAAGGCCAAGAATTCATTTACATCTGGTATGGCTTTCTTGATTACAGAGTGTGAAGGTGGTTTAGAGATGATGTGTGTCAAGAGATGGGGAAAGAGAGAGACAAACAGAGAAGACAGAGGTACACAAGAGCGACAAACACACACACATACACAGAGAGACAGAGAAGACAGAGACAGAGAGAGACAGAGAAGACATAGACAGACAGACCTAGAGACAGAGAAGACAGAGGCACACAAGAGAGACAGACAGACACACCCACACAGACACATATATGAGAGAGAGAGAGAGAGAGAGAGAGAGAGAGAGAGAGAGAGAGAGAGAGAGAGAGAATGGATCTGGTATCATCTCTTCTTCAGTTGTGAAATTTAGTCATGGGGTTGTACCCTGACCTTACCTTACCTAATTCAGTCATGGGGTTACACCCTGACCTTACCTAATTCAGTAATGGGTTTGCACCCTGACCTTACCTACACCTAATGAATCCCAAGGCCTCCCTCTAAATTGTTTCTCTTCTCTTAATGTCTCACAATGGGAATTAGATTTCAACACATGAGCCACTGTGGGACGCACTTAAGCCACATACAAGCCATGGGTGTGGCATCCTGCAGCCCACATCTTTATGGTACTGAGTTAGCTGACCTTATTGCTGAGTTGCAAGTCCATGTTCCCAGAAGAGGCCTGGCTCTTCTGTCCACCTTGTGTTAATCCTGATACCTAGGGTTAGGTACTGGACCAGGGAAGGAAAGGAAGCAGGACCTAAGCACAGCCCATGCTTGGACCTTGAAAGATTTCGCCTGCTTGTGGATCTGCACGGATACACAGCCATGGACTGTAACGGGATGCTAGTTTGTCTATCCCAGCCGTTCCCCAGGCCTCCCACATGATAAACCAACCCTTAGACCACTGAGCTACATTATATCCATAGCCACCGAATGCTAGTTAGTACTTGTAATAAAGAATTGAAGGGCTGGGTGTTGTCACATTCACCTTTAATCCCAGTATTCAGGAAGCAGAGGCGGGCAGACCTCTGTGAGTTCAAGCCAACCTGGTCTACTTAGTGAGCTCCAGGGCAGCCAAGGCTACATAGTGAGACCCTGTCTCAAAAGAGATTGGGGAGGGCGGAGGGAAGGAAGGAAAAAGGGAAAAGCAGGAAGCTCGTTTATGGAAGTTGTCTGGTTTCTGCTCACAAAACGTCCCTGTAGTCATTCCTTTGCTTTAGGTTTTTGACAGACATTGGCTTCTAAGTTATGGTACAATAAGAGTATTGTTCAGGCTTGAGTGATATAAAGAAAATGTTATAAAATGCCACACCCTTTAATATATTCTGTGTTTATATATATTGATAGAGCTCCTTCAAAGTAATTAACTCCTACTCAGTCTCACCTGAATTCTCAGGGTGAATAGATGTCCTTTTTAACTTCCAAATCAGTCATGAGCTTAGATCTGTGAGCTTAGAAAGCACCTATGTTGACTTATAAACAGTGCCTTGTAATGGAATAACCTGGCTTTTTTGGTTGCAGGGGAGTGGAGCAGTAGATTTTGTTTGGTTGGTTTTTTTTTTTTTTTGGTTTGGTTATTTGTTGTTGTTGTTGTTTCATTTTTGAATCCTCTGTTGAGCTCCATTGCTCTATGTTATGACACTCCACTTAACTATCATTCAGGCTCTCATAATTCTAAAGTGTGTGTGTGTGTGTGTGTGTGTGTGTGTGTGTGTGTGTGTATGCATGTTTGTGTATGAGTATATGTGTATGTATGTATGCGTATGTACGCGTGTGTGTATATGCTTGTGCATGCGTGTGTGTTTGTATGTATGTATATGTATGTGTATGTTGCTATTATAAGCTACAAATTCTTGTAGGTATTATTTTATTACCCTAAAATAATAAAGCAAAATTCTCTGCTTCCCCTTTGCTTCAGTTCTTCTGACTTTTGCATCTGCCCTGTCTGGTTTTCACTGCTTGACAGACAATGAAGTGACATAGGAGTTGCTAAGTTCTGCTTTTGTTATCTGTTAACTCCACACAACTATTTTGGGCAACAGGCCTGTCTCATCAGTTTCTTGCAGCCCAAATGAACGGGGAAAGGATTCTGGTGGGCTCTTAACATTTTAAGAAATACCTTCGCTCTATTCTTGCGTGCCTGTGTGTGCATTCTACTCTGGAACATATAAGCCTATGTCCCACCTTTTTGGGTCTCCTGTCACTCGTTCTAGGATTTTCTGTCCAGTGTCAGTGGAGCCTGAGTACTCCATTTTCTTCTCTCTTCAGAGAGCCTTGCAGTTAGTCAGCATGTTGTTTTAGCCAATCAGGAGTCTCCCAATTTGGGAGTCTTCCTGATAACATGAAATGTGTTCTGAAGTGTGGGGGATGCGTCTGACTTGATCGTCAAGGCTCCTTACCCTTTACATCTTTTAGTGCATCCTGACTGCCTTCCCCCTTTTCTGTCAGTTAGAATCCATCTGTGGGTGCAGCTCATTCAGGATCTTATTTCCAAGACCTTTGTTGAGTAGAGCTTGAGTCTTGGGCAAGCTGCCAATGCTTTTAGCTGACTGCACCTTCCTGGAGATGGAGCTGTCTCGGAGATGTCTCGCTGTGGAAACGCCCTTGGTGCTACTCAGTCTGCTTGGTGGCACATTGTTTCATTTTTTTCTTCTCTCAGACTACGTGGCCTATGGAACCTTTCTAAGGTGACGTCATTGAATCCCCCTCCGTTGTTCATTGCGTTTCCTGCTTTTCCAATTGAGCATGGCTGTTAAAGGTAGTAAATGTTTTTCTGCCACTTCCTAGTAACCCAATCTGCCCCAAGTGATTATTTTTCTAAGATGCTACCCCAAATCTGGCTGCCACAGATTTAAGGACTTACTCTGAGTGAAACCCAACGCTGATATGCCACAGATCTTCATGGAATTCTGCTTATGGGTAGTGTTTTCTTCTGAACATCACAGAGTTCTTAGTATTCTCCATGTAGGATTCATAGTACTAGGTTTAGAGCTTGCCGCAGCTCAGCGTGACTTCAGGAGGTGTCTGTGGATTATTTTCTTCCTGTTGTAGACAAATGGTGTTGCTGTGTGCTCATGCTTGTCTCTTTTTAGATTTGTTCTTCCAGAGGCCCTTAGCGAAAAATATTATTTACTGTGTATAGTAAAAACGGGTCCTTATAGGAAAGTAGACTAGTGGCTGTCCTGATAGGGGCAGGACTACAAACTTCTGGGAATTTCTGAATACCTTATATCAAAGTAGAACATTTGGTAAACATTTGGTGTGTATACAAGACGTCTCTATAGAGTGGTTCATGTCATCTTCCTAAGTTAGAGCAACAGACCCAATTAATGTGTAAGTGAATCTTTACTCCTGATCTAGCCTTGCTGCCAAAGTTGGGGACATCTGTCCATCTGTTATTCTTACCAGCAATATACATAATATGTGTGTGTACATTATGTGTATCCATTACTCAGTAAGTATATCATAAATGTGCCAGTCTTGTGTATATGAGGCACATTCCTCATATGTAAACTTTCCTGTGCAATACATTGAAGAACGATAAAGAATGTGTTCTGATATGTGAGTGAAGTTCATCAGGGCTGTAATGACCGTAGAAAAACTCTGTAAGAATTGGAATTCAAGAAAGAGATGAGGTCATGCTCAGTTGTTGAATGAATGGGTGAGTGAATGAATGGGTGGATGAGTGAATGAATGATTGAATAAGTGAATGAGTGAATGAATACGTGAGTGAATGAATGAATGAATACGTGAGTGAATGAATGAGTGATTGAATGAGTGAATGAATGAATGAGTGAATGAATGAATGAATAAGTGAGTGAATGAATGAATAAATGAATGAATGAATGAGTGAGTGAGTGAATGAATGAGTAAATGAATGAGTGAATGAGTGAGTGAATGGATGAGTAAATGAATAAGTGAGTGAATGAATGAATGAGTGAATGAATGAGTGAATGAGTGAGTGAGTGAATGAATAAAGGAAGTGGCTACATTTTATATTTGAGAATTAGATGTCTCTTTGTTAGAACTTTTTCTTTTCAATAACTTCGAGAAGTTTAAAGGTAATGGGCAAGGGTCACAGCTGCTTGAACAAGAAGGTAGTGAGAGGAAGCAATAGGTGTGGGAACGTTTTCAGCTGTCCTACGAGCCCCTTGGGGTGGCATCCCTCAGGGTTCTAGAATGTGCTGAATGAAGAACTAGGTTAGCAAGCAGATGATCTGATCCAGCAAGTAGAGCCTGACGTGGAAGGTTCCTGTAGCTTAATGATCTATGGAGGAGGACAGGCGCACCGTGAGCCCAGGCAGAGGTGCCAGTCATGACTGCGCGCCTTTGGAAGAAGTTGGGCCAGGTACAGGGAGGGGGCTAATGAGCACTTTTGTTCCATGGGCAGAAGCCGAGTTCAGAACAAAACAAAAGCTTTATAGACAGGTCACACGAGAGCTAAGGGAGTGAGAATACTGGGCCATCACTTGTGGGTGCCATGAAGTCCTACTGCACCCAACCTTCTTAAGGTAAAGGAGCAGAGGAAGGTGACTGAAGGGGTGCCCCCATACTCCTGTGAGTGGTTTTATAAAGAAAAGACGGAGGCTTCCAGGAAAAGCAGACACCGAACTGGTGACAGCAGATGTCCACAGAGCCTGAGCTGCTCAGTCCAGTGATGACGTCAGACACAGACGACATCTTCTTCCCCCACCCCAGCTCTACTCTCATGTCTGGAGACCTGAGATATGCTGAACAGTTTCTATTTAATTTCCATACTTGGGCAGGTGCTTCATTTCTTTAGTGCCTTGCTTCAAAGTATAGTGTGGAACCCAAGCTGCCAAGTGCCAACTCTTGGTCCCAGAGTTAATGCCAGCCTTCTATCCTCCATCTGACCCGCTACTGTGCTCCCAACTGAACATTTGAAATGACCCTTCCGCTCGGACAATGCAGAATGCAGGGATTCCAGCCTCCTTTGTAGCTACAGTAACTGCCTTTGCATTTATAGAGAGAATGAGAACACCTAAATTGTTTCTTCAGATTGCTGTGAAACAAAAACACAGCTTGGCGCAGGACAGAAAGGAAAGGATACTTTTATTTGTGTGTGTACATGTGCATGAGCTTGTGCGTGCATCTGCGTGTGTGCTTTGTAAAGGACAGTGGGCAGCGTTCCTGTTTCCTCCTGAGTAGCACCTAGCTCTAATGGCATCTCTAAAGTCACCAGCTGGTTTCTCAGTTCATACTCTTTTAATAGCTTCAAACTATTGTAAGCATGATTGTTTGTTTAATAACTTCAATCTAGGTCAAGAATCCTGAGCAAACAATATAGTCTCTTTAAGGACCAATATCGGAAACCATTGACTAACCGGTAATTGGACTCTGTGTAGTGTGTTTAGAAGATAATGCAATAGATGTTTTGAGTCCAGTTGCGGTCCTCTTCCTAATTGCATAATCTGCACAGTTGTGATGGCTCTTAAGTGTGTTATGAGGCAGCTCTTCTCCCTCCTACCTACTCCCCTGCATTTCAGTTGCATAACCCCGATGTAGAGATGGTAGTTTACAGGAAGACTTATTTATTTAATATCTACTTACAGAATTGCGTGAGAAAAGTCGTCATTTTGCTGCTACCGTTGGTCCACACCTGACATAATCCTGATTAACAATCATCCCCTCTACTTGTGTCATGAGCACTTTTTTTTCCTATAGCAAATATTTTAAAAGAGGATTTACCTTTTATAATCTAGGAACAGTTTAGCGAGTATCAGTCTACATTGCTAACACGAAGTCACCCTCACGGCAATGGTTTGTTTATGGCTTAGGAAGTCAGGCCCAGACAATACATTGCTTGGTCTAGTGTTGTATAGAAATGCCCTAGGCAGATTTTGAACACAGATCTGACTCAAGAGCTCCCCCTCCCATAATCTGCCTTTCTGATTTCATAACAGATGAGAATGGCTAGGGTATTTCCTTGGACTGCCCCAGCGGTATCATGGTGTGCACGGTGTACAAATCCTTGTAAGAAGGTGGAAGCTACCAGTTAGCATTGTGTTTAACTTGGTATATCGGGAGTAGTTTAAATTGAACATATAATCAATAAAAGATTATAGATAGGATATTTATTTTTTAAATCCTACAGGTCTTTCAGATGTTGGGCTTTTGCTTGATTAAGTGGCAGTTGTGTCTGACACTGTACCATGGCAGGAAGATAATGAGAGATGTAGGCTCCAAGGGCTGTGTCTTTTCCCATCCGTTGTCACATGCTGAGTCCAGACCCCCATTGTCTTCCACCTGTGCTGTCACAGAGCCTCCCAGCAGCCTTTCGCTTGACCCTTGCCGTGGATGCTAGACTAAGACATAAATTCAAGTTGCTCATTGTGTCTCTGGATCTGCTCCTGCCTCTCTTGTTGGCTCAGGTTCTCTTGGCCGTATCTTCCCCAGGGGAACACTCACTGATTGAGTCAATGTTACCCTCCATCTTTTCTAACTATCACTAAGGTCAGTTCAGCAGCTTGAGAGGTCTTCTCTGACCACTCAGTATGAAGCATCAGCTGTCAGGGACAAAGCACTGATGTCTGCAAAAACTGTAACCACAGTGAAACTAAAGAACTCTAATGGGCTCTCACTACCTGCTAGCCATTTCCTATGTCTCCCTTAGAAAGATCTGTAATTATCTTCCTATACTCTGGAGAGTAAACCCCAAAGAGGGAATCTTATCTTCAGCTGTTTCCGTAATGGTTTGTAAAATGCCTTCCCAGAGAGATTAAGTATGTTGACTGAACAAATGACGGGATTAAGTTCCTTGGATTGGATTGTGGTATCTGTGATGAGGCTTGGAAAATGTTAAGCCTTTCGTGTAGATAACCTTTGAGCCTTTCTGTCCTTGGTTACATCTTGCTGTGTGGCCTGAAAGCACAAGCTAGGTCTGAACAGAGGGAAGAGGAAGCCTCTTACTTGGTAATGGGGCAGTAAATGCTCAGAAGAAACCAGGCGACTGCTGGCAAAAGCTAATTGTTACTGAGTATCTCTTCAAATACAGAGATTTGGCAACGGTTACAAATCCACGTTTGACTTCTGACTGAGTACTGACTACAGACTAGATTAACTTTTTTTTTTATATAAAACATCTCTGAAAAGGCTCGTTCCTTTCATTTCCTTGTTCTTATAACTATACAGTTGGCTTTCTACCCATACCCAGACTACCTTCTACCCAGACTAACTTCTGAGTGCTTTAAGACTGGAAGACAGCATAAGATTATCAGCCCTGCTTCTTCATTTATCAAGAATAAAACATATCCGGGAAGGGTTTATGCAGGGTGATGTATGTAATCAGCAGAGGACCTAGAACTGTCCCCACAGCCTGTGCACAGGTTTAGTGATTGGCATTGCTGAGAAAGGGGAGCGTGTGCTCATTACCGAGAAGTAACTAACTAATGGGCTGCCCGGCTGCCAGACCACATTTGTTGATAATAGAAGTTATTGAGGGGGAGAATGGCCACCTTCAGCATGCCACTTTTAGATCCTTGTATGCAAATACCAAGCAAGGTTTTGTTAATGGTGACTATCAGGCAGCTATTTATCTCCCTCTGCTGCTATTTCAGGCTCCTCAGAACTCTGTACACACCCTTTGGTCATATCATAACTAAAAATGAAGAAGTCAGCCTGATAAATCTGTGATTTCATGTGTGCGTAGGGCATTCTAAGTAATTTTATCATTGGTTGAAATTATGATATTACTCTGGAAACAAAGCTTCTAGTGTTGGCTACAAATCAGATCAAGTAAAGTATTATTAAATTTATATCTTCAATATAGTTAGAAGCTAGAACTCAAATTACCAAGTCACTATAATCCCTTATCATTTGAAAACTAAAAGGTGTGTTAGTCAGCCTTCCCTTGCTGGAATAAAGAGTTTTAGACAATGGACTTATAAGGAACGAAGGTATTTGGGCTTCTGTTTCATATTCTCCAGGCCACGGTTGCTTAGACCCATCACTTTGGGCCCACAGCAAAGCAGCAGCATATCATGGCACAGAGTTCGTGGTCAAAGAAATGCTGGTCTAATATCCACTTATCAGTGAGGGCATCCATGTGTGTTCTTTTGTGACTTGGTTACCTCGCTCAGGATGATACTTTCTAGTTCCATCCATTTGCCTAAGAATTTCATGAAGTTATTGTTTTTAATAGCTGAGTAGTACCCCATTGTGTAAATGTACCACATTTTCTGTATCCATTCAACCAAAGAGTACACATGGAGGGACCCATGGCTCCAGCCACATATGTAGCAGAGGATGGCCTTGTAGGGCATCAATGGGAGGAGAGGCCCTTGGTCTTATGAAGGCTCGATGCCCCAGTGTAGGGGAATGACAGGGCAGGGAGGCAGGAGTGGGAGGGTGGGTGGGGGAACACCCTCATAGAAGCAGGGGTAGGAGAGATGGGATAGGGAGTTTCCGGAGGGGAAACCTGGAAAGGGGGGTAACATTTGAAACGTAAATACATAAAATATCCAATAAAAAGAAAAAAGAAAAACAAAAAGGAAATGCTGGTAAATTTGTGAACAGATGCTGCCAAGAATCCATACCTCATGTCAAATACAAAGGGAAGAGAACAGGACAAAAGAGAGGTAGGGAAGAGGAAGCCGGAAGCAAAGGGGGAAAGAGGAGGAAGTGGGGGCAGGCAGGAGGGGGCAGAAGTGAAAGAGACACTGGGGAAGAACAAGCCAGCTTCAAAGGTACATCCTTAGTCACCTAGCTGACTCCCCCAGGCCTTAGGTCCTCCCTCCTAGTATTGTCACAGAATGATAACCAAGCCTTTGACAGGAGGCCTTAAGGGAACATTTACCATCTCAGCCACCACGTTGTCCACTTCACTGAATCATTTATTGTCCACACCAGAATCATTTATTCTATCAGACTGGTTTGATTCTGGTGGCTTTAAGAAGTCACAAACCAGAACAACGTTAACCGAAGCCACCATATGCTTTAGGAAAGGAGGATCACTGCCCAGTTTGCTCTGTAGAAATCGTTGTCTACTCAATTCCAGTCCCATAGGAAAGGGCTTTCCAGGCTCCACCCCTTACTGAGGAGGGAGGAGGAAGCGATTTGTGTTGAAGGTGCCCCTGTTCCACACTCATGCCCCTGTGGTCAGCCCTAATTGAACTTAGGGTGTTATGAGGGTCAGGATAAAGTGAGGGGGACATATAGAGGAGAAATAAGAGGTGGATATGAACATACTCCATTTTATACCTGTGTGGAAGTCTCGAGAATAAAGTTTTTTGTTTCTGTTTTAAGAAACTAATCCTATCTGTAATTGTCAAGTGTCTAGCTGGGCATCTGGGACCTGGAAATGGGTGCCTGGATGATCTGGAAACTGCAAACTTAACTGAAGAAGTGTGCATTAGTAGTGCTGTGTTTGTTACACTGTTGGGCAGATACAAATGACAGGTGCAACACTAAATCCTTTTTGCAACCCAGAACTCACTGTTCAGTATGAGATTATATAATAATTATGTATTATATATGTATATATGCATATACATATACAATTATATATAATATATAATGTGTATTTTATTTATATATTATATATGTTATAGATATACTATATATAAATATATATGTGTATGTACATATTTACATATATATATAGAATATTGTGGGAACAAAAGGCGCCAGGTGGAGCGAAGTCCTACATGTCCGCCCTGGGCGCTGTGGCTCTGGGAGGGATGGGACGAGCAGGAAGTTCGGCCACACTTCCTCTCATAGTCTGCCAGGCGGGTGTGGCTATGTGAAGCTGCAAGAGCACTGCCCATGGGTGGGGGAATGGACTGGTGTCCTGCCGCAACACCGGTTGGTGACTTGAGCACCGAGCACCGGCTAGCTAGATTGGCTTGAGTGAATGGCAGCCGCCTGGAAGTGTTGATTATATGTTCGGCTCCTTAATCGAAGGCCAGATCCCTCGCTTCCCATGGTGGATCAAGATGAATAGAGACAGTCCATACTTCTAAGGCGTTTATTGTCATTGTGGAGAGTGGTGTCAGTGAGACTGGACCTCCAGGAGGTGCGAGGTAGAAATATTAACTGGGAAGGGGCATGGCTAAACCTCTAGGTGTCTCATTAACATGGGGATGGCTTGGGGCTGCATGGCCACACCTCTACTTGAGGAGGGGTTTGGGGGGCATGACCCTTTTTTTACATGACCAAATGTCACAGACCTATGGAGAGATAGGCATGTCAGGAGCTGCTTTCTAGGAGCTTGGCAAACATCTGTCATCCCTTATAGGCTGGAGAGAACCTATTGGGCCTACAGCGCTCAAACCCTAGCTCTACCAGAAAACAGACTGCCTTTAATGGCCCGACAGAATATACTTGAGGTAGTTCAGAGTGATTTGGTATTGATAATGAAGTTGGTTCCTAAAGGGTTGGTCATTTAGAAACACTGGGAAGTATAGTATGCAGCTGGAGTTATTTCCCTTCATCTGTCTGTCTGTCTATACTTGATAGCCATGTGATACACTTCTAGGAACCTAGAATTCGAGGAGATAAGCATTGAAGCATTCATTCTCATTCATATTCTCTCTCTCTCTCTCTCTCTCTTCCTCCTCCTCCTCCTCCTCCTCCTCCTCCTCCTCCTCCTCCTCCTCCTCCTCCTCCCCTCAACATATGACAAGAACACATCATCTCCTAGGAATATATTGGCTCTTAGGCTTTGGTTTGAGTTCCATCGTAAGATCAGATGTCAGTTTGAATTGTAGAAGGCAGTTAGACAGGGTGGGTGAGCTACAGAGTTACACTCTGGCAGCTCTGGGGGAGAGTGGTAGGCAAGAGACCTGAGGTATCATGATCCCATTGCCAGGGTCCTCACCAGGCCGAAGAGTTTGTTCCTGTGGACGATCGGTTCTTACGTGGGATCCAGTGAGTTAAGTTGTGTGAGCCCAATGTTGTTGGCTTCCTGTTTCATCCAGTCACCAGTGGGTGAGTTGCTTTGGCTCTCATGAGGCATGTGGTGACTCACTTGACTTTTCAGATAGGCCAACTTAGGAGAATCAGCTTGGCTGTGAGGTTTCTGCTTGTCTAAAAACAGTACTGTAGGATCCATGGTTCACTGGCTTATTCAACCTAAGCCATTAAAAGACACTCCCATCCCTTACCACCTGCCTGAACTCCTGAGGATTAATGTGAACTTTGACGGCTTTACAGGAAGCAAGGGACCCCTTGAGGTGTGCTGTGCAGTCAGCTTTTCTGCTGTTGTGACATGAGTTCCTTTAGTTCCTGTGACATTGTCTCACATCATACATGTATGAACAACTTTGGATTTATATACATCTTAAAAGTTTGAAGAGCTCGCATCTACCTCTAAGAAAGAGATCTGTTCTCAACGTATGATCTGGTTTTGCTCACCTGTGAGCTCATCAGACAACTGAGGGCTCATGTGAATCAGGTGGAAGATTCAGGAAACTTTCCATGAAGCAAGGGGAGCAGATGGGCTCTCAATTATAATAGGGAGGAGTTACCACTCTGAGACACTGTGCCAGCCTCCCCTTCTCTGAGACTCAACATCTGAATTCATCCATCGCTGCTCATGCTTCAAGCATAATAGACTTTTTAAAAAGGTATTTAGCAAATACCAAGCGTTTTTTAAGTATTTTGTGTATAAACTCTCATCTTATACCAGTTATTCCAGGAGATAGACACACAATATTTCTGTTTTGAAAATTAGGATGCTAATGAGAGGAACCACCGGATGCATCTTACTGTTTGCTTGACATTTACCAGATACACATTCAATGAGATTTTGGTTTGAGAGTTCAATCCAGACCTTATTGGTACTAACCTAGAGAAGATAGGTCCCAGAAACAGTAAATCGATGCTTCAGGGTCGATTTCTATTGACTGTATGAGTGTTGTGTGCCCTCTGTGCAATCTTATAGCAGGAAAAACTGCAAGCCATATTAGAGAGTGTGATAAAGACGAATTTCTTCCTCCAAGCCGGTTTCACCATTAGTGCGGCTTCAAAACAAAGGTGGCTTGAGAGGGCCTGGCTGAGAACTCATCTTCAAACAGTGGCTTCACCAGCTTCCTGCTGCTTCCTGTAAAGGTGGCAGAGTTCTCAGGAGTCTGTAGAAGTCTGAACAGGTAGATTAAGACCTGCTAAAGCCCGACAGTGGCGGTGCACACCTTTAATCCCAGCACTTGGGAGGCAGAGCCAGGCGGATTTCTGAGTTCGAGGCCAGCCTGGTCTACAGAGTGAGTTCCAGGACAGCTAGGGCTATACAGAGAAACCCTGTTCATTAAAAAAAAAAAAAAAAAAAAAGACCTGCTAAAATATCAAACAAGCCCCTGGATTACCAACCAACTCCTAAGGAACGTAAAAGTCCTGAGGGACATAATTTCTGTCCTTAAAACAAAGATGGAGCTGTGTGTGGAAAGGAACGTGGTATCTCCAGGCCATCTTAGTTTGACTTCTCTAGGGTTGAGGTGAAAGGAATTTCCCTCTTGGGTTGCCTTTATGACCACTACACACTAAGAACTGAATCCAAGTACCACCCAGATCTTAATGTGACCTTCATGACTGATAATGGAAATTTTCTCCAGGTAAGGCTGCACAGACTGGTGATCTGGGTCCAGGAGATGAGGCAGGAAGATAAGAAGCTCAAGGTCACCCTCTGAGAAACAGCAAGTTCAAGGCCAGATAACTTGAGACCCTACCTTAAAGCAAAACAGCACTGACACTTAAAACTCCTTTACCTGGTGTCCAATGGATAGCTATCAAATTGCGTAAAGAGAATGTGTTCTTACCTATAACCCAGTATAAGGAGGAGGTCAAAATTATGATCCACTGCCCTCAAAGTGTTTCAAATAAGAGCTTTGGTTCTTTTCTTTATGAAATATAGATTAATAACTTATTGGTATATCTAGACCTGCCAATGTCTACAGTGAGCTGAGCTTCAATCCAATTAAAGTAGTTACAAACTCTTGCCTTCCACATTAGCAAAGTTCTAGGTCTTTCCCTCAGACACTGTTGTGGTCTGACCTCCATCCCCACCCCCAAAATAGCTGTAGCCATTTTGTTCCATGCCTGCCAGCTATTTCATATTGTTGCTGCAACATGCCTGCCAGTCATTGACATAGAAAAATAACCTGAGTCAGAACCAGGTCATTCTGATCACTCATTCTTTTCTGTTCTGTACTATACTGCATAACCTGAGGTTTGTTAATCTTAAGGAATTTCACAAAACTTTATGTAGGACTCATCAGGTTAAAGGTCAATCTGAACTGTTCTGGCTTGAGTCAGAGCTGACCACTGGGCAGCCCTTTCTACACCTACATATGAGCTCATTGTGGTTCTTGTGGCTGACACTCGAGCATGCTACTAATAAGTCAAAAAGTTATGATTGTAATACTCATGCTCTGTTATCTCAATGTTCTGAAATTCCCCTGTTCACCACCCATCCACCACCCTTTTACCTCACTCAGGACCACTCAGCATAAAGGTTAGCTGATAATACTTGCTCTAGTATGCCAAAATGTAGTACTGCTCCTCCCTTGCCTTTTAAACCTTTGAATCTGGTTTTTCCTATAAAAAGCCTGTCCTGAGAGCAGACTGGTACCACAATTAGGCACCCAAGTCCTTTTTGTGATCCTGATCTGATCAGTATTAGGGTGTGCATTCAGTAAACCATCCCTGTCTGCCTGAGATCGATGTTTGCTTATGGACCGACTCCTAGACCACAGCAGACACCTTCATTAGAGTATCCTGCAGATGTCTGGGGTTATGAGGCCTATGGATTTCTAGAACTAATAGTCAGTGGGAGCTCAGATATATTATAGAAGGTGGTATGTGCAATCTCTGGCCGTTACAGCTCCACATTCGTGTGGATTCTGCATGGCATTGCCATGGCGGTGCTCACGGCGAGTGGAGGAGTTCCCAGTAGTTCTTGCTTCCCGAGGATCTCATCGTCTGTCTACTCTTAGTGAAAACCCCCTCTCTTGGTATTACATTTGGTCAGCACATCTCAGAGCTCACGTATCCCATTTGATCAGTACATCTCAGAGCTCAGTATCACTTTTGGTCAGCACATCTTCTTAAATCTCAGTATCACTTTTGGCCAGGACATCTCAGAGCTCCTAGCCTTCTCCGTGAGCTAGCTTCACCTCACCACACCCTGCTCAGCCTTCCCACGAACACCTGGGTAGGATACACCCAGAACTACCCAGCCCTTTTAAAGCTTCTACCCTTAGGAATAGGTCACCATTCTAGATGCAGCCTCTTTTAGAGTTCTTTGTCTAATTTTCCTAGGACCTCTGAAATCCATTAAGGTTGTTTTAATTACCCAGGTTCTTGTGTAAGAAATAAAAAGATTAGATTCCAATCCCTTTGACCCAGAAGAATACCATAGGAATTTTTAAATACAAATTTAGTTCAAAGGGGGACAGACATGTGATATGGATCTTACTCACATACCCTAGTCCAAATCTCTCAGGAGGACTGATCCACCACTCCCTGGTAAGAATAACCCAGGGCCAGGCTCTCAAAAGTGCAGACCTGTAAAGGAAGTCCCATCTAAAGACAGTGCTCAGGAATGTCTTTCTCAATCCATCTGTACCTTCTAATATGTTGAGGCGGGGTCTCCCACTTGATCTCAAAGCTTGACAGTTCAGCCTGTCTAGCTTGTCCGCTGACTCTTGGCATATCCTGTCTCTACCTCCAGCATGCTGGGATTATATAGGGTTATAGTGTTGCCATGGCTGCTCGGCTTTTATTTGATATCTGGAGATCTGAACCCAGGTCTTCACCCTTGCGTAGCAAGCGCTTCACCAATCCCAGTGTGAAATTCATATAGTACAGAAATAGGGAATAAAGCTTGTGCTGTATCTAAAATATGATATAGTAATAGACCACGACTGTGGGTGAAAACGTTTCTAAAACTGAAAAATGCCTATAATTGAGCCTACCTTGGATCCTTGACCTTCAAGACAATGAGGATAAAATGTAACTCTGATCCTGGAAAGCTCTTAGTGGCTTCCTGCCAGGCAGAGAATAGGCTTCAGATTGCTTTCTCAGCAATGGAAAGTCTCCTTTGAGCTGGCCTGAGTACTTAGTCAGCATGATGTTGGGTCCACCTTACCAGGCAGCTTCCTTGTCCACTCTGGAGCACCTCAGTGAGTCTCCTATACCCACTATCTCTGTGTCCCACAGGCAAGCTTGTTGCTACCATTTGTCACTAGCTCTTGGTTATCATTAGTATCTTTATCAGTGGGTGGAGAAACTCCACGTGGGGCCACCACTTATGTCGTCTGGGGTGTGTCTATTGGGCAAACATTTGTTGAGTATGCTGTTTGCTGACTGGTGTAGAGATGAGCAACACACCATCTATGGCTCCAGGCAGCTCCTATTCTGGTAGGGGGAGACTGACTCATAGCCAGAGAGCCAGAAAACCTCCTGGTAAGTGTGCAGTGGGAGAGGAGTCGCTGCACACGGCTGTGGACCCAAAGCAGCTTCAATGGCTTTTGCAGTGCAGGACACTTCAGAATGCCACAGGCTAGCAGGTGTTAAGGGAAGAGTTGGCACAGACAGGAGGAAAAGGAAACAACAATGTTTCTGTTGTCCTTTCCCTGCAGAGGAGGGTTTAACTTAATTAGATCCTGTTGGTTTGTTTGTTTGCTCACTTAATTTTGTTTGTGGTGTGGGGGATCAAAACCCAAGGTTGTGGCAATAGCCCCCATTCCTCAGTTTTCACTAGGGCATTTCTATGAGCCATTTAAAGTTTTTCTTGTCCATTTGTTTTTGTTTGTTTGTTTGGCGTGGTTTTTTTGCTTTTTGTTTGTTTGTTTGTTTTGTTTTGTTGTTTTTGTTTTTGTTTTGGTGTTGTCAGTCTTGCCACAAGGAGCCAAGTGGGAACCATGGGGTGGCTTAACAGTTTTATGATGCTCTTGAGAATGAAGTTAGAAATTGTGCTTTTAACTGAAGGGAGGTGAGGAGTGTTACTTAGTTGGATCATTTTGAGAACTGCCTACTTAAACCTTAATATTTAAATTTTTTTTCTATTTTCATCCAAAATGAAACGGAAATATTCAACATGTTTAAGTTTTAAAATATATTTTAGATTACTTTTTTTTTTTTTGAGTTTTACTTAAACTATCAGTCCAAAATTTTTTACTTTTGGCTATTATTTTATGAAATGGAAGAGACCAAGTGGGGCACTTACATTAGGAAAGATGAATAAATACTGTTGTTTCTGAAGGGGATCTTTCTTACATAAATATCAGGTGGCACCCCAAACAAAAATTGTATAAGTACTTTACTCTTTCTTGTAAAAGAAACGCCACCAATAAGGGGAAGCCTGTGGCTTGTCAGAGTAGTATGTCGTAGAACAGCTTTGAAATGTGGGTCTGGTTTGGATAAGGGTAATAAAAAGGAAACACTTCTCCTCCACTAAGAAGCATGTCTCCTTTAGGTTATGAAAAGACAGACGATGTTTCAGAGAAGACCTCATTGGCTGATCAGGAGGAAGTGAGAACCATATTCATCAACCAGCCTCAGCTGACAAAATTCTGCAACAACCACGTCAGGTAGGAAGGGCTGGGAAGCATGGTGGCATGGGAGGGCTGGCACAGGAGGGCTGGGTGGTAGAGCAAGAAGGGTGGGAAGAAATCGCACCCCAGGCATGCAGGTGCACACCTTTATTCCCAGCACTCTGGAGGCAGAGGCAGCGGGATCACTGTGAATTCCAGGGCAGCCTGGTCTACATAGTAAGTTCCAGGATAGCCAGAGCTATACATTGATACCCTATTTCAGAGAGGAAGGGAGGGAGAAAAGGAGGAAGAGAAGGGGAAACTCTGTTAGTAGCATCTGCTGTTTCTCTGTTTTCTGCTGTTTATCCATGAAAGAAACACTGGCAATGGTGTGGCTTGTGGCTGAATGCTTTCGTCTCGCCTTTATAAAGCTCTGGGCTCAATTACCAGCATCTCAAACAAAAAGCAAAGAAAAGGATAAAAACAAAAACTAAGACCCTGGAGGTAGGAAGGAGCAGAAGGGACAAGCATCTATATCTAGTGATTTTGAATAATCAAAGCTGCCTCTGGCCCTTGTCATCTCTCTAAACCTGTTGATGAAATGGTGTAGTATTTTTGCATGCCAAATCTTAACAGCTTAGAAATAAGTTTTGAAATTCTATACCAAGAACTTTTAGGGATTTGGTTTGTTTGTTTTAGCTAGAGTCATAAAGTGTGGGTTTTGATAGCTGAGACACAGCGTGTATAATACAGCATGCTTCAAGAATGTCTTCCTTACTGCGTCTCTTACAGTTTTAATTTAAACAGTCATGAAAAGACCCCATATAAGCACTAGGTTTGAGAAGCCTTTGGCCACATGAGCACCCCAACTGCTATCCTGGTGTTTCCCTAGAGCAAATTTTCCAGATTTGAGATGTACCCATTTAAAACAAGTATTTACAAAATTGTAGGTCCTCTAGTAGTACCTCTGTGGAAGAGTACGGCATATATCTTTAATCTCCCCTCTATTTAGTAGCAAGAAGAAAGCCTAGATGTTTCCAGTACCAGTGTATTTCATGTCTTACTGATTCTGGACAGTGTAGAGTCCACACCATGTTCCTAGCGTGGCCATAAAGACAGTACAGCTTAGAACAGCAGCAAAAGCTGTGTACTGGGTTGCCAGGCTGTTTGCACCATCTGGTCTTGTTTAAAGGCTGATGTTTTTCTGTTGATGTGATAGTCCAGTATCTTATCTAAAGGTGCCCTTCTTTGTGAGCTACTCCTAGTACTTACTGTTCAGCATGATAACAGGCTGGAGAGGACCAACGAGGTTATGGAGAAAGCCAGTCTATGAGATCCAGTCTCCGCTGCTTATTTCACCAGACCCCCTCTCTCTTTCATTTACATTAATGACCCCTCACTATGGTTTCCAAATTTGAAACTGTCTACAAATGTTGTCATCTGATTACTCCTGTGGTGGGAACAGAACTTTGAAAACATGGGCACTAATTGTGGGAGGGACTAAGCTTTATGCTTCTTTTTATTTTTGCTTTCTAGTACTGCAAAATACAACGTGATCACATTCCTTCCGAGATTCCTCTATTCTCAGTTCAGAAGAGCGGCTAATTCGTTCTTTCTCTTTATTGCCCTGCTCCAGGTAAAGTTCCCCCCATCCTCCAACCTCTGTTTGAAGCTAAAAGTGCAAGAAGTGGGAAAACTTTTGTTAGAATCTCCACCAGTTCCCTGAGGGTTATAGAGAGGCAGGGATGAACTGACCTTCCTGGATTTTCAATGCTGCTGCTGCATGCACACAGGGTCAGATCTTCTGCACTCCTCCAGGCCTTTGGGTTGGAGCTTATCCAAATTCGTGATAGGGCCTATAAATTCCATGGCAAGAAGTGCACGTTTTAGGTGTTGAAGAGAGGAGAGACCTAAATTATCCAGTTAGCTTCAGTGAAAAGTATAAATATTTAACAGCTCACTATAAAGTATCACTAACCAAAATGACCACTTAAGATAGTTGTTATAGATGAAAAAAATGCTTTAAAAAGTAGCAGATGTTTACTGTTAGCAAAAGGAGTTAAAAATACAGCAAAGCATAAAAAAAGTTTAATTATTCCTGCACCAGAGGTAACTACTCTTAAAATTGGGCTGTGTCTTTCTAGCTCTAAGCATTATTTTCTGATCTAGATAGCATAAAGAGATAATGAAATAAAGATTATTTCATGATTGATTTACTCATATTAGACTGTTTGGACAGTTCTACAGACATTGCATTTCTAAGGCACTTTGATGGTGATATCTTTTATTATATGCTACTTTATCATTTTATAATCCTACCCTAGGTTAGCTCTGGGTGCCGTGTATTTGCCATGAAGCAACTCAGCTGATTCTCCAGCTACTTCACCCAGTACTAGGAAAATCAGTGAGGAATGTTCTAGAAGAGCCTGGGACATTATTCTTTTAGGATTTTTATAAATGTTATGGTTCTCATGGGACTTCCCTTGCCTTTTTTTCTTACTCAGCAAATCCCTGATGTGTCGCCAACGGGTCGGTACACAACACTGGTTCCTCTCTTATTTATTTTAGCTGTGGCAGCTATCAAAGAGATAATAGAAGATATTGTAAGTATTTAATTTTTCATAAATAAATTGGCTCAATTATATTTTACAAATATTATTTTCTTAAGGTATTTAATTTACAGCATAGGCCCTTTTAAATGCCTATTCAACTTAAAAAATGAATAGAATTGCATTTCTTCTCCTGAAGTCAATTTCTAACAGATTAATATTGAGGAATTCTTAGTACAATGCTCTCTAAGGTTTATCATTTATTAACAAAAGAAATTAACTTAAATATAGAAATTGGCATGAAGAGAAAATTACATTTGATCATTGTTTCTAATTAATTGAAATAATCTCCAAATTAAATATAAATGAGGTTTTATTTGTACTTTTTAAAGTTAAATATTGTGGTTTTCACCATATTAGATGCCTTGATTTCTTCTCATTCTATTTAGTATTCTGAGTTTCCTCTCCATTTATCGTGTCTTATAAAATAAGTTTGCTATTTTTAACATTCCATGGTAGAAAGAAGTCAATGTCCCCTTTGTAAAATGGACTCCCCCAGATAACTTCAGACTTTTTCTACATTACATTTTAGCAGTCACCATCATGTTTAATGTGGGGGTTTGGTGGTTCTTGTTTAATAGTACTTCTTTGCATGTCTAAAACAACATCCTATAGGGCTTTAAAAGAGTCAGAGTAGGGGAGACTGAGGAAGCCTTTATCAATGCACAGCCCCAAATTTCACAAATAATAATATTATTTCTACAATGTTACTTTATCAATGTTATTTAAAAGAGAAGAAAACATTCGATCCCGTATCTGTGGTCTCCAGGCTCTGAGTATCAGTAGTTGTTGGGTCTACGTGACTCTGTCTGTGTCTCTGAGACACTGTGGTCCTCTTGATTGGTGACATCCTGCTTGGACCCACAGGCTAGAGTTCAGAAGACTTCCCTTCCCTCAGCTTGTTCGCCCTCATTTCCATTCTTGAAGCTACAGCTGGATTTGACAACTCCCGGGGACTACTCCTCACTATAATTTTTGTCTCTCTCTTTGCCTTGTGTACTCTTTTCTTTCTTTCTTTAACCCAGTTTTTCTGGAGAGCGTGTAATTCATTAGGCATTGTGCTATTGGGTTTGGTCTTGCTTCTTTATTTGTTTTTTACTTAATCCACTCAATAACTTCAAGAGTTCTCCATTTAACGCACGGAAGCAGGAACTGGAGAGATGACGGCGCAGCGCGTGAGGATGTGAGCTGCTCCAGCAGAGGACCTGAGTTAGGTTCCAAGCACCAGTGTCAGGACACTCACGGTCACCTGTGACACATTCCAGGGGATCGGATATCCTCTTTTGACCTTTGTGGGCACCTGTACTCATGCACACATCTTCACATACAGACACATAGTCATACACATAATTTAAAATATGAATAAGTCTTTTTGAAAAGACATATGTAGATGCTGTACTAAAAGCATGTTTTAAAATACAAGATTTTAAAAGGAAAAGGTCAAGGCACTGGGGCTTTAAGAGGTCATAGACATTGTCCCAGAAAGTGGTGGAACCAAAATTCCATCCCAGGTTGTGCTTTCAATCCAGAGTCACCAGCAGTAATATAAGTAACATTTACTGTGCTTCTGGGCACCATGTACTTGTTCCCTGTCCATTATATTTATTAGAATGTATAGTAAACCACTAAGGTATTGCTGATCTTCTTCCAAGTTTCCAAATGAGAAAGAATGGTCAGAAAGTCAAAGTTGCTTGCCAGAGGTCAACCACCGAGAGCCAGAGTGTTGAAGTTCAGTCATGGCAGTTTGGATGGAGCCTTGCATGCTAGCAGTCTTCTACCTCACTTCTTCAATCTCCTCTGGTTTTATAGCAAAGCTATAATTTCTCTAGCTATGGTATCTACACACTGTCTTTCAAAATACACAGTAAATAGAAATGTATTCAAGAACTAATTTTAATTGAACATAATACAGTCATTGCATATCATTAGAAAGAAACTAATCAGACAGTTCTCAGAAAATATCGCCTCCATATTGTGAGGCAGTAATGATGTCACTCGCTAGAGGTTTTAGTGAAGCTGCTGCTGCTGCTGCTGGACACTGGCTATAGGGAATGTTTAACATGTAGTATATATCCAACTATACAGTTTGAGATAGTATTCCAGAGGCGAGAACAAAAGAAGTAATAGTTTAGGTATCTGGGTAAAGAACTGTTTATACAATGAATTAAAATGAGTCATATATTCACACATTCACTCAACAGAAACATAGGGACACTACATAGGTGCCTGTCATCATTCAGGATATAGATCAGGATACACCGACACTGCATAGGTGCCTGTTATCATTCAGGATATAGATTGGGATACAGGGACACTGCATAGGTGCCTGTCATCATTTAGGATGTAGATTCAGATGTATTTAAACTTTGTTTTGCTATTAATCATATTCAGTATGTCAGTGGCTCAATAGATGTCTGTTATCTGCTTACTGAAAGTCACTGGTTGCTAGAGACAGGCAGTGAAAACCCCTTTTCATGTATTCACTTGGGGATGCAAACTGAATGAAATCTCTGCTGGATAGAACGGTCGGGTTCACTGTAGCAGAGAAAGGCAGAAGGAATAGAGACGGCACTTCTCAAGTGCTTGGGCCATCAGTGGTAACAACATCTGTTTGCAGGGTTACAACCTAATGGCATGATAAAGAGATGCTGTCTTCATATCTATGGAAGCATGGAACTAGATGTTTATTTTCCTAATATAAGACTAATTATATCTTCCCCCTATGCATCAAAAATAAAACACAGCTTGTGGTCTAGGAAAACTTATATCCTATGTTAGCATTGTTTGTACATTTTTAGAATAAAATCAAAGATTTGTCTGTATGTGAGAAAGTAAATTCTCATCCACTCCAAATCCTTTGCAAAGATTAACGTGTGTTGTTTTATTTTTTGTGTCATATATATATACATATATATATATAATATGTATATATCAATTATATACAAACAAAAATAAATATGTACATACCTGAAATACTATAAATTAATATAAGTTTCTTTCCAAAACTTTTATCATAATGAATGCCAATTCTTGTGGCAAGAGTCAGAATTAGAGTTATCTATTAGATTGGTATTTAGAACCATAAAAACATTCTCTCCTCTTTTTTTGCCAGAAAATTGTTAAACATTAGTAGATTTCATTCATTGCAGAATGATTAGTTATTCAAAGTCTGTGAGGTGCAGGTACCAAATAGCAGGCATATGTGGCTGAGTGGGAGCAGTCTGACTGGAGATGACCATCTAGTAGAAGAACTAGACAATAAAGCCGGGGCCAGGCTGGCTTTAGAATTAAATGAAGCATGTAATATCCTTAGAGTCATGCTTCGTGGACAGCAAGCAGCAAGTGTCACCTGTCCTGGTAACATTCATAGGTCCTTTTCACTAAAGGTCAAAACATGAATTTTAGAAAAAGAGTAGATTTTTAGCTAACAAGATATACTATTCCAATAGCTGGCATAAGAAGCAAAGATCTATTAGACCAAGTGGTGTTGTCAAGATGGTGAAAAGTCAAAAAAAGAATTCGGTAAATATTTCAAAATCAAGTTGTCAAGATTTATCACTCCCAACATGCTGCATCCCCTACTTATTTGGTTGATTTTCTGTCTCTAACCACTAGAGTGTCTACTCCATGAGCTCCAGGGATTTGGGCTCCTATACACTGCTGTACCCTCAGGAATATTTTAATGGAGCCTGGGGGGTCCAGTAAGTGTTTAGTAAATAATTAGCAAAGAGAGAGAGAGTGCTAGACAGGGAGAAAAAAGTACAGGTGGCTTTGAAGTTTCTGATTTGTGACAGTGAGTCCATGTGGATTCATGGTTCCATGTCTGGGCTAAGGTAACAGACTGCAGCATGTCCAGTCTTCAAGGAGTCTTTGAAACAGAGAAGGGAACAGAGAGAGAGAGCGGGGAGCGGGAGTGCGGGTGGGGGGAACTATAGGCAGCCTCAGCGATAGGCTTGATACGAAAAAGTTGAGCTAACTTAGAGAAGTGAGAAAGCAGAGACTAAGCCTCGACTAGTCTCATCTCAGAAGAAGAGACCAAAAGCACATGGAGAACAACGCCCGGGAAGGAAAGGAGTTCGGAATGAGGAGTCTGAGCCCATCACTTGCCTCTCAAGGACACAGCTTTCTTTCCTCTAAATGGAATTTAACATGATACTTTCAGCCTTGTCAGGGGAGGTAGCTTTAAAAAGTATCAGGATTGGGCACCCATGTGTTCTCAAATTCATAACACTGTTCATATGACATCATTTATTGATGAACTCTCTATCCAAAGTAGAAAACCACGGTCATCTCACCAGCTCCCAGGAACGATGGGTGAATTTGAAATCGGAGAGTAACTATATTTTTGCAAACTTTTAGTTTCAGAAGGAATAATGGTATATTTATCATACAAAATGTAAATTATTTGGAAAAGTCAGAAGCTGAATCTTCTGTATTTCTAACACATTTGTTTTTTGAAACACTGACCTGATTTATTAGGTGGCAGAAGGTTCAAGACAGAGAGACTCTTGTGTAAGAAGTTTTTGTAGGTGGAGACTAATGTCGAAGGCCACTTTCAGTCTCATTTCTTGTTTGATTAAAATGTTTCTTTAGTTAGCTTTTCTCTCCATCAGTTAGAAGCCTCGCATAGATGTACATGGGGGGAGCCTGTCTATACCTCCTTTGCCATCTAAATTTACCTTGGACTTAAAAATAATTGTTGGGCCAAAACTTAGTTTGGATTACTTTCAAAATTTCTTGTAATCTATATTAAGAAACAGACAAAAAAATATTTGGACCTTTACAATTATATTTTTTTGTTAATAGAAATATTAAAAGATTTAATTTTTAAAATTTCAAATTGCCTTCTAGTAAATTAGAAGCAATAATATCCTCATGATAGTTCCTCACTATTACACAGACTCGCCATGTAGATGTCTCAGAGCCATGTTCCTCACAGGGAGCTGTCGATGCTGTTTGTCTGTTGTGTAGCTCAGTGACTGACGAATTGATGAACCAGTCCACACCGTTACTGTGGCTAACTCTTACTCCACTCATCCTAGATACAGCTGTGGCTCAGAGATGGGCTGACTCCACACGTTTCTCCTGGGAAACTTTTTTTCACTCCGCTCCTTGATACCTTATTTTTCCTCAAGTGGAAAATGAAGGCACTTGTGTGTATTTGTTCTCAATTCTCACAGCAAAGGGCAGGCTTGGGCTTTCTAAGATAGGATCTTTGAAAACAAAGGGCTAGGTACACTCAACACTTGCCTGCTATATTACCTATGTCCGGGGTGTGTTTCCCTGTGCTGTAAGATTAGACAGAAGCCACCAGATGAATGACAGAGAAGATAGTGGCCCCTAGAGTGTCCCCTGGCTGTGAGCATCTTGCCTTTCTTCTCACCTTCTGGTTATTTGTCGTGTCTGCTGCTGGTGGAGGTGTTTGTTTGTTTTGTTTTACTCTTCTAAAGTCTTGGTTTATGTAACTCTTCAAACTTACCTGTCTCAACTTAGACAAAAATCACCTGCTCACTCTTTACCTTTGTGGGTGCTTTGGGGACGAAGAGGATTAGAATCTACTCCTCAGTGGCTCCTGGTTGAACTAGGTGGTACTGTGAACACGGAAGAGAAGAGACTGAACTAAAAATGGTAGATGAACTTGTCTCTATTGTCGACAGGTATCAGCGCACCTTTGAGTTATGAAGGACTCGCTCAGCTTAATCAGATAATGAGTTTCACAAAAAGCTGAAAATACTTGAATCTCATTATTAAGTGGTAGTTATTATATAGTTCTCTTGGGTAATCTTATAAGTGAGTTATTTAAGCAGTAGACTAAATCTGACTTTTGCTTCCTTTTTTCTCGTGTCACTTAAATGTTATTCTATCTATTTGCTATTTAAGAACTTTCTGAGGGCCCGTGCCTATGCTACCAGGAAGGAGTCCTGTAGGAGGGAGCTGGGGTGCTCTAACAACACCCCCATCTATGAGTGCAGAAAGACAAAAACCCGGAGGTCTAAGTTAAAGATCCTTGTTTACTCTGAGTACCATTTTACTTGATGGATCCCGTTCACTTTTTCACTGAGCTTTTTGTTTTGTTCTGAACTTTAGAAACGACACAAAGCTGACAATGCTGTGAACAAGAAACAGACCCAAGGTAGGACCTTTACGTCTTTTTTCTTGTGTTTGCCAAGTTTGCTCGTTGTCATATCCCCAGACTCTTTACTTACATGTGATTCGGTTGAGGATACTCTATTGTATTGAGATACTTTCTGTCCCAGCTCAGCTTCCTTCTGACTGTATTAGCAGTTATTAACACAGCACTTAAATTCACATGAGAGTGATAGTTTTGAAAAGGCCGCATATGAATATATTTAGGTGTTTCCTAGCTATGTGCTTCTGAATGTATTGTTAATAAGGCCTACAGTTGTCCCCCCCCCCCCGTGTTAAAAACTGTAAAAATGTCTTTATTTTATTGGTGAAGAGTGTTGGCTATAGAAATGACTGAAAATTATCTGAAGTTTTGTTACTTATTTGAAAACTGCTCTGAGTTATTCCATAGAGATAGGTGGAATTATCCATTGAGATAAAGCACAGAGTTAAAACCAGGCCAGCTTCTAAATGGACAGGTGTTTACAGCCTTTTTGGTGTAGACCAACCAAAATGACCTTCAACGCAGGCAAAGACCATGGCTCTCATGCTTTTTAAAAGTATCTAGAACTTGAAAGCAGACATCTTGTGCCATCTCTGAGCTTGCTCCCACTGAGAGACTCCTTCCTCTCTGCAGTTCTCTGGTGAGAAGGGAACCAGGTACCTTTTAGCATCACGCAGTGAGTAAGCACAGTATCTACTGTTGCTTCTGTGAGGGAGGCTCTGTGGCAGGGGTTCTCAACCTGTGGGGGTCATATATCAGATATCCTGCAAATCATATTTACATGGCAATTGATATCAGTAGCAAAATTACAGTTATAAAGTAGCAATGAAACGATTTCATGTTTGGGGGTCACCACCACATGAGGAACTGTATTTAAGGGTTGCAGCATTAGGAAGCCTGAGAATTACTTCTCTATTGGAATTTACTTCCTCTTTCTCACCACTTCCTGCCAAAGACATCATCTGCTAGTTTTGTTTTTTTTTTTTAATACATTTGAGGAGGGTGTGCTTATTAGCCTAAACATATAGAGTATCTACTGGAAGATTAATTATTTGAGGATATAAAAGAAGAGCAAATGAGAATTTTAACTTTGAAGAGCTTGCAGCCTCTTCGTTAAGATACATACACATGAGAATACAAACATGCATAAGTACAGTATTAGAGACTTGGGAAGATGATGAAGAGTGGGCCGTGCCATTTCAGTGACTCACTGGATTTTTGTGGCAAATAGCGTTTGCCATGTCCAGGACTATAAAACCCCAAAGGGGAGAAAATCCTGCTTTATCATGAGCTGGGTCTTAAATTTTGGGAGGATTGTGGGGATAGAATAGAGAGATGTGGGGATGACATTTTGCCTGTGGGTTGAGTGGGAAGGGGTAAGAGAAGGCAGCCCGGGAAAGAAAACCACCTCCTGATTGCTGGGTTGCGCTATTATTAGAGTGTCGAGTGCCCCAGAGAGATTCCTAGCAGGGAGAAACAGACACATGATTTACAAAATAGGCTAGGGTCAAGTTTTATGAGACCTTAAATGCCAGGCAAAGGAGATTCCAACTTTCCTTGTCTGTTCTCAGTAGCTGTGGCTAAGGAGCCATAAAAGAAGCAGAATGAACATGTAGGACCAGGGTGGAGGGCAGAAAGGATTATGGGAGAGGGGCATGAAGCAGCTCCAGCAGTTTAGATGCAAAGGAACAATCATAAGGACGAAAGGGGGGCTGTCTAAATGTTTGGGGTGCTGGTCTTTGTTTTTTGCAGCTCTTGTTATCACACTGCTTAGGATATTCAGTGGAAGCTTTTGAAGCACAACTATGCAAGTACTTTTCTACTACGTTATTACCACTGGCAGAGGGCTCTAGGCTTCAGTGACTGGGGGTAGGTCTTTTGCAAGCCTTGAAGGACAGTTGTCATGGTGGTATGAATTTAGGTCAGCACATCTTGTGTCAGAGGGACCCTGATTCCTTACATGCCCATTTCCCCAAATGTTCTTGTTGCACAGAACGTCCTTTATGGGTTCTTCCTCGTTTGCTCCATTCCCTGCATGAGGTTATAGGCTTCTCTCTGTCTGTAAATGGAGACCAGACACAGGTGAGAGAAGGCTCCCCCACTAAGTGTAAGTGAGACTAGCTTATAAAATGAGCTGTACAAACTCAGCTACAGGAACCAGGTTGGTCAACAGCAGATGGAAGTCCTACAGCCAAGAAATAATGCCGATACTTGGAGTTCTTTCCTGAGTGACTGGCATCTCCCTGCTTAACTTCCCCTAGTCTGAGCACTGATATTCTTGGTTTGGCAGATGATGGGAGATAAGGAAATTGTTTGAACAGGATGCTTTTTGCTGTCAGATAACTCAAATTATGTCATAGGAGAGCCATCTGTTGCCATTAGACCAGAGCGAGATTCGATTTGCTTTCCTGAACTGAGGCAGTGGTCGATGTGTAGGCGGGGGAGGGAGATATTTGTGACAGGTAATTAATTTTGACAGAGATTTAATGGATTCAGCTTAAATTTTCTAAATGTTTGCCAAGACCACATGATTCATGAGAGGACACCTTCTACTCCAGTGCCAGGGTTCACTCTTGGGTATTCCTATTCAAACGAGTGTTCTCTCATCTTTTATGTTAAGCCACTAAAAAGCCTCCCCAATCTGTCCCTCTAGCCATCCCTAGAGACTTCAGAAACAAACAAAATGATAATTTATTTCCAACATTTTCCGCCACTTAGCTATAGATTGGTGACTGTCTGGCACCTCATTTCTACCAACTAAATTACAGAGGTTGGCTCCAACTCAGAACTTTACAACTAGGATTTACATTTGAGCTTGTCCTCAATATTTTTGGAGAAATGCCACTTTTTGCCTTAGAGATCCATATGTTGGTTAAGCAGATGGCTTAGTGATATGGCAAATGTGACATTTATATTAGAACCTAGTTTCAGAGAAGGGGCAGAACATAAATTGATGCTAACAAGTTCAGGTACACATGAGTCTAGGTGAGCTGTGTGGTCTGTTGCTTTTCTTTATACCTAGTGTGCTGCTGTGAAGATGTTTTGTACATGGTAGACAGGAACACTGCAGAGGACAGAGCCATCTCTTGCTTATCTATTGATTTCCAGTAGCTTCTAGCCTAGGGTTTTGTCTTAGCAGATGCTGCATGCAACGTGTGGTGTGTGTGTGTGTGTGTGTGTGTGTGTGTGTGTGTGTGTGTGTGTGTGTGTGTGTGTGTACTCGCGCACTCGCGCACATCTGTTCTCTAGAAGAATACTTGACTATAGATAACAAAGGGAAAGAGGTTGGAAGTGTAAGGAGCTTTCTTGAGAATTTGTGATCTGGGGTGAGAACAAGATGAAGCAAGTAGGTTTTGCATCACGGTGTTCTGGACTGCTTTACAGGCACTGATCAAATATGAGCGTGGTGGAAGCTCTCACACTTCCTTACCTTCACAGGCGGCCACTGCACCATCCCTGCTGCCCTGGCTTTGCCTCCTGTGAACACAGAACGCAGTGTCCACTTGTCACTTCTATTATTTAAAGCCCCAGTGCATGGCTATACTCGAGTGCTTCGGGCTTTTTCCTTGCATCTAAATTACCTCTACCTCCTCTGATTTCTTCTTTTCTCCTCAGTTTTTCTTGTACACACACACAGAGAGAGAGAGAGAGAGAGAGAGAGAGAGAGAGAAACAGAGACAGAGACAGAGACAGAGAAGCAGAGAGAGAGAGAGAGAGAGAGTCAGAGACAGATGGCAGGAGGTCTCTCCTTGTCTGCCCTGAACTAGGTTGTTTTTGCCAGATTCATCTCTGTGGACTAGACAGTTGTCACTGTCACCGTAATGTGTACATGGAAGCTACTCTCCGTATGAGTTCATTATGGTGGTTCTGGTAGCTCTCTCTTTAAATTATAAAACCGTGTCTCCATTTTCTGTGGAATGCTGTGAGAATCTCATGTGAAATCATGACGTAGAGGACTGGGAGAAGATAGAGCTTGGGTACAGACTAAGGTCGTCGGAGTCACTTATCATTTTCTAATGAGCAGAGGCACTGTTTTAGAGCCCCAGCTTTGGACACACTCCCTACAGGAGTGTACGTGTATTTGTCCAGAAAGTGAGATGTGGGAGACAGAGCCGCCTGCTGACCCCTGGCTTGGCTCTGTTGTTGGATGAGAGCCAATATTACTAGAATTAGTTTTCATAATACTTTTCTCTTACTATGATAGTGGGTACTTTATGAAAAAACATGCCTTTGTTTAATGAACTTTTTTCTGTAATTTTTGTAAAAAAGGCAACATGAATTTTTTTAACCTAGCATACTTTTTTTTAAGATTCATTTTATTATTTTATGTGTATGAATGTCTTGTCTGTCTGTATGTCTGTGTACACATGTGTGCCTAATGCCAGTGGAGGTCTAAGAGGTCATTGGTTCCCCTCGAACTGGAGTTAGGATGATTATAGAGCACCACCCCAGGTCCTTTGCCAGAGCAACAAGTGCTCTGAACGATGAGCCCTCTCTCTAGCCCTCCTGGGTGAGCTCCACCTAGAATTTCCTCCCTAATGCCGCACAGGCCTTTCCAGTGGTAGACAGGTAGGGGTTGTCAGCACACTAACAGGAGCCTGAAGTACAGGAAGTTGGTGGTTGCTTCCTCCCCTGGAAACCACTTCACTTTTAAGGTCCTCTGGAGAAAAGGCATGGAGGTGTTGTTTGGGTAATTCAATCTGAAGTGACCCACTAACAGGGCAGAGTCCATCTGCTTCAGTTCACTTCAGAGTGGACAAAGGATTAAAATAGCACCAGTTCATGGGCCTGTTGAAAAAGGAGAGCAGCGCCTTCTGTCTCGCTTGCGGCAGCCTCCCCACATAGGATGAGCTCCTCACACCCAGGGAGCCTGAACATACGCCTTGCCACGTGGACATCAGCTTACCTGCATACAGTTCTTAGAAAGGGTTTCCCAGGGCTGAGAGTTGTGTATTGGATACTGTGAATAACCTCACACATCTCAAAAGCTGGTAACATTTCCAGATCAGGTTGAATGTCTCCAGAGTGTGTGTAAACTGAGCCCATTGGAAATTCTCCACTATATTTGTGGAGAAATACAGCTCAGCTTGTGTTTCATTTCTCCCATAAATCGAAGATGTACACAGAGGAGCAAAACCCACTGAGGAAATATAGAGGCACAGTTTAATGGGCAGTGGTCTGATTTCAGAATTGTTGTTTCTCCTGTCTCTTGGCTTTCCTTCCTGTGTAGGCATACCTCTTTCCCTTTGTCTTCTTCTCCTCCTCCTCCTCTTCCTCCTCCTTCTCTTCCTCATCCTCCTTGTCTTCCTCCTCTTCCTCCTCCTCCTCAGCATTACACTTGCAGGTACTTCTACCTGTGTTAGCCTAACCCAAATGGATTACATGTCCAGATTTCCTGGGAAAAATAGGTATGATTCAAATATGTGTATGGCAATTGTTATTTTCCTCTAGTAAGTCTGTCTTGAGCACCTTCCCTGTGCTAAGACCTATGCAGAATCACAAAAACCAGTTTTCATCCCTGACCCACAGGACATTAGGACAAGGGAAGGAAGATAAAATGAAGGTGGATATACAAGCCAGAGAGAGTATCGAGGACCAAACAAGAGAAGTGAAATTCATAAATGGCATTTGGGAGTTTCATAATGAATGGATGTTAAACCACTGAGCAGAGGGCTTAGGATGCTAACCGTGGGTGAGGGGCTACTGCGGACAGCTCTGGGGAATGTGGACAGATGTGAGATTACCCCTGGGAATAGCAAATGCTTCATTTGGACAATTGCAGCGATGTACAATGTCCATTGGGAAAGCAACAAGAGCACAGATAAAGACAAGTTGGAGTGATGTTTAGGGGAGCTTTTGAAAACCCTGGTAAGAAGACTGGAGGAATTGTTGAAGGGTGTGAGTAGATTGCCAGTATGATTTTAAAAGAAGTTGACAGCTTTATAGGGCAGGGCAAGGCACAGGAATGGCCTTGTTTTTTATTGATAAGGGATTGGAGCTAGGATGGCATCTAGGAGGATGTAAGGGAACCTGGACTAGTTAGATTCCCCTGGGCTGGAGGGAGAGGAGGAAACCCTGCCAAGTTTTAGTGCTAACTGAAGAGGGCCAGGCCTGTGATAGCCACCTCACCCTGCTCTTCAGAAGTCACAGGGCTTCATAGCTCTGAACTAAATCTATTTCTAGTTTTTAACAGAACAAAAGTTGAGGAGCTTTAAAAACAAAGCCAAGGAATTGTGACGGGATTGGTGGGGGCAGGCAGGAAGATTTTTCTCGTAAGAAATTTCTCAATGAAGTAAAGAAAAGGTGAATGACTTATGATCCTGTGGGTACTAGAGGAATTGAGAGTAAAGGATTGTGGGTACTAGAGGTATTGAGAATAGAGGATTACTGGCCCTATGCTCTTGTCCTATTACTTCCTCTGTATGATTGCTTTTAAGGTGCTTGCTCTAGAACTTGATTATGGCTCTGAGTCCCTCAGAGGGCTCTTTAAAACACAGATTGCTAGAGTTACCCAGGAGTCCCTGGATGCCTGGATGGGATCTCAGTGTTGCTGAATTTCCATTATAAAATTTTAGAATTGAGTTTATAGAAATGCTTTCAGCCGACTCGATGCCAATGTGAACAGTTTACTCAAGAGACATCAACTGATGACATTTCTTTTGTCCTTTGTGTCAGTAGAAGACAGTGGTTTGACAATACATGTAGAGATTTAATTTGGCCTTTATAGGCAGTTTTAGACAAAATACTTATATGTACTGCGTTTCTGGGCTATGACGATTCCACCTTAGAATGTCTTTACAGTGAGAGTGCTGGGTGAGTGGATGATGCTTCAGCACAAGTGCATTGGTTTCTTTTATTTACACAGGTCTAGAGTCTTGGCTGCACTTAACCTTTACCATAACCTAAAATCTCTCTCAAAGGCTCACTTCCAGAGAAAAAATGAAACACCTTTGTGTGTGTGTGTGTGTGTGTGTGTGTGTGTGTGTGTGTGTGTGTGTGTGTTTCCACTCCATTCTCTGTGATACACTTTAAGAAGATCTGCCTCTTTCTACCTACTTTGGGAAGTCACTGACTGCCCAGGTAGCCAGTAACCTTCAGAGATATCCCTAGTGACAGACAGATTGCTTTAATTCCAGAGTTGGACAGCATCTTCTCTCTAGGAAGCTCTGAGCATATAAATGAGCCAGGCTGCAGTGCTTTTTGTTTGACTCCCAGGGCCTCCTCCAGGCCTTTGGTGAGGAAGGGCCCAAGTACTCTAAAAGAATGTTTGCCTTTTACAGAAGAAACCCACTGTACCAAAGCTGCCAGCCAGTATCCTGCTGGGTTAAATAAAATGGGCTCCTTTGAGGTGTTTGTTTAACGTCTGAGCCCTCTGTGCTTGCCGTCACCCTAATTAGATTGTGTGGAAACTGTGGCAGGTGTGTTCGGATGGCCCAGGGGAGAGGTGGAGGAGGCTCACAACTCAGAAGGAGCTGTCTTTCCTGCCTCAGGTTCACTCTCTGCATCAGTCATCACCACCGGAAGCAGAGTAGAAGTGGTCCTACCTCTGGACCAACAAAACTTAGCAGCCTCTTGGCACACGACACTTCCGTATTTCCTGCTTTCTCCAAAGTAGTTGGAATGGAGGCAGAGGAGGCTACAAATGAAAAAAGCTAGGTTCCTGGTTTCCTTGCCAGCACACTGCATGAGATGGTGCTTGTGTTCATTATTCTAAGGGTTAGATGTCAGGAACCCGTTCCAAAAGAAAGTGAGCGGGGAACTGTGATGGACAAGTGTCCTTGGCTGCTGTTCAAGTCTTGGTTTACACAAATGTTTTATGTCCTGCCTGATTTTTTTTTTAACATCCCCAGATTCTGTACTGTTCTTAGAGCCTAAAGTGTATGTAGCCTCAAGCTGTGTATGTTCTTTATTTCTGCCCCTTGTATTTCGGGGGCAGAAGCGTGGTCTTCAGGGGAAAGGGCAATGGAACCTGCTCATGTCTGCCAGGTCTCTCATGCTGTAGACTCATGGAACGAATGTTGAAAAGCAGGAACCTGCTGCAGGTTCATAGCATTCTCTATTCAGTTATAACAGCGCTGAGCCATGATGGTCATATATGCATTGGATCCAAGCCCATGCAGACTCTGGACTAAATATCAAGTATTCACCACATTGGCACAGTTGAAGTGGTTTGTGCCTGTCTGGGCCGTGGCCAGCGCAGTGAAGTTTCACTTGTTACTGGTGAATGTCCTGCTATGGATGCCTAGGGAAGAATTCTGACTGTGTCTGATGTAGAGACAGACTACCCTGGAATCAGCGGCACACCTCACGGACTTGCTCCTGCAGAGTACAGTCATACAGATAGAGTTCAGTGTCACCTGGCCATGGCACAGACGAAGAGGAAGCTAAAATTTCATTTAAGTGCAGTTGTTGATTGGGTTGTGATAATGCATTGTCTCTAGAGCACCTGTCAGTGTGAATCTGCACCTTGGCCTAGATCAGGGCAGGATGGGCTAGTGATTAGAATGTGCTACTTACCACCTGAATCTCCTAGACCTTGTTCCCAAGAGCAGCTTAAGAAATGGTGCTTGGACAGTGATAAAAACTGCATGGTATTGGTACAGCGACAGGCAGGTAGATCAATGGAATAGAAGTGAAGACCCAGAAATGAACCCACACACTTACGGTCACTTGATCTTTGACAAAGAAGCTAAAACCATCCAATGAAAAAAAGACAGCATTTTCAACAAATGGTGCTGGTTCAACTGGCGGTCTACATGCAGAAGAATGTGAATTGATCCATTCCTATCTATACAAAGCTCAAGTTCAAGTGGATTAAGGACCTCCATGTAAAACCAGATACTCGGAATCTAATAGAAGAGAAAGTGGAGAAAAGCCTTGAACACGTACATGGGCACAGGGGAAAAGTTCCTGAATAGAACACCAATGGCTTATGCTCTAAGATCAAGAATCGACAAATGGGACCTCATAAAATTGCAAAGCTTCTGTAAGGCAAACGATACTGTCAATAGGACAAAATGGCAACCAACAGATTGGGAAAAGATCTTTAACAATCCTATGTGCTCTAATAGAGGGCTAATATCCAATATATACAAAGAACTCAAGAAGTTAGATTCCAGAGAACCAAATAACCCTATCAAAAAATGGGGTACAGAGCTAAACAGAGAATTCTCAACTGAGGAAACTCGAAGGGCTGAGAAGCACCTAAAGAAATGTTCAACATTCTTAGTCATCAGGGAAATGCAAATCAAAACAACCCTGAGATTCCACCTCACACCAGTCCGAATGGCTAAAATAAAAAACAGGTGACAGCAGATGCTGATGAGGATGTGGAGAAAGAGGAACAGTCCTCCATTGCTGGTGGGATTGCAAACTGGTACAACCACTCTGGAAATCAGTCTGGCAGTTCCTCAGAAAATTGGACATAGTACTACCTGATGACCCAGCTATACTACTCCTGGGCATATACCCAGGAAATGCTCCAACATGTAATAAAGACACATGCTCCACTATGTTCATAGCAGCCATATTTATAATAGTCAGAATCTGAAAACAACCCAGATGTCCCTCATCAGAGGAATGAATACAGAAAATGTGGTACATTTACACAATGGAATACTATTCAGCTATTAAAAACAATGACTTCATGAAATTCTTAGGCAAATGGATGGAACTTGAAAATATCATCCTGGGTGAGGTAACTCAGTCACAAAAGAACAAAGACACACGGTATGTACTCACTGATAACTGGATATTAACCCAAAAGTTCAGAATACCCAAGATTCAATTCACAGACCATATGAAGCCTAAGATAAAGGAAGTCCAAAATGAGGATATTTCAGTGCTTTTTAGAAGGGTGACCAAAATACTCACAGGAGGAAATATGGAGACAAAGTGTGGAGCAGAGACTGAAGGACAGGCCATCCAGAGACTGCCCACCTGGGGATCCATCCCATATGCAGTCACCAAACTCAGACACTAGTGTGGATGCTGGGAAGTGCTTGCTGATGGAAGCCTGATATGGCTGTCTCCTGAGAAGCTCTACCAGAGCCTGACAAATAGAGAGGCGGAAGCTCACAGCCAACCATTGGACTGAGCTGAGGGGTCCCGGATGGAGGAGTGGGAGAAGGGACTGAAGGAGCTGAGGGAGTTTGCAGCCCCGTGGAGGGGGCTGCAAACAGTGTCAACAGGCCAGACCTCCCAGGAGTTCCTGGAGACTGGACCACCAATCAAAGAATATACATGGAGCAACCTATGGCGCTGGCCGCATATGTGGCAGAGGAGGGCCTTGTTGGCCATCAGCGGGAGGAGAGGCCCTTGGGCCTGAGGGTGTTCAATGCCCCAGTGTAGGGGAATGCCAGGGAGGGAAGAAGGGAGTGGGTAGGGGAGCACCTTCATAGGGGCACAGGAAGGGGGGATGTGATAGGGAGTGTCTGAAGGGGAGACATAGAAAGGGAAAAGCATTTGAAATGTAAATAAAGAAAATATCCAATCAGAAAAAGAAAGAAAGAAATGGTGCTTGGGAAATTGTTTGCGTAGTTAGTAGATGGGATTTTAAAAATATATATCAGTCTAAGGGTATATATAGAGATTGATAACTTATCTGATTTAATAAGCTATAGTCTGACTTGATTGACTAGTGGATATAAATTGTGGAAACTTCTACCCAGGCTTCCCTGGGATGAAGATTTTTATATGTACCAGGGAGGTTCAAATCCATGTTGTAGTGCAATGGCAGAACCCCCGGGAGCTGTGCCTGGGTATCTCTGAGAGTCCTGGCACTTTCCTGGCCTTCCCTGTTGTGGAGCAGCACATCCTTTCCCCTGATTAGAGGCCTGTGTGAACATGGTCCATGTGTATTGAACTCAGGTACTGGAGTTTTGTGGTAAGCGCCTTACCCACTGAAATATCTTACTGGCTCACCGCTTTACTACCTGAGCAATTGTCATCCACACAGCCATACCATTCAATGTCACCAGCCAGTTGATTCTGTTTTGACCTTAATATCCTTGTCAGTTATAAAGCCTATGTATCTATGTGTGTGTGTGTGTGTGTGTGTGTGTGTATGTGTGTGTGTGTGTGTATGTATGTATTTTTTTCAAGAAAGCAAGTATGTCTTTGAGTTTGCTGGCACGTGATAGTAGTACTGAGGTGAGGAGAAGCTGCAGCCTTTCTTTGGTGAACCTGTTTGCCTGACTGGAAAAGTCTTTATTTCTAACTTGACGAAATCTGTCACTGATAGCCAGGCATGGTGGCTCATGACTAACCTGGTTCTTGGGAGATAGAAGCAAAAAGGATAAAAAGTTTAAGGCCAGTCTCCACTTGTAACAAATTCAAGGTTAGCTTACACTACATAAAATGGTGGCACCTTCATTTAATCCCAGCCATCAGGAGGCAAAGCAGGCAGGTCTGAATTCAAGATCAGCCTAGTCTACTTAGAAGGTTCCAGGCCAGCCCACCTTGTCTAATGAGAGCCTGTTTCCAAAATGAAAAAGGAGCAGTCAGATGGTTCAGTGGGTAAGGTGCTTGCCACCAAGCCAGAGGACCTGAGTTCAATACCCAGAGCTACAAGGTGAGACTAGAAAGACAACTCTCATAAGTTGTCCTCTGCCCTCCATCCAAGGACCATGGAATAGATAGATGTACATACACATAAAAGTTAATGTAATGATATTTTTTAAAACATAGGAGGGGGGCAAGATACAATGTCATTGACTAGCACTGCCTTTAAAGCTTTCTTCGGTGCGTAAATTTTTTCAGTAGTCCATATTTTCCAGTTACCTCCACTGTAATAACAGCAGGAAATGTTTGTGTGGAGAGAATGTACCAGTGGTCCTGTTGAGCAGAGGCCTAGATTCCTGGGAGGTCAATTGGAGAGAGAGGTGATTAGAGCGAGGGAGCAGGCTCAGGGCATGGAGACAGCAGTGGGGTTGGAGACCACTCTGGAAGGCTGTTGGGACACTGGCTGTGTTGACTGGAACCAGAAGAGCGGCCCAGCGCTATTTTTACACGTGAAGTAACAAACATCTGCTACAGTGGCGTCAGTTCAAGAGGACCAGATTAGATGGCAGAGCCGGAGGGGTAGCCCCAAGCTGACATCAGAGAACAGAGGGTGTTACTTCATCTCGTGTTACATAACACTTTCAATCTTTTTAGCAACTTACAAAACTGAGAAATCTATTTTAAGCAAATATCTAAATAGCTCATTGCATCCTTGTGTGGCTATTCTTATTCAGTTATCACTTGCCTTGCCAAAGTATTCCCCATCCTCCAGTGGGAAACCTGGGGGCCTGCAATGCTTCAGGAGATTGTGTACCCCACCACACCACCTAGTTCTAGCACATTTTCTGGATGCCACGTATGTGAATGACCAGCCGCTGCTGTCCCGTTCTCTGAGCCCTGGCAACCACTAATCTGCATCTTGTCTCCATGGCTTTGTCTTTTCTAAGTACTTTATATACGTGTGATCGTGCAATCTGTGGTGGCCTCGTCTGTCTGCAGTCTTTCACTTGGCATGTCTTCAAGGTTCGTCCACGTCATCCATGTCTTAGCTCTTCGCTCCTTTTTGTTACTGATAGTGTGCTATTAAACGGACCGCCGCATTGTGCTCGTCTGGACAGTGCTTGATGCGCATCTTGGTGGTCTTCGCTTTTGGCTTAATAGAAGCGATGCTGCAGTGGACAGTCATGCACAAGTGAGACATGACATAAGGTTTCTCTTCTCTCAGGGCTTCAGACCCAGGAGTGGGATTTCCAGGGCCTATGGTAACTGTGACTAACTTTTAAAGAAACTGCTAACATGGTTTTTTTTCTACAATTGTATATTAAGTGCTATGTGCATGTTATTTTTAATATGACATTTAATGAGGAGTGGAGTTGTATCATCAACACATCTGTGTAACTACTACTCAGACTTCTGTTCTCTATCTAACATGAGAGAATACCAGTGAACCCAGCATTTCATCCAGCAAGTACTTAGCAGGTGCTGTGAGTGGCCGTGTTGTAAGCCTGGGCATACTAGAGTAAGCAGGATAGGAGGAAGGGCTGACACTTTTATGGCTCTTACAATCTGGAGAAGAAACAAGCCCTCTCCAACGATAGATATATGAATGAATGACTGGGTTCTGTACTCTAAAGGGAAGTAGCTTATTTATCATGATAAAAGACCAGGTATCCACGAAAGTGCCCGAGAGTGTTGTATGAAGCCTGCGATGTGGAAGACGGGTGGGTTAGCTTGATAGGTATGGAGGGATGCTCCAGCCCCAGAATCACAGGTAAAAGGCGGCAAGAAAGGAAAGGCACGGTGCTGTGAGCACAGAGAACGTAGGAAGGCGGAAGGGAATGGTAAGGAGTGATCTTGGGGAAGGAACGGTAGCTCTGCCATAGGAGGTCAGTTATGGGGACTAGGGAGGGGGCTCCATTGGTAATAATTCTGTCATACAAGCACGAGGACCTGAACTCAGATCCTCTCATCTATTTAAAGGAACAACAAAATGCCAGTTAGAGTTGTGGCTGGCTATATATAACCTTAGTACAGGGCAGGATAGGCAAATCCCCAGAGTTCACTGGCCAGGCAGACTATCCAATCACTGAGCATCTGGTTCAGGGATAGACCAAAAAGATAAGGTCGGATGAAACATCTGATGTCACCTTCTTGCCTCCGCATACATACAAGTGCATACGGATCCCACACACACCAGTGCAGACGCAGGCCTACTGCATACACATTCACGCACGCGCGTACACGTGCGCGCACACACACATCCTTTTGAGATGATGAAAATTAAAATATATTTTAAAAACAAGATGTTTTAAAAGATTTTATGATTTGTATTTTATGTGCATGTATGTGTGCATGTGTTCATCATGTTTACGCTTGTGTGTGCACATGGTGCTTAGAGAGATAAGGAGAAGACACTGGCCCCTGGAGCCGGAGCCACAAACAACAGTGAGCAGCATGACACGGATGCCAAGAGCCACACCCAGGCCCTCTGCCTGTGCTCTTAGCCCTGAGCCACCTCTCTACCCCCATGGGACATTTTTATTAGTAAACTAATTCTAGATTTTGAAAGGCATTTGTCCATCACAGGAGACATTGTTACCTTTTGTTTTGTTTTGTTTTGTTTTTTGTTTTTCAAGATAGGGTTTCTCTGTGTAGCCCTGGCTGTCCTGGAACTCACTCTGTAGACCAGGCTGGCCTCGAACTCAGAAATCGCCTGCCTCTAACACCCAAGTGCTGGGATTAAAGGCTTGTGCCACCACTGCCTGGCAATTGTTACCTTTTGAAAATGAAATGAACAGTGAGGCAGATGAGGCAGATGGCTGTAACAAACCCATCTAAAAGCACGAATGACAACCAAGTTGCTTAGAAAGTATTGTTAATCATAATTTTAGAATGCTCTACCTAAACTAATAACAAGATGTAACAGTTTCTAGATAAAAAGATGACTGTGCCAAAGCTTTGTATATACTATCAGGAATAATATACTTTTTTAATGATTTAAAATAAAATTTAAGTCACCATTTTGAAAAAGAAAGAAGTTAAATATCAGAAAACCTTATGAAAGACCAAATTACAGAAAAATTCAAATATATATCTAAGAGAAAATTAGTGGAGACATGTGTAGATGGACAGATGTGGTTTAACTATGAACTAAAAGCTTTTGGCTCCAGGGACCTGAGCAAAGCATCATGGTGGCCAGAGTGTATGCTGGAGAACCAAACAGCTGGTGGCAGACAGGAAGCAAAGAGAGAGGGGATAGCTACCCAGTGTAACCCTCAGAGGAAGAAAAACAAAAAAAGCAGTTCCCTACTTCCTCCATTTAGACTCTGTCTTCTAACGTTTCCAGAATTTCTAACACAGTACTCCCTGCTGGGATCAGCTTTTCAAAATAGGAGCCTACAGGGATGTCTTGTATTAAAATTATAACAGTACCTAATTAATATAAATACTATATAAAGAAGTATGTCTATCTTGGTCAGAAAATAATGATGATTTTAAAAATGACTAATGTTCTATATAACCATAGTTGCTTTGGGTTTGTTTGTTTTTTTTAAATATTTTGTAGCCAGAATTAGTTGAATCCACAAATTAGAGCCTGTGGATACAGAGAGATGGCTGCATGTGAAATACAAGACCACCCTATGGCACAACTGACACTGGCTTCTGGGCCGTGAGGGATGGAGATTGCAGCCAGAGCACAGGGAAGGAACAGTTCTAGAGACCTCTGACTTGCTAGAAGTGGACACATGGGTATTCACGCTTTTCAAAGCTCACTGACTAGGACACTTAAGATGTGTTGTAAGTTTTACTTCAGTTCGGAGGGAAAGTCTCATGAGGATGAGCAAGACAGATACTGTAAGGGAGGGGAGCAGGCCAGGTGTGAGACAGCAGGAAACCATGAATGTAGTGGAAGGCTTCTGACTCTCCTATAAGGAGCTGTTCACACTGTCACAGCATGGTGTTCAACCCAAAGTTGCCTAGCCTTAGAGATAGCTTCCAGATAAGCTAAACTGCTTTATTTTCTTCTCGTGTGCATTTATATTTAATTCTTAACATATGATAATCAGTGCTCTAATTTTTTTTTTTGCAAAATTTCATACATTTCTATATGTCTAAATATGTATTTATAACACTTTGCATTTTGCTATGTGGTCAGTCCTGTGTAATAATAGGCTCTACATTTATAGATTCAAACAACCTCAGGTCAAAAATATTACAGTAAAAGGAATTATGTATGCATTGAGTGAGTGCAGACATTTTTCTTGCCATTATATCCTAGTTACTATGAAATAATAGTTGTCTAGTATTTGCATTGCGTTAGGCAATCTCAATAACCTAGATATTTAAATTATTTAGGGGGATGTGCATGGGTTGTATGTAAATCCTATTTTCTATGGACAGGACGTTAAGCATCTGCAGATTGTGGTATCTGGGTGGGAGGAGTGCTCCTAGGATAACAATACCCACAGGGGATTATCTGTGTGTACTGTGGTGAGTTGCATCAGCCTAAATAACACGCCCATCCCTCACGTGGTTTTTCTTGGTGAGATTATTCAAACCTATCCTCTCTTCAATTTTCAGGTGCAGCATGTGTTAACTACAGTTGTTGTGCTATTCAGTTGATATCAGAACATTTATTCTGCCCCATGGAACACCCTTTATTTTCATGTCAGACTTCATTGTTTTTAGAAATATTAGACAGTGGCTGTCTTAGTTAGGGTTTCTATTCCTGCACAAAACATCACGACCATCAAGATGCAAGTTTGGGAGGAAAGGCTTTATTCAGCTTCTATTTCCACATTGCTGTTCATCACCAAAGGAAGTCAGGACTGGAACTCAGGCGGGTCAGGAAGCAGGAGCTGATGCAGAGGCCATGGAGGGATGTAACTTACGGGCTTGCTTGCTTTCCCTGGCTTGCTCAGCTGGCTTATAGAGCCCAAGACTGCCAGCCCACAGATGGTACCACCCACAAGGGGCCCTCCCCTCTTGATCACTAATTGAGAAAATGCCTTACCACTGGATCTCATGGAGGCATTTCCTCACCTGAAACTCCTTGTGCTAGCTCCAGCTTGTGTCAAGTTGACACAAAACCGGCCAGTACAGTGGCTTAAAAATGAATAAACCACAATGAAAGAACAACAGTAAGGTTTGCAGGGATGGCTCAGTGGGTGAAGCACTTGTGGGAAGCACTGCCTTCCTCCTGGGGTCAGCTCAGGGAACTCTGCTAGCCTTAGAGACCGGCTACAGTTCTGAATGTGTATGGGTCAGATCCCTGGCCCCTATCTATTTGAGTAGTATAAAACTAAGAATTTTAACATGCAGATAGTTACAATGCTGGTGTGGTTACATGCTTTAGTTTTAGCCTTCCACTTGAATTTAATAAAATTTTCTCACCAAAGTGCCTTGCAAGGTGTATTATTCTTGGCATTTGCTTTTCTGTTAGCATTTGATGTCTTATGTGACAGAAGAGGTGCAAGACATTAGAAACAAAGAATGGGGGAAGGCACGAGCCTTATGAGAGAATTTGGAATACACAGATTATATCTAGGTTTAAAGAATGTATACTAGAATGCTGGTTTTAAAACGTCATATGGGATTAATGTTGGGTTTGCTGTTTAATGTAGTGAGCTTGTTTTCATGACTTCTCTAGAGGGGTCCAACTCTGTCCCTTCTAACACCAGCAGAAACTGAATGTCATATAATTTTTGCTCTTAAATGCTTAGTTTGTAATTTCACATTGTATATGTGCTGTACTATTTCTGATGTCAGAGCAAATCTTGGCTTTGCCCTCAAGGATTTAATGTCTGTGACATTTGTCATTGGACCTTGTGTTTTTCTTTAAGTCCTAAGTGCAGTGTTCCCTACCTCACTTGTACTGTTTTCAGTGTTTGGTGTGCATCACTGTGCTCAGGACTGCATCACAAACCTAGAGTGGGTGGGGCTAGAGGTGCTGAGTAACAGAGATACTGAGTAATAGTACTGAGTAACAGAGGTACTGAGTAACTGCACTGTGCAACAACACAGGAAGTTTACTATAAAATATTCTTCTTATAATTTCAGAATAGCTTCTTTCACTTTTTCTACTAAGCCACACATGGAGTGTTTTTGCATTATTATAGACCTAATAATATTGGGTTCTTTTCTGCTTCTTCATTGTATTAAAGTCTTAGTTAAAAATCTGTGATGTCCCTGCTTTATTGTCTTAGTCTATTCAAGATTAAAATTGATAATTACCATAGTCCATGTAGATTAATACCTCCTCAGAATGATGGTTGTCATTAGAAAAATGGATGTAGGCTGGTCATTTTCCTTTAACATAATTTGTCAGTTTTCGCCCCCCCAACCCCGACTCAACCCTGAGGTTCCCTGTGTCTTGGAGGAGACATGCGGCCACCCCAGTGAAGCTGCCTTGAGTTAGAGATAAGTCACTGCAGGAACTGAACTAGAAATTGGAAGTTTGGATTTCCTTGTTTGCTCCTTGCTGTCACTGCGAATTTTTAAAGATATAACATTGCTGCTAGCCATTTCATTAGAAAGCTATTCATTTAAAATAATCATTTCATTAGATAGAGCCTTGTGATTGGTAGTTTAAAACAAATGTTCTTTAAAATGTCCTCTTTTCTCTTTGCAGTTTTGAGAAATGGTGCTTGGGAAATTGTTCACTGGGAAAAGGTATGCATTGGTTTTATTTTTATCCAGAAGAAATGCATAGAAGTATACTTTATAGCATAATTTTCATATATATTATAAGCAAATGTCAACCACTCTACTAATATGGAAGCTGTTTAGTAATTACTATAAACATTCACGAAGCCTTCACTTAGCTACATACGCTGAGCATTTCTGTACTCTTCCAGGAAGGCTACTCTTCTGGAAAGTACTATCTAGAACATTTTTGTTTCACAGTATCTTTTGAGTACTCTTTTCATAGATTCTATTTATTTTGTGTTGTAAATTTTGTTTTAATCATCTACTGTCCAAGTAAAAGAAATTCGAGTTGTGCTATTTCACATTTGTATGTTTTAGTTCAAACTCATAGAATGAAGTCACCCATTTACATTTTACCACTATTTAAAGACAAGTGGTCATGTAAACTCAGCGCCAGTCTCTAATGATGCAGAAGTCAGTTCTATGCTTCAGAGATTGACCTCCTCCTAGCTAGGAGCTCCACCATGGCACTTGTGAGTGGAGTCACAATTTTGCAAGTGTTATCCAGATGTCTGTTCTTGTAGCCATTCCTTGCAAAAGGTAAGCAACAACTGGCAGTTCTTCCATAGTTGCAGAACACGCATCCCCCAGTCATCCTCAGTGAATAGCCTTGGTGGCCATTAGATGGCTTCTTGGAAGCCAGGGCAGTGGACACCGGATATATATCTCAGAGAACATTATCTTACTGAGACAACAAAAGTGTTGTCTGCTGCCAATTCATTTATGCTCCATTGAAGTCCATGCACTCGATTCTCCTTTGTGACATTCGTGGTCACCTTCTGTCAGTGAAGGGATAGGGTCTCTTCTCAATTAAAAAAAAAAAAAACTAATTATTTGTTGATTTTTTTTAAAAATCACTAGCTAGACTAAGAACTGACATCTCCTCTTCTAGAGATGTGGAAATTCACAGCTCTCTGCTTTCTGGTCTTTGACATTAGAATAATAAGGAGGAAAATACCTTTATCATGCTGTGTTTTTGTAGTAGTCAACACTGTTTCAAAAGAATAAAGTAGAAAACTGAACAGCTAAAAACTTTCAGGAGTACCTTGCTTTTATGGGTTATCAGCTACTTGTGGATTTAAACATTTTACAGAGAAGTCAGATGGGATATATTCAGATACAATGAATTGAATTTTGGTGCATTACATTACAAGGGTTGTCAATATAGTTAACAGAAAGATACAGTTTTGAACATTGATGAATCAGGTTTTTTTTTTCTTCTTACCTAGACTTCTTGCTCAGGTAATATACAAAGTCAAGAAGTAACACTCTTTTGCTCCATTATAAAATTAACCTTCAACTTATCCTCATGACAACCATTATTTTGAGGCTGTGCTGTTTGTACACAGATTATTGTAACTCTCATTTTTAAATTTTTAATAGACAAAGATAACAAATCACCAACTGTGGTTGCCTATATTGATAGCATTGTTAGACATTCTTGAGATCAAGGCACACTTATGTGCATCTCCCATATTATGATATGAAAAGATAGAATTTAGACTGTTGTCCAAAAGCCACCCAGTTAAAAAGAGCTGAAGTTGTTAGTAATTTTAACTAGATAGTTACATTCATAAAGTTGGTTCAATGATGAATTCAAGATAAACATGTAAAACTTATAATATTTTGATATTGGCAATATTGTTAGGAAACACAGGGAAGACCTGATTCTTACTGATATGTGGGATGCTTGCAAGCAAATCTATGTGAACTGTGAGAAGAAAGTGTCCTCTAGATGTTAAATATCACATAAGTGAGGCTGGTATGATAGCACATATCAGTAATTCCAACACTCAGGAATCTGAGTCAGGAAGATAGCTTCAAGTTTGAGGTTAGCCTGGTCTATATAGTAAGATCTTGTCTCACACACATTGACAAAAAGAGATTCAGATAAATATATAATGTATGTTCTTTCAAAATTAAAAACAAGAGATTGCTTATTTCAAATTATTAATATAACATTTTTCTTAAAAATCTATTTCAAAAGTAGATATTAACAGATAAAATAGAGAAGAGTCCAGTGTCCTGAAATGAGGCAGGATCAGTATTCAATAAGTAAGGCAAAATTGGAGATTGGCAGGGTCAAGAAATAATACTTGAATATTTAGGTTACATCTAAATCATGATTTGTGCAAAAATAAATTCCATCTGGCTAAAAGACTTAAGTGTTAAAATGCTGTTTTGAAATGCACATTAATAGAATGAAGATTTAATAAGTATGTGGGAAAGATCAATATCTCATGATCATGATTATATAAAGTTTAAACCTATACAAAAGATGCCACAGATAACTGAGGAATGTATTCCATATTTTTACCAAATAGGACAAATTATATAGGTTATTATTCTTAAAACCAATGTCTGTAATAAGCAAGAAGGAATATCAACTAGACTTAGTATCATGGCCAACCAAACAACAAAAAGTACAAACTTGAATGTAATTGATGTTTCATTCATGGTCAAACTAAGATAAGAAACTTGTGTTCCAGAATTTTTATTTGATATTACATTAATATTCTGTTGCAGTCTAGTAGTGTGACTGCTCACGATGAAAACCACATAGAAGATTCTGTTCATTTATAGCCCATCTCTACGATGATCGTAAAGTGTGAGGAAGTCTCCATGTTCAAAACGTTTTTATAATATTTAAAACTAGAATACACTAGAGAACAGACAAGTGAGTTACAATATTCTGCATCCATATTTTACAAGTAAAACTCTGATTTTACATACCATGATGACATGTAAAGTTTTATACATTCATCCAATAAATACCTCTTAAATGTATGTGCTGAACATGAACGAGCTCATAGCAGGTTACAAAATATTCAGTGGCTCCTATATCAGAAAATATAATCACAGGTGAAAAGAATAGGCCTGTGCATACTGAGCTGCCAGCCATGACAATTAAAAAAAAAAAAAATTGTATTGAGCAAGCAGCGGACACAAACGCAGACTTTCTTGGTGGCTTGGCCATGTTGCTGGGACAGGTCTTGTCTCTGGTTTATGTGAAACTTTGTACACTGAAAAATAAACTCAAACCAGTAATGTCACCCACATGCCATTGTGATATGAAAAACTCTGGCAAATGGGCTTCGCTTCCAAGTACTTTCACTGGGATTCTTAGTGCATGGGTGTTTTTTATGGTCCTCAGAAGACTCAATGGACTTGTCAGTGCACATAGAGTTACCACAGAACAGCGGGAGAGCTCTCAGATGGTAGCAACCCAGCACTCCAGACTGAAATGAAGTGGTTTCTCTGTAACAAAGATGAAGTTTCAAGAATCTGATTTTAAAAAAAAGTGTTGCCATGACAAAGCTCCCTTCCCCCCAAGAAGCTGTATCTCTTGAAACAGAAGCACCTGGCCCTGTTGCTCTCACCACACAAAGACCAGTTCTTCATTGAGCCATGCAGAGGTCGCTGCTCCGGTTTTTTGAGACAGGTCCGAGTAGAGAATCTAGGTGAATGATCTTGAAACAAGCACATTTTTCTGGCACAGCTGGGCAGCATGGCATGTAAGCTGGGTGCATAGCTGAAAGTCACAGTGCAAATCTGTCTAAAGTTCCCACCACAAGGTAGATTTCTCTGGATGAAAACCGGATCCTGAAAAAAAATTCTCATAAAAATGCAAACATGTTGTTACCTACAATTGGAAATAGTTTGATTCTTAATAAGTCCTGAATAGTTAGACAGTTTTACCCCTTTCTCGTAATCCTTGATCATAACCATGCTAAGAGGTTAGAAGCAGAAGAGAAAGTTGCCTAGGTATCTTTGAGAAGCAGATCTAAAACATAAGCGAGGAAGGGAGCTCCCTGCTCTCCTCACACTTGAGAGCTACTTGGGCAGTGAGTAAGCTCTTGGCTTACCAGGCTGCTGGAGTCCTCACAGTGCAACATCTGTAGAAGAGGCTCTATGTCCTTCAGCTTAGTAATCCAGTCGTGTTGTCTTGCCACGAATAGAGAAGCCGGATGGCACTGCAGCCAGTTAGCGATTTTCATAAGTTGAATGCTTCAACCTAACGCTCACAGAGGTGATGCAGCCCTGGTTTTATGAAGCGTGTAGTTTAATTGAAGGAAAACGTTCACACGTGGAGGAGATTAAAGAATGGTGACATGGTGACTGGAGTGGCATTCCCTCTAAGTGCCTTGATTGCAGAGCATTCGTCTTCCATAATCTTATCCTTGGTACTATTAGTTACTGCACATTATTAAAGGATATTGTGTATTTATACATATCATTTTTATAGTTGCTTTTTTTTTTTTTTGTACACCCTCTTTTGAGGTAGTGGGAATTCAATCCCCACATCCTTGGTATTTGGGGCACTTTTCGATAGTCCACATGGCAGGTTTCAACTGAAGTGATTTTTTTAAGAGCATGCTACCCAGCTCTTTCCATCTGGAAAATAGACATATGTACAATAGGTTATAAGCTGCCTCTCTCAGCCTCCCCCACTATTTCTCCCAGTAGATAAAACTACTGCAGCACCTGCCTGCAGTAATTCCCCATAATGGCTCCCACTAAGGGTCCTGTTCCAGATCAGAGCCAGGTTGTTGCTGAGTTGTAGAGAGACTGTTTGCCAAAAGCTATTTGCCCAAAGAAGTAAGAACCCCGGCAAATTACTTCCAGTAGTTTCTGGCCACAACAGAACTTTACCTTCATACCGTACTCACAGGTGAAAAGGCTGCCACATACTCATGGAAATTTGTGAATTATGACAGTCTCATTATAGTTACACAAAAATCAGGCTATGGGATAAGCAGATGTGTATTTGAGTCTCAGCTTTATCATTCATCCTGAATATGGGACTCAGAAACTTAGGATCTGAGATGTTTTCTTCCTTTCTAAATTATAAATTAAAGTGGCTGCTCACAGATATTATTTCTTCACTTGTACTGAGACTTCCTTAAGTAGGGAGAGGTGTTAACTGCAGATTCCTCCTTCTTATTTTTATGTCAAAGAGAGAGCATTTAAGAAGTTGAGATGTCAATCAAATGTGTAGAATTGATCAATAAATTTATTAAGATCAGTAACAGATTAAAAACAAATATACATTCACCTCTAATTTTATGCCATTTTTATGGAGTTTAGAACTTTTTAAAAATTCTGTGCACTAATACAATGGGTTGTATATTTTTTTTACTATCTTTCCATGCAGATAATTAACCAATTCCCAGTTTTCTTTCAGGTAAATGTTGGAGATATAGTTATAATAAAAGGCAAAGAGTATATACCTGCTGACACTGTCCTTCTCTCGTCAAGGTAGAGACACCTACTGATGCTCAAACAGTGTAGAGGATGGTTTCTCTACCCTGCATTGACCTTGTGATTTCTCCAAGGAAATAAAGAATAAACGAAGAATTTCAAAACCTCTCATGATTCTTAATTAAGCATTTACAAAACTGATTGGCTTCATGTGTGCCATGTAGAATAAGTATCAGGTACTACCTAACCCAGACTGAAGAGTCTCCTCTTTCTCTGGCTCCATCCAGATCCTTGTGGTGTGTGTGGACCACTAACTGCTTATGAGTCCCTGTCATTTATATGATGCTGCCCAGGGATTGGGCTCTGTTGATTTGTCTCTTTTCGGTCCTCATTTATAATAAATTCTCTTATTGCACAATCATCTCTCTTGCTAACTTTCCTATTCCTCGTGGTGAGATGATACAAGAGAATGGATGGGTGATTTCTTATTGTCATTGTGCCTTTCCGTAGGACAGTTTTCCCACCAGACTGAGTGCTTTATTCTTCCTCTCGAGTCCTTTCTGTTACTGAATATAGATAATTTTTGTTGCATTCACATTTTAAGATAGTTGTGAATCAGTATTCAGAACATATGGCTTTAGGATTAAAAACTATCTCACTAGTCCTTGCATAAATTTAGGATTTAAAAAACCTTACAATTAGTCCTAAAATAAACAAAGGAGAAACGTGTTTTAATGTTCTTGAGGTTGTTTATCATCATTTCCTTGGACAGTTTGATTTGTAAAATCCACATAAAAATATGGACAGTGTCCTTTTTTCAAAATCTATTTAATCAGGTCATGATTTAGAACGATTGGATTTTTTACGAGCTAGTGAAGCATAATCAGGAAGACAGTCATTTCTCGGCTATTTATAGAAACAGATATTCAAGCGTTTGAAATAACTCAGGCTAGTTATCTGACGTCTCTGTGTAGCACAAATGACTGTTTTTTAAGTCTGACTTTCGGTCCTTAGTTCCCTTTGTCTATAGCTTTGTCAGCGAGAGTTTCTAAAATGGAATTATTAGCTACTGGCTTTACTTGCCTACGTGGGAGTGAGCTCAAGGGTGAACTTCGATAGCTGAAAATTTAAGTAGAAATATCATTGCCAGTTCTGTTTTTTATTGACTTTCAATCTGAAATGTGCAAACGGAAGTGTTAGCCTGTAGCCACAAATACATGTATGTGGCAGAAACATGGAAGAGAGCAACTGTGGCTCTAATTCAAATCCAGGCAGATTCTTGGTACGACTTTCATATGTCTCTGGATACAAGGGTTTACCCTCCTATATTCTCTAACCCACAATGTGTTTCTTATACTTTATTAATTATTAAATCACTCCAACTGGTGCAGCCATGGCCTCTAACTGCCTAAGACAGGCATCTGTGTAGCTTTTCACTAAAGTTAACAGGACAGGGATGCAGTCAACTTTGAAAACGTTTTGGAGTCAGAACAAAGTTACCTTTGTAGTGTATGAGAGAAGGGGCCAGATGTACTTGTTTTTCAAATATCTAACAAATAATTTTAAAATCAATTTTTTTGCTGATTTGCTAGGAGTAAACAAAGTTCACAGCAAATTGGGGAGTTTAAGGAAAGGAAATCTGTACAATAAAATAACTCTATAAAATGTTTTTATTTCATTTAACAAATGCTTATATGTAAACTTTAAAATATTAAAGTTTCACTTTAGAAATTGAAAATTGGGTGGCTTAAAATCAAATAAGTGATCTTTGAACATTAAATATTTTCATTTCACTTCAGGCCTGATCAAAATAAGTTTTGAAAAAAAATCGGCATTAGACATTTTTATTAACATGAATCCTCTTCTATAATAATTTCAAACCTTCTGTCTCCTTTGTCCATTTGTTTGGTTTTTATTTTCTCTGTTATTCGTTTCTCCTTTTCTCCCCCATTTTAATTCTTTTAAACTGGGACATGTAGGTGGCAGTGGGGGAGATAGTGAAGGTGACCAATGGGGAACACCTCCCAGCAGATCTCATCAGTCTGTCCTCAAGGTCAGAACCACAGAATGGTCCAGGGCGTGTGTTCATGGGTCCTCACCTTAAACCAAAGAACAGCTGCACTCAAATGCGGTTGAGCTGGATCTTCTCCTTTTAAAGCCCAAATGCATGTACTTCTAGATGACGTGAATCGTAAAGGCACTTTATGAATATAGTGCTGGGTGCTCTTTGCCCCTCAGATGGGCAGATTGAGCTCCTATTATTCTCCATAGGAGTCCAAGAGATTTTAATTTCTTGTGCATTGAGTCGCATATGTTTTAACAACATGCCTCGCCTTTAAGGCTTCAGTCATCCTTCAGGATACTGTATGTGAACACTGCTAAGCTTTTCATGAGACAATCACCGAAAACCAATTACATTCTAAAGATGTTTTCTTACTCTCATATTTTAAATTTTCTACAAGTTCTGTGGAATTTCTGCAGTAACTGCGACTAAAATTTGGGCTTGTATAGGGTTTATAGAGGACCCCTGCACGAGGCTGGATGTTGTACATTTTCGTACTGCATGCTTTGGGATTCTTCTTCATCCCAGCTGTAACTTGTGAACAAATGCACATTGCTGTGATCTGTGTCGGCTGTCTCCCGGTGTCTGTTCTGTGGTGTGCATCTTGTTTCATTTTTTCCACTTACTAATCAAAATAGCTTGCTTTGCCTCTGACTGTAGTTTGTGTCTTGGATGTTATCGTGACTTGCTGAAGTGTTTATGAGCTAGCATGATTCTTGACTCCGCTGCCTCTTCACAGCCCTGAGAGCTACTGCAGTCATTGTTAGGGGTGTATTTCATTGGCCTCGCATCAAGAAGAAGTCAGCCATTTAAATGTCCTAATTTCTTAATCATTTGAAGCTCAATACAAATTGTTTTGTGCGGAGAGCAGTATTAGAATTGGAAGGTTACTTTCATTTTACTGTAAGACTGGCTATGGATAAGTATATCTGTTAATAACATTTTAATGAGTTTTACTGCTGAGAAAAAGAATTGCCAGTCTCGGTGACTATTCTGTTTGTTGCCATTTTTCTTTGTTAGCAGAGAAATGTGTTTTACAGCTTTAGAAGCCACTTACATTTCCAATGAATATGTGGAAATTATAAAGTTGGACAGTTGCCAGAGTGAGAATAACTGTTGTGACTGTGAGTTAAATAATATTTTTTTGGAATAATTGAGAGTGAAAATATTAATATGGAGAGATTTCTCTACTTGGGAAATAGCAGCCTATCTGAAAGAAAGCTCATAGGGAAAACTTGAAGAATGTATGAGATTACTTTAAAATTAATCTATAAAATTCGATGATGTCTAAGTCTTTAAAGCTTTTGTTAATTTCAAGGTGACAAAACTAAGCTTACGTGCCCATTCTTGGCACTTAGCACAGTCTGTTTCACACATGTACAAATTGGAGGTTGATTAAAAAAATTCCAGTGTTTGCAACTTATAAATTTCTTTTCTATTTATAGTTATTTATCCGATAACAAACTAGGCTACATATTATGTAGCCAAGTGATAATGAGATTGGTTTAACTTATGAATACTTTTTGGATTATCTACAGAATGCTTCTTTATAGAATTGAGGGTTAAATTTTTACAGTCAGGTCACACTCATACATCTATAGAATCCAAGCCCCCCCCCCCCCCAAATGGAGATGACTGTAATACAACTGGAGAATACAGGCCCCGAGGCCATCACATGCAGAATTCACTTAAAACCCTCAGATGCAGCAGCTTCAGGGCAAGGAGCAACATGGCCGGGTGGGATGACATTTGCTTTAGGAACATCTCAGTCAGACTGGGTTGATGGACCAATTTATAAAGTGCTTGCTTGTGCACAAGACAACCTAAGTCCAGTCCCTGAGACCCTGCATGAAAAAGCCCACTTGTGGTGTTGAGCTTGTAAGCCCACTGCCAAGGGGACAGACAGGCAGACCTGTTGAGCTCACTGACCTGGTCTACCAGCAAGTTCAAGGCCAGTGAGAGACCCTGGCTCAAAAATACATGGACAGTAACTGAGGATCCACAGTTCAGCTTATGCTCTGAGCTCCACACACCTGCATGTGTTCTCTCCCACACACATGGACCAGGCCACAAATAACACGCATGAACACACACACACACACACACACACACACACACACACACACACACACACCTCTCAAGCAAGTTTTTTTTTTAAATAGATCAGAAAATCTAAAGTGTAACATCCGCTTTTGTTGTAAAATATGTCCTTTAAAAGTAGCCTTAAGTTTTTACTATCATGTGGTCTATGGGATCTTGCGACCACAACTAAAAAGACTAAGATAATAAGTACAAGCTTGTAGAAGGAACAGTCTGGAAGGTTTTAATCAGCCATTTTGCATAACCAATTTACATGTGGGCCATGAGCATGAAACAGGACATTTCTGAGCTGGAGTTAAATCTGGATACAAACCTACTTTACACTCTCAGAAACAGTCTGTGTTGTGTCTATACAGATAAGCGGTTTTAAAGTAGCGTGGCTACTCAGGATGTAATCCCGAAGACCCTTACTGAGTGTTGTCAGGGAATGGCTGCTGGAAGGCTGATCCATGAGAGCCATGCATGAGTTGTGCCTCACACTGTCTTGCCATTAGAATGAAACCCATCAAGAGGCTAGGTGACTATAGCTTTGTCTAGAATGAATGGCTTGGATGAGAGCGAGCACTAAGTAAGCTGGTCTCTTCCTTTCCTTTCCCAACTAAATCTTTGTTTTTCAATTATGAACGACAGTGAGCCCCAGGCCATGTGCTACATCGAGACATCCAACTTGGATGGTGAAACAAACTTGAAAATTAGACAAGTAAGTTCTGTATATCAGCTCATAATCACTGTTCTGTGGCATGTGTTTAGAAGCCTCTGTCTAAAAAGGATTCTGTCTAAATATAACTATTTTCTCTTTGAACCATTGTGAAAAATAATTTGTAAACTGTTTAGAATTAAGCATTGTGGGACTCAGATTGGTTGAATATGATCTGCTATGAAATATTACTTATAATTAATATTCTAATTACTTTATATAATAGCCAATGCTAGAATGATAATAGTAATAGCAGTTCTTAATGCTTGTGTGTCTGTGTGTGTATGTTAGAGAGAGAGACAGAGAGATAGAAACAGAGAGGCAAAGAGAAAGACAGAAACAGAGACACAGAGACTATGAATCCAAGTGTGCCCTGGTTGGCCTGGATTCACTCTATAAATCAATGGCCTCAAACTCACAGAGCTCCACCTGCCTCTGTGAATCCTGGGATTACCCCATATCTGGTGTTTTAAGTTCTTTGACATGTTCACTTATTTGTTTTTCTTGGCCCCAGTTAGCATTGGGTTTGCCATACTGAATAGCCAAAATGTCCATTGCTCTTTAGAAGACATTTATCTTGGGGCTATAAATTACTTTATATTTCTATATTTTCTTTTTATATTATGTTCAGCAGAAAACAACGGTACGATTTTCTTGTTAAAACTTTAAAAGGGGCATTTATTTTAAAGACATACCCTTGGCTTCTTGGTGATTGACAGCAATGCCAGTGGGGTATTTGGGCTGTGGTAGAACCAGATCATCAAGAGGGAGCCGAACTCAGATGCTGAGTGAAGAACTCGTTGGAAGTTCTCCCTCTCAAGAAAGGAGGGAGTAAGGGAAAGAGAAAAGGAGGAAGAAGGCAAAGCTGTTCTCTTTGACTTCACTCTTCTGTGTTTCCCTTCCTTCTTTATAGACTCAGGAGACAGAGACTGTATAGTAGCCAGTATTGACTTTAGTTTTAGAAGTGGTGCAGTGGATACTTTAGAACTTTTATAAGAGTTGTTGTACTGGCTAGTTTTGTGTGTCAACTTGACACAAGCTGGAGTTATCACAGAGAGAGGAGTTTCAGTTGAGAAAATGCCTCCATGAGATCCAGCTGTAAGGCATTTTCTCAATTTGTGATCAAGGGGGGAGGCCCCTTGTGAGTAGTACCATCTGTGGGCTGGTAGTCTTGGGCTCTATAAGAAAGCAGGCTGAGCAAGTCAGGAGAAGCAAGCAAGCCAGTAAGGAACATCCCTCCATGGCCTCTGCATCAGCTCCTGCTTCCTGACCTGCTTGAGTTCCAGTTCTGACTTCCTTTAGTGATGAACAGCAGCATGGAAGTGTAAGCTCAATAAACCCTTTCCTCCCCAACTTGCTTCTGGTCATGATGTTTGTGCAGGAATAGAAACCCTGACTAAGACAGTTGTATTATTCTGTGCTAAAAGTCTGTGCTCACATGCCCTTAAATTATAGTTTGACAGTATTGTGTAAAGGGGAAGAATGACTTGCAAAAATTGTGAGATTCCTTTTCTATCTAAGAGCTTGGAGAGTGCCCCACCTCACAATGCTTACTTAAAATACTCTGTTTATTTGGGAATGTGTCACAGGGTTTACCAGCAACATCGGATATCAAAGACATTGACAGTTTGATGAGAATTTCTGGCAGAATCGAGTGTGAAAGCCCAAACCGACATCTCTACGATTTTGTTGGGAACATAAGGCTTGACGGACATGGGTAGGTAAACCCACATCCTCCATGTCGTCCTGTGCCACTCAGTGTCTCCTACGTCTGCCTACACATGTAAACCCACATCCTCCATGTCACCTGTGCCACTCAGTGTCTCCTACATCTGCCTACACATGTCAGCTCACATCCTCCATGTCACCTGTGCCACTCAGTGTCTCCTACGTCTGCCTGCACACGTCAGCTCACATCCTCCATGTCACCTGTGCCATTCAGTGTCTCCTACGTCTGCCTACACATGTCAGCTCACATCCCCCATGTCACCTGTGCCACTCAGTGTCTCCTACGTCTGCCTACACATGTCAGCTCACATCCCCCATGTCACCTGTGCCACTCAGAGTCTCCTACCTCTGCCTACACACGTCAGCTCACATCCTCCATGTCACCTGTGCCACTCAGTGTCTCCTACCTCTGCCTACACACGTCAGCTCACATCCCCCATGTCACCTGTGCCACTCAGTGTCTCCTACCTCTGCCTACACATGTAAACCCACATCCCCCATGTCACCTGTGCCACTCAGTGTCTCCTACCTCTGCCTACACAAGACTGTCTTCTGTTCTAGATACTCAGAACAATTGTTTTAAACATGTCTGTATTTCAGCTTACATCCTTTGTAAGGATGCTGAATCCTGACTCTATTCATGTAATATAATCAAAGATGTTCCCATGTTCCTGCCAGTCTGGCAGTTGGATGTTTTCAGTGATATTCCAGGACTCTAAACTATTCTTTATGGGTAAATAGTCTGTGGCTGGGTCTTTGGCTGAATTTCCTGCCGGAAACTTTTCTGTCCCAAGCCCACGGCCACAATCCATTCCTTTGATCTTTAGATCTCTAGATGCCTCAAGGGGTTCAGACTACGACAGGCAGATAATGTTTTATCTCCTCTGTATATGCTGATTTCCTAGGCCATGCCATCACATGTAGCCACTGGTCTCGGCTACCCGATTCTCATCCTACCAGCACTTCCTTGACATCTCTTATTCATTTCATTAGAATTTAGTATGCAGCTAAATTTTAGGTGCCTAGACCCAGAGGTTCTCAACCTTCCCTGTACTGTGACTCTTTAATATAGTTCCTCTCATTGTGGTGACCCTCAACCATAAAATTATTTTTGTTGCTACTTCATAACTGCAAATTTGCTACTTTTGTGGATTACAGTGTAAATATTTGTGTTTTCCAGTGGTCTTAGGTGACCCCTATTAAAAGGGTCATTCGACCCCAAGAGATCATGACCCACAGGTTGAGAACCACTAGCCTAGACCATTTACAAATATTACTTAGGCCACACTGAACAAACCAGATCATTATTATATCCCTGCTTTTTGTTTCTTTTCATTTACTCTAACAAAGTACCTTAAATTAAAAAATCTATGAGCAACAGAAATCTACTGTTCATAGGTCAGGAAAATCAAGGCACCGAATTTGGTGTCTGTTAAGGAAGTGTTGTTCCCTGTATCCTGGCAAGGCAGAGGCCTTTCGGCATCCTTTGTAATGATTTAGTCCCAGTTTCAACAGCAGAATATGTGTGTGTGTGTGTGTGTGTGTGTGTGTGTGTGTGTGTGTGTGTGTGTGTGTACACATGCGCGTGTGCAAGCAATTTACTGACAGGCATCTCCTCAGACCCATGAGTGCAGAAATTTCAAGACTTAATCACCCCTAGCATCCTAATGCCACAATATTAAAGACTGGATTTCAATATGGAAATTTTGGAGAGACACTAACACATGCCATAGAATTTTTTGAAGTTTCTTTCTTTTTTTTTTTTTCGTTTTTTGAGACAGGGTTTCTCTGTGTAGCCCTGGCTGTCCTGGAACTCACTCTGTAGACCAGGCTGGCCTCGAACTCAGAAATCCACCTGCCTCTGCCTCCCAAGTGCTGGGATTAAAGGCGTGCGCCACCACTGCCCGGCTGAAGTTTCTTTCTTATGGTAAAGTAGTTGGAGGGCAGACAGAAATAAAGGAATAAATAGAAATTGTGATCCTTTATTATTTTGTAAAAAGCAGAAAGCTTTTGGGAAAGATAGCACAGGACAAAAGAGATGAGGTGTCCTTAGGAAGGAAGGAATTTTTTAGGGTGACTGTTGTCAGCCTCCTTCAGAAGGTGACGTTTGAACATTGGTGATCAGAAGGCTAAGAGCTTAATCACATGAATATCTAGAAGTAGAGGAATCTGGACAGAAGAAATGGTGGAGGAAGAGGAATTGAGATGAAAGACAAAAGATACTAATGGACCAGATCCATAGATGTTGTAGGCCATTACAGGGTATTCTGAATACATTTGGATTCTATGAGTGGGTTATGAAGGGGATGACATCCTCCCTTTAATTTTGAACTTAGTAAGTTTGTAGTGTCCAAGTGACATTTGAATATATGTCTGAACTTTGAGGATAGTTTCCAGGATAGGCCTGGAAAAAAATCATTGAAATTGAAAGAGTGTAGACAGAAAAATTGAAAGCCCCGAGAACTGTCTAGCATGGGAGGCTGGGAAGAAGAGCAGAGACTAGAAGCCAAGGGAGAGTAAAGAAAGTGCCAAGGGGAGAGGGAGGGGCAAAGCGAGGTCTGCTGTCACTCATGGCCAAGTGCACTGTGTCTGAACATTAGCATTTGGGTTGATTGAGTGGTGATCATGGCCCTCGATTAGATCAGGTGGAGCCTGATGAGGGTGAGCCTGACCTCATGGAGAAGAATTAGCTATAGCAAGTGAGGGCTTCTTTATCAACGAGTTTTACTGCAACATGAGACAAAGCAATGGGACAGAACAAGGCAAGTAGGGTGGGTGTTTGGTGCCTCCCTTCTGTTTCCTGTCCTCACTCCTTAGCTCCTCTGCACAGCGGAGCTTGTCTAGCAGACAGGTGTGGTATCCAGGTAACCATCTGCTAGATGCCCTGGTTCAACCAGCCTAGGGGAGTGCCGCCAAAGCTCTCCCGGTTAGAATGTGAGTGATAAAACAGTAAATAAGGAACTAAGTAAATGACATGGCAAATGCACCCTGAATGAACACCCTTGTCTAATGCACCAAAGTTTCTTATAGTAAATGACATGGGAAATATACCCTGAACTGACACCCTTATCCAATGCACCAAAATACATTCTTAAGACCTTTGAGGTACTTGTTAATTCTAGGATTTTCAGAGAACTCTTTCCTTGAACGTATGGTTATAGACTAATGATGGATTTGGCCATTTGTACAAGTATCATTTCTTAAGTCTGACAGCTTTTACCTGGCCATCTTCCATTCCTTATCATTAAACCCGTGCCAAGCAAACCCATGCCATAAAGAAAACTTGGTAGGATGGTACCAAGATTTAAAAGCCTGAAGCTTTATAGTACGCTTTAGCTTATGAGAAAGGTCAATGTGAGTGAGTGAGATGGGGGCTCTAGGAGGAGTAGGCAGTGTGGGATACAGTGGGGAGCACTGAATGCGTTTCAGATGTGATCCTGAGCCCAGTCAGATAGGTGAGAAGCAGCGGTGCACTAGAGCACAATCCAGGGATTTCCCAAGAACTTTGTGGAGCCTGCTTTAGCCTCCAGGTCCCTCCCAATCCTGAAGTGCATTCCAGATGTTGACACCTGTACAAGAGAGTTCTGTGATTTCAATATGATTTCATCCCCTGGAAGGTTCACATATACTGAAAACTCAGCCCCCAATGTAATGACCAGAAACTAACCCCAAAATATCCATATAAAAATAACCAGTCTTCATGCATCTTATAAGCCTTCACAAAATGGACTGTGTTTCGTTTCCATCCCAGTGGGCCCTAAGCCTGCTGCGGGATATAAATGATGGGAGTTAAAATACAGTTTCCTGAGGATTCCTGCAGGGGCCATTTTAACCCACACAGGCGGCTTGACTTCACTGAGCCAGGAGAATATATTTCCTACAGGAAGATCCAATGCCCAAACTGTCCTCAGCCTTGGAAGCCGACTGGACCATCTAAACCCACCAGAAATGGAGGTCTCCCCGACTCATTTGGCCTTTACTGATTGGCAAGTCCTATATTCTTTATAGACTCTGTTGGAAATGGTTTCCTTCTTTTCCAAGAAGTTTTAAGTATATTTTTCTTTATATTTGAATTTTTACATTACTTTCTTGTTAAATGAAAACCTACCTTGGTTATTAGGAATCCTTGAGCCATTCAGTTTTGGACTGTATATTTCCATCAACTGACTCAATAAGTATCTGTGATATATATTGTGCCATTATACCCCTGAGTCTCTGAGTTTATAGCACCTAATAATTCACTACAGCCTTAGAGGAAGCACAGAAAGGACCGAACCTGGGTCTTATTCATGTTGTTTAACATCTAGGAAGCAAATGGCTTTGAAGTGATTACCATTTATCGAGAATGTTTTTGTATTCATGGAAAAAAGATATGCTAATCCTGTAAAATGAATATTATAAGGCTTTAGGTCTAGGCCCTTATTTCAGAATGTGATGGTAGTATCAGAATATGATATAAGCTATGATTTTATTTGTGTAGTTTTTGAGCCCTGGTTATGTACGAAGTTGTTTTTAATTTAAATGAAGTATTTGTGTGTGCTTATTAAGAGGGTGGAGGAGAAAGATATCTTAGTCACACCATTTTCAAATTATACATAAACTTAAATCTCGGGGAAGATTCATATGTGAAGATTAGCTACTACATTTCCCAAAATTGCCTGCTATATTAGTTTGCTCAGGCTGTCAAAATGACAAAACTTAGATAATTTTATCAATTGAAATTTGTTTTTCTACCATCTGGATAATGAAATTAAAGGAGCATGATAGGATCCTGATGAAGGCTGTCTTAGTTTGCATTTCTTTTGCTGTGAAGAGACACCATAACCATGGCAACTCTTATAAAGGAAAGCATTTAATTGGGGCTGGCTTACAGTTTGGAGTTAATCCATAACCACCATAGCAGGAAGCATAGAGGCATGCAGGCAGGCATAGTACTGGAGAAGGAGCTGAGAATTCTACATCTTGATCCACAGGCCACAGAAGTGAATGCCACAGTAGGCATAGCTTGAGCATCTGAGACCCCAAAGCCTACCCCTACAGTGACTCCAACAAGGCCACATCTACCCCAACAAGGCCATACCTCCTAATAGTGTCACTCCTTTATGGGTCATAGCATTCAAACACACTAGTCTGTGGGGAACATTACTATTTAAACCACCACAAACGCCATCTTTACATTTGGCAAAAATGTCATCTTTGTATATATTTGACAAAGAAAGCTTTCAGATGTCTTATCAGAGCACTAAGAACATCAGAGGGCTTCACCCTCATGAGCTCACCTAAGACTAAGAGCCTGGAAAAAGTGCTGCCGCAGATGTTATCACACTGGGGGTTGGAGCCCCACCATTGGGATATATGGGGGATACTTGTCCACAGGGAGAGGAAAGATATGAAAAATAGCCAGTATGGAGTTAAGAAAAAACCAACTGCTTCCCAACAGTTATATTTGAAAAGTATCATTGTTGCTTTAAAAAAAAAATACTTTTGAAAAAAAAAAGAACTTCCTTTCCAAAAATAGTTTTAATAGTGGAGACTTTGATAACTGTATAATGACTGCATTTCTTGGGTATTTTGGACTATGTTATTTCTAATGCCAACATACTCTGTCCTAGCACTGTTCCCCTGGGGGCAGACCAGATCCTTCTTCGAGGTGCTCAGTTAAGAAATACCCAGTGGGTTCATGGGATAGTTGTCTACACAGGACATGACACCAAGCTGATGCAGGTGAGACTTTTATCTATGAAACCTTTTAAGACTAAAGAACAAACACGGTATGTACTCACTGATAAGTGGATATTAGCCCAAAAGTTCGGAATACCCAAGATTCAATTCACAGTAACTATTGGACTGAGCATGGGGTCCCAGATGGAGGAGTTGGAGAAGGGACTGAAGGAGCTGAGGGGGTTTGCAGCCCCATGGAGGGAGCAACAGTGTCAACTGGCCGGACTCCCAATGCTCCCGGGGACTGGACCACTAACCAAAGAATACACATGGAGGGACCCATGGTGCTGGCCACATTGTGGCAGAGGAGGGCCTTGTTGGCCATCAGTGGGAGGAGAGGCCCTTGGGTCTGAGGGTGTTAGATGCCCCAGTATAGGGGAATGCCAAGGTGGGAAGACGGGAGTGGGTGGGTGGAAGAATACCCTCATAGAGGCAGGGGCAGAGGGGATGGGATAGGGGGTTTCCAAAGGGGAGACATGGAAAGGGCAAAACATTTGAAAAGTAAATAAAGTATCAAAATTAAAAATAAAAAAAAAAAAAGACTGAGTCTCTTGGAAATGCCCAATTCGTCACTCTTGCTGCACTTGTCCCAAACAGAACAAACAGCCGGCAGATATCCCTGAGCCTCATCCCGCACCCCCACACTGGGAACTAAGTGAAGGAGACCTTGAAATCCCTTCCCTGGGAGATGAGCTCCCTGCATGTGGGAACACTGAAACTTTCCCCAAGGTCACCTGAGACATGAGCGCCCAGTGAATTGCGCTGTGTGTTGATCCATGACATTTCCCAACAACTAATGCTCGCATCAGCTTGCCTGTATAACACTGTCCGTGTTAAAGTATTTGTCTTGGGATTTTATTTTAGCAAAGTGGTAAAATTTTAAATTTTGGTTTTTTGTTGTTTGTTTGTTTTTTTTAAGGAAAGTATAAACTAAACAGTTATATTTTTTGCATGGTATTTCTGTACAAGGCCGTTCTTGCTGTCTAGTCTCCTCTTGATGTTCATTGCACCCATGAGGGCTTTGTCTCTATGTTGTAATGCAAGCAGCAGTCAGTAGTCTACGGGTGTAGGAAACTCACTTGGAAATACTAAGTGGAGTGCCACTCTAAAGGGCTTTTCCCTAAATATCATACAGGCGCAAAGATGCTAACATTGGCAAGTGGGATGCCACTAGCCTGGCCGGGCGGTAAATTCCATCATTCTTCATTTGTATTGGCTATGAGAGATTCCTTTTCTGTCCTGTGGATGCTTGGTTAGCACAGACCTGGCATAAATACGGAATCATCATGTAGAGCAGAAGAGCCTTCTTTGTCCTCTGCTGTGTAGGTCAGGTTTGCTTCATGGTCCTCCCGCCCCTGCCTCCTAAGCCAGCCCCCTGCCACACTCAGTTCTTTGTTATTTGTGATAGGTAGTACAACTTGAACTACTACTGTGACCAGTAAAACAGTTGCTGAGTAGCGCCAGAGATCCTTTAGACATTGAGATGTTTGCAGGGCCCTAGTCCTTTTTCTCTGCCTCTTCTAAGCAAAGGCACCCAGTAGACGCTCGAAAAGACCTTGTTTACCTAAGTAAACAAGGCTTTGTATATCTTAACCTTCCTGACACACTCTGCAAAATGAATGTTACCCCTCCCCATTTTTCTCATTGTTTTACAACCTAGAAGAAGGTGTAGGTGGTGTGGTCTTAAGAAACAGAGGTGGCAGCCATGAGTATGCCCTATTACCCTTGTATTGGGAACAGTTTTCAGCTCAAGTCCAGGTACTAAGCTGTGACTTTGTCTCCCTCTTGAACTACTAAGTATGCAATGCTAAATTGTGCAGGTTTTTTTTTTACCATTTATCTTGTTTTGCTTTCTTTTGTTTTGTTTTACAGAATTCCACAAGTCCACCACTTAAACTCTCCAATGTGGAACGAATTACAAATGTACAAATTCTGATTTTATTTTGCATCTTAATTGCCATGTCTCTTGTGTGTTCTGTGGGCTCAGCCATTTGGAATCGAAGGCATTCCGGGAAAGACTGGTACCTCCATCTACACTGTGAGCAGTGAAGGCTGACTTGCTTGTTTTTTCCCCTTTGATTGAGATATACATTTGCTTCAATGTCAATCTTAATTTAGTTTTCGGAATATCCCATTGTTCCATTGTATCCATTGGGAACCGTGTAACTAAGATAGCTGGAGGTCTTATCTTCTTTTTTTAAATAGATTTCCAGGAAAAGCAAGTAAAATTTAGGTTCTCAGAACTTCAGAATACTTAAAAGCATACCTCCATTTCATAGTAGTATAAAATGCTCTATAAATAATACAGCCATTAACATGATAGACAAAATATAAACTACCCTCTAAAGTATATTAAATATGGTAGTTAAACTCATGAAAGGAGATTATATGTAGAAGAAAATGAGTATTGGATATATTATGAAAATATATTATATGCTTTAAAATGTTCGGACTGTCTTTTTTTCTTTTCTTCCTTCCTTCCTTCTTTCTTTCTTTCTTCCTCTTTTTTAATGTGCTTTCCTTTGAACTCAGTAACAGAAGTCTTATGTAAATGTTCATCTTGTTCCCGGGAGAGTAGTTTCAAATCACTTCTGTCTAGAACACGTCTTTATTCTCTTGCTGTTCTCATATTAACATATCCCCTCTGGGAATTTCTAGGAAGTAAGCTTCCATTTCCTTGTGATGAATACTTAGCCAGTAAATATTTAATTTCCCCAAAGTGTGAAAACAAATTTCAGTACGATCTTACAGAAAAACAAAAACAAACAAACAAAATACAGAATTTAAATGCTGTCTTTATTACATTTAACTTTTTATCACATTTATTTAGCTTTGCGACTATTCCAAGGTTTTTATAGTCATTGATTTATTATTACAGCATGAAAAAGTTATTACTGTGATCAATTTGTTTTGTATATTTCTTACAGTGTATTAGGTTTCCCTGTTTTATTTTTTTATTGAAGAGGAAGTTAATTTACTTAGAATAATTTACCTACAGATGAAAAATGTTTCTGTAGCTAAGGATAGCTCAGTGTAGCACTTACCAGCTGCTAAGCAAGGACTCTCAGAGCCCAGCACTGGAAAAATAAGAAGTATTCTTACAACTCAGATTGTTCTAGTTGCTACTGTTTTCTTTGAAGTCATACTTTAGTTTGAAAATACTTTAAAGAATTCAACTAGTGGTTGTGCCTAATTTGCATTTACAAACTGTCAACCTTTCTAACATCTGAACTTCCAGATTGGAACAGGGTTTGCAATACCAGTAACAATGGCACTGTCCCCACCCCCAAGACAAGGTTTCTCCAAGTATCCCTAGTTATCCTGGAATTCCCTCTGAAGACTAGGCCGGCCTCTACTGAACTCAGAGATCCACCTGCTTCTGCCTCCCTAGTTCTGGGATTAAAGTCATGTGCCACCACACCCAGCTCTTCTACTTTTTAGTAGCACTGTGGAGACCTTGATAGGACTAATGGGCTGTACCCACTGGAGTTTGGCACTAGGACATCAGAAGCCGACCATAACCCAACAGACACCCAAGCCATTTATTTTAAATTTTTTATTTTTATTTGCACTATGTATATTTTGTCTTATACTGTAAAAGCCATATCCACGTTACTTAAAATGCATTATGCAAAAAATATATGCTGCATAAGTGGTTATTACACTGTATTATTTAAGGAATAATAAGTCTACACATATTCCGTACACGGAGTATTTTCAGTCTAGAGTTGGTTGAATCCTTGATGTGGGACCGTAGAGGGAGATATAACTGAACTGTAATTCTACATTGAAAGAGGTGTTTGAGAATCAAGGTTTATGTTCTGAGCAAGGTAGTTTGTCTAGGTTTCTTGTACAGTGTAGGAAATCCTTGTTGTGCAGAGTTTTCTCACTACAGATAAGGCTGGCAATGATGCTCTCCCTCCTCCCCAACAGATGGCGGCGCCAGTAATTTTGGCCTGAACTTCCTGACTTTCATTATCCTTTTCAACAACCTCATCCCCATCAGCTTGCTGGTTACCTTAGAGGTGGTGAAGTTCACCCAGGCGTACTTCATCAACTGGGTAAATATGAACTTGTATTATATGTCATCTTCCTAAGTATGTGTTTTCTCTTTTTAAAGATTTACTTTGATAGGATCTTTTCGTCTGTGGACATTAAAAAACTGTCTTTAAAGTTTTAATTATACATTGTTTTAATTGATTGTGTGATGTATTTTTTAAGACCCATTTAATTGTAACATGTTCTCCTCAGAATCAGGCAAATAGCTACTACACCAAATATCCTGAGAAAAACTGGTCTTTCGCTTAGGAAACCTGTTTGGGGTCATACAGTGGCTGTAGAGGAAGGAGACCATGCATTTGGGATTGAAATATATGTCTTGTAGATCTAGTATCATGATTTACCACATAGGCAACCTTGTCTAGCCTTCTTGGTTTCTTGGAACTGAATTTCTGGTCACTAATGCTGAGATGACAAGGTATTTTACCTGAATCCTGCAATATTTGTGCAGCTTAAGAATCTGTTTACACAGCCAAGGGTTGATAATCAATCAAGCGCATAACTGTGCTTCTGACGATGTGACTGACATCTAGCTCATTTTTGACACTGAATGGCTTCATTGTACATGTTTTTTTCTTTTGAATGATTATATTGATGGTTTTAATATTGGAGCGATGATTAAACATGTTTCTTATATTTTTCATCAAATAGTGTGTGTTCTTTCCATTTTATATTAGTTAAAATTAATGAATTTGTATAAATGATATCTTCCGGCCTGATCTTCCAGAGTGTTGAGTTTTTCTTTTTGAGAAATTTAGATTTTACTTTTTAATGTTCCAAACTCAGCTGAAAGCTTTTTGAAATGAGCAATATTGGGATTTTAAAAATATAACCAAAGATACTTTTGCAGCTAGTCATTATCTTCTTGTGGTGACTGATCTCTCTAAAATGTCAGTCCTTTTCTCATCTTTGGTAAAAGATCAGTGGAATTCAGGACAGTAAAATGAGCAGCAGGCAGAGTTTACTTTCACCCAAGGAATATGTGCTGAAGAATCAAGGCATATATACAAATAAATTTAAGTTCATGAAGGACTCTCATTCACAGACATAAGGCAAATGCACCGTGAAGATCAAATGGCGACTCAGGTTCTTACTTTTTATGTAGCTTTTCAAAAAATAGAGTTTGTTCCAAATAATTACATAATGGTAGTGTTGAATAATCCTGGCCAGCTCTTGCTTTTCAACCATCTTCCTAACTAGCAGACTTTGTGATGGGTGATGGCCCTGACTAGCTAGCTTCTTCCTTTTGTGGAAGAGACTAGCGACTGTCTCCTCAATTCTAGCTCTGGACAGTTATACTGTTATACAGTATGGATTTCTGAGGATGGCTGTTCTATCACGCCTGTTTTAAGTCATAGTGGCCCTCTGATTTATATCCCTCCTCTCCTCTAGCTGGTCTTCAGTTCATAGTTTCCAGATTGACCTCTCTGTGAGCCCTCTCTTCTCATCTCTCAACTCAACTCACCTGACAAATGTATTTTCCAACATGGCATGTAAACTCAAAGCCTAGTCCAGAGATGATACGGATCAGAGCACAGACAGGAAAGACGGGAAACTCAATAAACTGAATTAAGTATTCTGCTATAAAAAATGTCAGATAATGGGGTTGGATAATGGGATCAGATCATGGCTATTGAGTGCAAGGCAAGTACAAAGAAATATAAAACTATTCCTTCTGGGGTTGACTGTCAAATATCTGTACTAGAAGAAACTTAGCCTGGGGAATCCAACCGGATGTGGTCTCTTAGATAACTTTTCGTGTTGCTTGAAGAGTTAACTATGTGAATACAGTAGTTGATTTTCTAGCAAAGAACACTAAGTAGTCACTGCACGTCCCTCTAGGGATCACTTTGTGTGTGTTGCGTAGCTTAACCCCGACAGGAGGATACCTTATTGTGAATGAAGAGTGGAAGTAAGCCGACTATCTTACCCTACATACACACAGACAAGCTCTCACCACCATACTCTCCTGTTGTTCTGGCTGAAGGGAACAGTCCCATGCTGCGTACTTTTCAGGACAGTCACACAGAATCGTGTAGAGATAGCAAGGAACTAGAGTGGTTACACAGAACTCAGTAGATAAATGGTGACTTGTGAAAAGTGCCAATGTGATTTCTTTTGCTGACCCAGTCCCCCAGTCCCTTGTATTCGATGATGTCGCTTGCTTATTTGTAGGACCTTGACATGCATTATGAGCCCACAGACACTGCGGCGATGGCTCGGACATCTAATCTGAATGAGGAACTTGGGCAGGTAAGCTCTTCCTTACACATGTTCAATCAGCAGTAAGATTTGCTTCTTAGTGGGTTAGCATGATTGGCTGTGAAATATTGACTGCCTTTGAGTTATAGGAATAGCAACAGAATTGTTCATAACTTTCATCCAGAAGGAAGGAAAAATTCATATTGTACGAATCTAATCAAATAGGAATTTGGATTAGTCAAATAGTTAAATAGAAATAAGAATTATAACTGATAGTTAATTAATATATACAGCTTTCCATCACTTATCCGGGTTGGGTCTGAGGGCTGTCAGGTGACATCATCATTATGTAAACATCACAAAATGCACTTCCACATGCTAAGGGCATGACCTCACTAGACAAGTGATGCAGGTTTATAGTATCTGCATCCTATGTTCATCCTTCATTAACTAACGCATCCTTGGGTGACATGTGTATTTGTGATCCATTCACAGCTGCTAGCTGAAAAAGGATTTTTGTTTTCCCTTCTGCCACTTTCCAACTTATGCTATTCAAATTGCATTCAGGACGGACTTTGCTGCCCCTACTGACTTAGATGGTGTCTGAAGTGAGCTGCACGAGCTGTTGCTAGCCCTCAATTGCTTGCTATATTGAGATATGTTGGAGCGGATGTTTGAAAGCAGTAGTGAACCTTTCTGAGGAAACTCAGGATATCCTGAAGCAGATTTCTCCATGACTCTAGTTTTTCTGATCCGCACCAATATACACCACAGTAGAACAACACTGACTTTTAATGAAAGTGGAATTTAAGTACGTTTTCTTTCATCTATAAACAATTCTCTTAGCAGGATGGATGTAGCGCATAGGTAGAGCACTTGCCTGGTATGCATAGGCCCCAGATAGACTTTTAAAAGCCTTGAAATATTAATGAGGATTTACAACTTGTTTATAGGTTAAATACATATTTTCTGACAAGACTGGGACCCTGACATGCAACGTGATGCAGTTTAAGAAGTGCACCATCGCGGGCGTGGCTTATGGGTGAGCGCTTTCCCTCAGCTTGGGGTTTGAAATACACATTTAATTTTATCCGCTCGGAATAGTTGGAAATTCTTGTGCAAGAAGAGTTCGGGTTTTGTCTTTTAATCTAGAAAGTGACTAAACCAGCATGGGTGGATTGTGTATTTCACAGTTGTTCTTGATTTCCTTGGACTGTGGTACCAGCTAGAGACTGACTCATGGGTCTCCCGGTGGTTAGGGCTCTGGAAGGTCTCCCTCTGGGCCTGGTGATAAAGACAATCCATTTCCCTTCTCTCAGCCTGAGATTAGGGTGCAGTATAGATGTGGGAAGAAGCTCAGGAAGGGGCCTCAGTCAGGTCTTAAGTAGCACTGCCAGTGCTTTGCTGATCTCCCCCCACCCCACCCCTGTTTTATCTTTTGTCAGGTCTTCTCTTTGCTGTCACAGAACAATGTAAAATTCTGGTGATGGAATGAAGGGAGGGACAAGGACTTCTTCAATCTGGAGAACCTTGTCCTTCAGATTGGGTGTGGCATCCATTTAGTTTACGTCTCTTTATAGGTTCACATATGCATACCTAAACCTTTCAGAGACACCCCCCTTCAGTCCTAGTAGCACGAGCCTTATCAGCAAATTTCGAATTTCTCCTTACCTCAGTGAGGAAAGTAAATACTTAGGTATTTATCATGCTCCCTTAGGCCGGTCCAGCGTGCACCCACTGTTTTCTTTCATACTTTCCCTTTAAGCCATAAGTCAGGGGGAAAGGAGCATTAAATGTTGAAAAGAACTTCAACTAAATCTATTATTATTCCTATGTACAGTGTCTGCAGACAGGAGTGGAGACCAATACGTTTGTTCTTTAGGGCAGGAGAGAGTTTGATTCAAAATGACTTTAACCTGTGGATACAGCTGATTGGATGACTTCTCCACACTGTAAAGATTTAGGAGGAACACTGACTTTCAAGTTTGCTGGGTTTGTTTGGTTTGAGTTTTTTGTTTGGTTGTTTTGTTTCTTTATCGGAAGCCCCTTCTTAGACAAAATTGCTCTCCCCCAATCTCCCCAGAATTGTCCCTGGAGCAGGAGAACCGTAGTCACATTCTTTGACACCAAGTGCTTACATTTTCTACTCATGGTTAGTCCAGAGGTAGTAAAGGCTCCTCTTTTTATGGGTTTAATCACCCCTGGCCATATGTGCAGAAGCAGAGCTCTTTCCTTGTCTGTTGATAGCTCCTTAAAGCCCAAGTGTGTAAGGACCGGGTGGGTTTGAGCAAATGCCTGTCCTTAAGAATGAGGTGAACAGATAAGGTATGGATTCTACCTTACCTACAGCCTATTAAGCAGCTGAATGACTGTTATTGTTATTTTGTTTTTATTTCATGGGACCAGACATTTGATTAGTGAAAACAAATGAAGATTTTTAAAAACTAGCTTTGTCCAAACTGACTACAGTATGTCAGTAGTTTACTTGGTCCGTTTTGTGTACAATGTAGTCTTAGACTCCCTCCTGTGACCTTAAACAGTTCCCTTTAGATGTTCTCAGTTCTGTGGGACTCAATGAAGAGAAAAACCAGATAATCTCTAAGGTCCTGATAGTGTAGTTTTAGCTAGTTTTCTATATCCAGTGATTTTGTAGGGAATGTTTAACCCCAATGCTTCATTCAGAATTTAATTTTAATAAAGTCTCTCTCAGCTTTGCCTCAATCTTTTCCTTTTTGAATTTCATGACAGACAACAAAATTCAAAGATTTATACACAGTTGTCAGCAGTGACTATTTCACAGAAATCAATTTTGTGGTAGGAATGCCTCTGTTTAAACTTACTTGGTTTTTTTTTCCCCTAGATCATCTTATGGAGAAGTTGTAATTAAATATAAATAAAGTTATATTTGTAAATTCATCTTGCTACAAACTAGAACTTACACTATTAAACCTTTAGGAGAGTCTCTTAGTAACAGGTTACACTAAGGAAATGCTTGTGTTTATCTCAATCAGTTGCCTATCTGCAATAGATAAGAACTTCTCTGTTCACTGGCTGGAGTTCTCTATGCCTTGAAGATTTGAATCCTTTTTCCTTATATCCTGTATGTCAGCAATTTAGTCTGGTGCTGAAAAATAGTCTGCAATTTAGTCTATACTAGCTCAGGGGCAGAAAATACAGTCTGTTAAGCAACCTGAATGACTCTTTTTGTTTTTGTTATTTTATTTTTATTTCGTGGAACCAGACATTTGATTAGTGTAAGCAAATGAAGATTCTTAAAAGCAAGCTGTGCCCTTATTGACTTCAGTATGTCAGTAGTTTTTACATGGCAGGTTTTGTTTACAAATGTGTGTTTGGGGGCAGATAACTAATCCTACAAACCTAAGGAGAGACTCACCAGGAAAATCTTCAGAGTTACCATATACCTAGTCCCAAGAACTAGATTACAGCCAGTACATGTGTCTGGTGGCTGACCATGACCTTTCATTTACTTATGACAAATGTTGACCTGCCTCCTTCTGTGGGTGGCTCTTGGTTAGGTAGTAGAAACCTAATCAAGCAGAGTTCGAATGGTTCCCACTCAGAGTTCACAGTCTAACTGGGGTTAATAGATATTAATTATAATACAACAGTGGTTGTATTATACAAAAACTAATACGAGGCAAGAGTCAGTGTGAGCCTCAGATGGTGGGAAGTAGTCTAATGAATAAGGTCAAGGGACAGTTCCTGACAGAGTGATCCTTGAACCCAGATCTGAGAATGAATTGAAGTGAACTCCCCAGGCAGATATGACCACACTGGCATGTCTTGTCTCTGAGCCAGTAGCCAGATAGCTGGCCAACACCACAACTGCCAAGCTGCAATCATGGGAACTCATAGAAACAAGTCACCTGCTGCCCACCACCCTCCTAATGGTACTGAGCCCTTGTGCCCCAGGGGCTGTTAAGCCTCAGGACTTAGGAAGCATTAGGTCCAGTGCTGGTGTGAAATCTTGAGCAGGGACCCAATACCAAAGCAAGCTGGCGGGACCTTCTTGTGGTGCTCATTGCTTGGACAGTTACCGGCTCTCCCCGGGACAGTCCAGTCCAGGAGCTAGGGCCCAAACCTTGAGGGTAATCTTAAGTGTTGTCCCTTGGGCTGTAGGCCATTTCCACCGTGCAGTGCCACAGGCCAGCCCCTTTCGTAGGAATCTAGCCTAAGGTTGTCAGGGTGAGCCCTTCCTCTTAAACAGGAAACACAAGCCTTTGCCGGGGAAGAGTAGGGAGCTTTGGGGATCCCTTTTGCTGTGATTGTTGTTTCTCCCTGGAGGAAACGTAATGTGATGGAGGTAGAAGACTTTGTTGTGACAAGGTTAAAAGAGTAGGTAGTCATTTGGGACGTTAATGACTTCTTCAAGTTTTAAGCAGGTTATATATATACCTACCAAAAACGATCTCTGCATTTTAAACTCTTCCTGTATATAATAGTCTAAATAAAAGTGAAAATACTGAATTATCATATGTAATAAAAGAATCAGGACATAAGAGAATCTACACTGACATGCATGTTGGGTGTTTGTATGACCTATGCCAGTGGTCCCTTCCCCACATTTCCATGGGCTAGTGGATAAAATCAAAGTATTGATGGAAACTTATTTTTTTAAGGTTAAAAACTATTTGATGGGTGGACCATTTTGAATATCAGTGGCTCCATTTAATCAACAAACACAATTAACTTTTACTCTCATTACCCTCTAAGGAAGTTATTGTGTCAAGGCAGTCAAAGCTTCCTGAAAAATATACAGCAGATTTTTTTCTAGCATGTATGTGTCACTGAAACACGTTGTTATGGTTACAAATATAAATGATGCACTTCCTACTGGCTTTATAGCATATGTTTGAACAGCTAAACTTAAGAATATTTATTACTAAATTTTGACTTATATGCATCGATCAATTCTGGGATATGGGTACTTTTGTAAATCCACCTGGTTACCATGAATCCTCATGTTCTACTCCCTGTACTAACCACCATTCTTCCAGATCAACTAAACGTTCATTTTCTTAACTTTCTAGAAACCCGCCTCTCAGCTTTCCTCATCCATGGTTTTATGTTTCCAGCCTTTCTGTGATTATTTTTCCCTCTCTTTCTGTCCCTCCTCTTGAAGCCATGTCCCCGAACCTGAGGATTATGGGTGCTCGCCCGATGAATGGTAAGCTACCTGGTACTTGCACTGATCTCTTTAAAAGCTTCTGATGTACTGCTTTGTAAACAGGCATCCCTGGTCTCCAGGGAGCCGTTTTCACAGGTGTTGGGTGATGATGCTCTGTACTGGGTATTAAACTCAGAGTATCCTTGATTTTCTATCGAAACTCCTTGAAAATATATTCTAAAGCTTTAAAGGTTACTGGAATCTTATATATTTATCTATAGGGCTGTAGGGATCAATTCCAAAGTGCCTGGGCAGGAAAAACTTGAACTCTCAGCTGCAGCAATTGCTTTCCTATGTTGTTTTTTTTTTTTTTTAGCTCACCACTGCCCCCTTCTGACACTGTGAGGATAATGCTGTCATGGACCAGATAATGCTGGTCCATGCCCAAGTGGCACAAGCTTCCTTTTACATTGTTCATTATTTCTATGTCTCTTCAGAGGCTATAAAATAAAGATCTTTAAATGTAAGGCAAACAAGTTCTAGAACTATACGACCCACAACTTAACAGTAAGTGTACTATATTTCATTTTAGACTTATTGAAGATAGTATATTGTAAGTTTAATTTCACTACTGTGGGAAGCTTGTGGTTTTTTCTTTTGTTTTGTTTTACATTAAAATCCTTTCAGCCATGTATTTTCATTTTTATCTAGGGAAATTCAGTGTATTTTGTTACTTGTATGATTTGTCATGATTTTGTGGCAAATAAAATTGAAAAATTATAATTTCTTTAAAGCTAGTGATTTTGAAAATAAGGCTTCTTCTATTTACCTGGATCTCAGATGCTTTGTGATTACATTATATTTCCACTTTTCACTGAATTCCAGTTACACAATAAGTTTTCAATCTACTTGGAGTTTATTTTAGTAGAGATTTGATAAGAGTTTTCAGTAAGCCTCATAACGCCTAGGATTACGGAGGCAGCTGTTTGACTCACGTGACCAGGGCCACCAACAGTGCTCCTCACAAAGAACTCCATACACCCTCACACCCATTGCAGCTATCTGCCTCTTCATTTCACTCAGTGTAGTCTCCCCAAGAACACAACCAGCAGACAAGCATTTTATCATTGCCTGACTTCCTTCCTACCTTTCTGGTCCCTGTGACTCTGTGGTTAAGGCTTTTACTGTCGGTGCACTTTGACCTGAGGTCAGGTGTCATCTGAATAAACCCTGCCTGCCTTATTTTTTAAAGCACCTATGGGTCTTTATATGCTGCTTGTCTATAGGACAGTTTTACCCATTTCAATACCATTAAGTACTATAGAATTGATACACATCTCTCTAGGAGACACGATTCGGTTTTCTTACCCTCACTGTGTTTTTCTCCAAAGTGTTACATTATTTTTCCAGATTACTTAAAGCCTTAAACTTGGAGCAGAGGTTGTTTCATGGCCCCAAGCACTGTTGGAAAGAGGGGACGTCATTTGTCTTGCTCATAAGTGATTTTTTTTTTCCAGAAAGTATCTTTTTGGGAAAAATCTAAGTTCAAATGAAATATATCAGCTTTTTCAGGAATTATATATTTTCACTTTGCCATTGAGTCAATGTACACCAGGAAAGACACTTGTCACTTTTATGGAAAAGGTGCTTTGCTTGTATACTTGGGTTCTCTGTCTATACCTGTAGGTTTGCCAAGGTAAAGATACAGGATTTTCTGAGGTTCTGTGGAGTGTTATGTGGAGTGGCCATGCATGTGAGCTTTGGATCCTGACCTGTCCTTCACACAAGTCACTAACTGCCTGAGTGGAAGACTGAGGCCATCAATAGCCCTTAAATTAGTAGGAAAATTTGACGATTAACTAAGGCTAGTGCTGGTGGCTCTCAGTCTGCATCATATATCTGACGTGATCATTTTCAAGTTGATAGATTTTATATAGAGAAGCCTGTAACTAGTCTCCCCAAGAACACAACCAGCAGACCTGGGAGGGAGCCAGAGGTAACCCTGACTTCGCCTGATTAGGAGAGGTGTGTTAGCGCCATCACAGGCCTGTAGACTTGAAGGACTTGTGTTTCTTTTAGAGCGTGGCATAGCTTTGCACTTCAAGCCCTTCTCTTAAATTTTTCTAGCTGATTTTATTTCAGTTAAATTGCTGAGGTTGTTAAGGAGAGGAAAATAAAACGTCTACCATTTGGCTGAGTTGAGGAACAGTAGGCAGCTTGGCAGCTCATCCGTGACTCCGTATTCTCAAAGGCCTGGCATTTGCCCAGCCTCATCTAACTGGTTTTATGTTGCTGAGCAAACCAAGATCAACAGTGGCCCTGGTGGAGGCCTGTGCCCTGCGTGTCTGACAGTGTCTGTGCTGCTGCTCCAGGAGAGAGTAGGGAAGACTCTGTAACTGAAACTCCGGAAGTCATCTCCTCAATGTCTGCTTGGCAGCTTTGCCTGGCAATGTGAAGTTGACCGAATGCCATTTACCAAGCTCGGAGCTGTCTGTTTCATTGTCCTGCTTGAAATGGCACTCACCACAAAAATGTCAAGAAAACCCACATGTGTAGATTATGTATTTATATTTGGTCCATTCTAAAGACTCTTTCAAATATACTTGCTTGCCATTAAAGAGTGTGCAGTAGCTGAAATTCTCTAAAATGTCTTAACATAAATGGTTTGCGGAGATCATGACTTCCCAGTGCGTGCCTACTAATTCCAAAATTGGCATTGTTTCCTGTTGTTGAACCATCAATTAACACGGAGCCTTGGAGATTAATTCCTTTCTACTAAAAACCATTATTTAAATTGACAGTATCAATATTGGAGGGACTAGAGAGAAAACATCCATGTAATTATAAATTATTTTCAAAAACCACATTTTTCTCTTTTTAAAAAACAAAACAAAACTTATTTTGGAAGGTTTAAATAATAGTAGAATGAATAAATGCTCCTATCAGTTAATTTAACAGTACGTGCCCTGAGCCAGCTTCTTCCCTCCTGTGCAAAACTAAGTAGATAATTTTGTTTTTTCTTAACTACTTGATACAGTCACACATTATATTCTCTTGTTGTTTTTCAAGTAAGTGACAGTGGGTGCTTCTCCCAAGGGACGGCCTTAGAGCCGGCCCTGCAGGCATTCAGTGATTTTTTTTGGTATTATAGTACCTGCAGGTTGGACTAGTTTCTCCTTTCTGCTTGGTTATTTTCTCATTTCACCGAGCCTATAATTATGTGTGGAGTGAGTGGCATTTATTTATTCTGCTCTAGAAGGTAGGCTGGCTGAAGCGTTCTTCCAGGCATGCCCTTGTAATAATGAGATCTAACCCATCTACATTAGCGCCGCTCTTCCAAGCAGTCCCCTTGGCAGTCCCCTTTATTCAGCAGTGCAGACTTTCACACAGCATTTCAGAGCTCCTCTTTTGTAATTGCCTTCAGAAATACTTGCGGTCACCCAGGAAACTGAGTCTCAGTGCTTTGATCAAAACCAACCATTATCTAGCCAAAACAGTGCTTTTAATCACCCATTCAAACTATTGGACATAACTACTCTGAGTAACAAACTCATGACTAAAAATTAAATCTACCAGTAAGCAATTTTGACTCCAAGCAAACAGGACTTTAAAAACCTGGAGGTGCAGGCTCCTTTAAAAAACAAACAAACAAAACAAAACAAAACAAAACAAAACAAAAAACCAGTGCTCTGACGGCTGGGACCAGAATGTCCTTCAGCTGAGGCAGGTCCACTAGGTTAGGGAAAGAGTCAGCTCCTGAGTCAGAAAGGATGCTGACCAAACAGGCTTTGTACTACCCTGCCCATTGCCTCAGAAAACTGTCTTGTGCTGCCAAAGGAACTTTGCCTCAGGTTATCTGGGCGATGAGACACGGATCAGGAAACCAACCTCTACATGGTGGCTGTAGGGTGGGCTGTAAGCTTGCCCAGGCTGACCCATTGTGCAAGTGCTATCCCAACTGTTCTTTCTTTACATCCAGTCTGTCATGCAGTATCTCAGGGAGCATGTGTCACTGGCTCGGGTTCACCCAGCCTCCAAACCAGAAGAGACTCCCAAGACAGATGGGGATGTTGTTTTAATCCACACAAGTCATGAAAGTATTAAAGAGAGTAAAATACACCTTTCTCCTGGGACCAAGATTTTACCATTTTAAAACTGAATCATCTAAATAGAAAGATGAGTTCTCCCAGAGCTGGGACTCTGCTTCTCTGTGATAATTGCCACAAGGTAGTAATTATGCAGCCTTACGTGTTAGAGTGTGTCCTCAGCTGAAGGACTTGCTGGCCCCAGCAGTCAGATCCCTGCTTTTTTAAAAGCCAAGAGTCAGTCCAGATCTTATGGGACAATGATTAGCGGTGTTTCCGTGTTTCTGTACAGTTTAGCCTGACAGCATCACCTATACTAGCAGTAATTTCACTGTGGCTGGAGAGCTCTTGCCCTGTGGTTCCCATGGGTTTCTTTCCTTGGAACAACTTAAGGGAAAAATGCCAGAAGTCTCCTTTCAAGGCCTGTTCCATTTGGAAAGGTTTATGAACATGAGAAGGCTGTGCTAGAGCAGAGGCGTGAAGGGAGGGCCTGCCACCTAGTGGTCGAAGATCTAAAACACACTCTTGACTCTAAGGAACGTGAAAGAAGCAAGCCACTGTGTGAAAAAAAATCGGGGGACGCAAAGAAAGAAATGCACAGAGCCTTGTGAATGGCTCACCAGAGAGTGAATGAGACTGGGTAGAGGCTGCCCACGAGCAGAGTGTATGACCTTCCCATTGAGGCCTGCAGCTTAGCTGCTGAGGAGGAAGTGCTATGGAGCTCAAGGCCCAAAGTCACGTTATAGCATCCCCTAGGAAGGCTCCCTGCATGTGAGAACCAAAAGGAACCACCCAAGGGCCACATCAGTCTTAGATCCAGACTTTACCTCTTCCCTGAAGCTATGCACTAAGCAAAAATTAATTCTAGAATATAAGAAAAGCCATCTCTCCAGGGACCCGAAACGGGAACATATGTGGTCCTGGGAAAATGACTGGACTATAGTCAAGAAGGCTGGGGATAGCAGAATTGGAGGTTAAGCAAGTCCAAGAGTGACTGGCTAGCCACAGGCCTGTTCCTAGAGGGGCATGGATCTGGACAACAGTCTGCCTTTCAACCTTTGACTAGAGGATCCTGCTGTCCAACTCTTCCTGGGGAAAGACGACTCTAGACCAGTGGCTCTCAACCTTCATAATGCTGCGACCCTTTTATACAGCTCCTCACGTTGAGGTGACCCCCAACGATAAAATTATTTTTGTTGATACTTCATAAATGTCGTTTTGCCACTGTTATAATTGCAATGTAGATATCTGATATTCAGTATATTCTATATGTGGCCCCCATGAAAGGGCTATTGGACCTCTAAGGGGGTCACAACCCACATGTGAATAACTACTGCACTAAACTATGTGTTGAGTTTGGAGATGGAAGTGAAAAGAACGTAGCTCTCTTACAGTCTGGCCTGAATTAAGGACACGCTTGTCCTGGTACACTCCTGGCCAAAATAGGGTCACGGTAACAACAGTCCTGCAAGTGGCTAGATACATGTGTCATGTGATGCTAGCAGCAAGCTGTCTCCTCGTTCACACTCGGTTGCATTAAATCAAGAAAAATGATCTTCAGAACCCTTGGCTCCACTCAGTTGCACACACGTCCAGATTCTTCATTGTGACCCACTCAGAAAAGTAGTCTTGGACCCCATATCCTCTACCCATATTAAGAATGAGAACAGGCTTACAACAAGTTAAAGGTATACATAAAACACAGAATCTGAATTCTGTCTGCTAAACCTTGCCTGGAGAATTCTAATTTTCTTAAAGTGAAAATATTTAGACTTGTGTTGAAAGTTGTATATTTTTATCTCTTTAACCCTGAGTTCTAAGCCAGAGACAGTGACATGTACTTACAATCCTGGAATGTATAAGGTTGAAGCAGGAGGATTACTAGAAGTTCAAGGCTAGCACAGGATACAGTAACAGGACAGCTAGAGTTGTCAAGACACTGTCTCAGAAAAAAAAAAAACAAAACCAAAGTAAAGCAAATACCTCTGTGTGCACCTCTGTGTGCACATCTGTAGCAATTTGGGTAGTTACACACAATCCTGTGTACTGGGGACATCTGTGGTATTCCTTTGTCCTGCCTGCCTGGAGAGTAAAGTACATGCTCAGCCAGCCATTCTCTTTGAGCTCATCTGAGCAGGCATCCTGCTCTCCCTAACCTGTTCCCTGTTCCCATTGAAATGGTGACTTTTGTAAGAAAAAGATCTGTGTGGTCATACCACAGCTCGTGTCTCTGTTCGTGTGCATGAGGTGTGTATGGACCCAGTGTGTGCGTTGTGGGTTCGTGTCGTATATGTATATTTCAAGTGGCTAGCATAGATTTTGTTACTGCTTTCAGTTTAAATTCATTAACACAGCAACTTCAAAGGGAGTAAAAAAAAAAAATTTTTTTTTCCTCTCTCCCCGGTCTTACATACCTCAATTTCTATTTCTAAAAATAACCAAAGTGACCAATTTGAGGTATATTTTTCTATTGTAGATTTATTCCACAATAACCATGCATTTGTCTCGTATTTTTTAAGGAAGCCCATATTGTTTGTATCAGCTCCTTATCTGATACTTTTTCATATCCAGCAGAGAACTCCTTCTGGACAGCGTTCTGTCCTGTGGACGCCACACGTTCTTTAAGTGGCATTTCTGTTTATTTCTGATGTTGTTACCTTGAGGAACCCTAGAGAAAAGTTATTTCCTTCTAGTCAAAAGAATGGAATCTCCGTACCCAGGGGCCTATGCTCTAAGACCAAGAATAGACAAATGGGACCTCACGAAATTGCAAAGTTTCTGTAAGGCAAAGGACACTGTCAATAGGACCAAACGGCAACCAACAGATTGGGAAAAGATCTTAACCAATCCTATGTCCGATAGAGGGCTAATATCCAATATTTA
>CM052712.1:55044681-55069390 GCA_028551405.1 Uromys caudimaculatus | reverse complement strand
GGCCTGGAGTTCAGACCACTAACCAAAGAATACACATCTATTGACCCATGATTTGGACTACATATGAGGCAGAAGAATCACCTCGATGGCCACCAGGGAGAAAGGAGAGGACTTTGGGCCTGAGGGTGCTAGTGGCCCCAGTAAAGGGGATTGTCAAGGTGGGAATATGGGAATGGGTGGGCGGGTAGGTGGGAGGAGGAATTCCCTCACAGAGGCGGGGAGGGGGAGGGGACACGGGGTCCCAAAGAAAAGGGGAATCATCGGAAATGTAAATAAAGTATCAAAAAAAAAAAAAAAAAAAAGAATGGAATCTCCCTCTGGGTGGAGAACAGCCATGGACTCCTCTCTCAAGAGCTGACCCAGTGGGTCAGTCACCTGAAGGGTGGGTCACCTTCAGTCATACTAAAGAAATGGATGGGTAATTATTCTTTTCCTTCCCCACATGTGGGCTCCCTGTGCAGTCAAGTCCCCTCCTCCCCCCATGTAGCTGTGAAGCCTGCCCTCCTGTCTGAGGCCTCACTCATAAAAGCAGAACTTTCCCTATTTCTTCTTTTCTTTCTCTCTCTCTTTATATACACTTGCCAAACAAAGCATGTGCAGGGAGGGCATGCTTTCCCAGGTTCTCTGGGGTTTTTGTTAGTGGTGGTGGTGTCGTTTTATTTGTTTGCTTGGTTTTTGAGACAGGATCTCACTGTCTAGCTCTGGCTGTTCTGGAACTCACATGGAGACCAGGCTAGCCTCCAACTCAGAGATGGGGCTCCTCTGGCCCCTTACTCTTTATGAAGCTACAGCTCGCCACGCCCAGCCTGCACATTCACTGCAGCTGCAGAAACTATGGCTCACTCTCTCCCCATGTTTGCATCTTCTTCTTCCGGGGAGCTGCAGAGATCTACAGCTTGCCTCCCTGCCTTTTAGACTCTAATACAATTTTCCTCGAGGTTTCTTCTGAGCCTGGTCTGAAATTCTTTTATTAATGGAGCTAATAACTCAGAGGAGAGACCCCATTTTTCCCTATGACAATATTTGGATATTGAAAATGTACTGGGGAAAGAATGTTTGTACATGCAACATTTTGTACCAAGCAAATAATTATTTTCTAGAACAAACTTTACTGAATTGAAGGATTTTAGTTTAAATTTTACCCATTACTCTTTTTAGGCTAGTTTAAACTTAATAATTCTCCTGCCTCAGCCTCCCCAGAGCAAGGATTCCACCACACCCTGCTTCCAGTTGTTTTATAAAAACTGTATGACTCAATTTCCACTTTCACCCAGGACACACACTTCATTCTTTTTCCACGATGCTAACAGCACAGAGCCGACAAACCTTGTTTTTGTCAAATCAATGTTTATCTTTCCTTTGTCTTGTTATGAAGCTAGTGTGAGTATCTGCTCTGAGATATCTGGTGTTTCCCTCTGTGTAAGCTGTGAGTTTTGGCTTTTTGCCTGGTGTTCTGTTGTCACTGTTGACCTTGTTCTGTTGTGTCCACAGATCTTTGTATTTTGTAGGAATTTACCCCCATCATATACATTTGATTTTTTTTTCCCCACAACTCACCCTGCAGCTTTTGATTTCCCTTCAGTTTCTGCTCTGCAAAAATAATTACTGTTACACAGCCAGCTCTGCTAGTTAGTATCTGTGCATTTTGTTTGGGGACTCAGACAGGACGCCTAGGCCTTTCCCGTGAGGGCTTTTTAACAAACTGTTTGTGCGAGATTGAGGTGGAAACGATGGCTTGGCCTTATTCTGTTTTCTTTTTTGTTTTTTGATTGTCTTAGTTTGAGTTGAATTTTGAAATTAAAAAATCTGTAGTCAAGTGAGGTTGTAGCTCATTGGTTATATACTTACCTAGTGGACATGAATGAATGAATGAATGAATGATGAATGATGAATGAATGAATAGAAAGATAGGTATTGTTGATTAGGCTGGGCACTTTCTGAGTTTTCTGTTAATGGCTGTGTTGACTCTCCATTTTTGCCTAATTGGGAAATAAATGCTTACAAACTTGTGAGGCATGAAGCTACAGGAAGCTGCACATGTCACAGCGAGCTAGGCATGTTTTTCCTCTTAATCTTAGCTGTTCCATGCCCTGCTTGCTGCTTATTGCAAAATGCCACCATGTCTTGGCCTTTTTATGAGCAGGGTGCTACTTGAAATTTTCTAAGGAGAAAGAAAACCAATGTGACATGTTAATGCTGGTTTCCACTTTTATAGACAGACAATTTGTAAATGAATATCATTTTAAATATTTATACTTTTAACATGGTTCTTATTTTTAAATATTGGGAGCTTCCTAATTTTTTTTTTGGTTTGCTTGTCTTTTCCTTTTACTACAAGAAGGTATTTTGTAGGATTAGGGGAGATGACTCTGCCTGGATCATCCTAGTCAAGCTACTATGTGTGTTGGATCAATAATAGCAACTGAATTTATGGAATGAATGAATTCTTGGTAAAAGTAATAAGACACATTTTAAAATTTATAAAGACTTTTGGATTTTGGAACTTTTTGAATGAAAAAGTATGTATATTGCAAGATGTAGCTAAATATTCCCTCATGTTTCAGCCTCCCCAACAAATAAAAATAAAGCTATGAAACAGGAGGGAATATATTTTAATAATGGGAATATTTCATAAAAGCACAAGTAGTAAACTTTTACTTTTTCTAGTAATTGTACCTATTTTTTCATTAATTAATTTATTCACTTTATATTCCAATTACATCCTCTGTCCCTCCTCTGGTCCCAGGACCACACTCACAGACTGCTCCCCCAGCTACCCCCTCCCCTTCTCCTCAGAGAAAGGGAAGCCCCCCCCCCCCGCCCCCATGGCTACCAACCCACCCTGGCATATCAAGTGACACCAGCCCTAAGGTCATGCTCTCCCACTGAGGCCATACAAGGCAGCCCAGCTAGGGGGAAGGGGATCCAAAGGCAGACAGCAGAGTCAAACATAGCCCCACTCCAATTGTTATTATTAGAGGCCCCACATGAAGACCACACAAATGTGGAGGGGGCCTAGGTCCAGCCCATGCATACTCCTTGGTTGGTGAGTCAGTCTCTGTGAGCTCCAATGGGCCCAGGTTAGTTGACTCTGTAGGTCTTCCTGTGACGTCCTAGACCCCTCCAGATCCTTTAATCCTTGCCCCCACTCTTCCACAAGACTCCCTGGGCTCCACCTGATATTCAGCTGCGGGTCTCTGCATCTTTACCATCTGCTACCGGATGAAGCTAGGTTCCCTCTGCCACCATAGCTGAGTGTCATTGGTAGTGCCAGGGGTTGCCTCTCTCCTGTGGGATCAGTCTCCAGTTCAGCCAGTCATTGGCTCACTGCTCCCTCGGTCTCTGCTCCATCTTTATCCTGCACAGCCTATAGGCAGGACACATTTGAGGTCAAAGGTTTTATGGGTGGGTTGGTGCCCTCCCTTCTACTGGGAATTAATACCTGGCTATAGGAGCGGGCCACTTCAGTCTCCATATCCCCAGCTGCTAGGAGCCTCAGCTAGGGTCACTCCATAGACTCCTAGGAGCCTCCCCCATCCCAGGTCTCTGGCTCATCCCAGAGATCCCCCACACACACACACACACAGATTTCTGTTCTCTCTTCCAGCCCTTTCTCCCCACCCCATCCCCCACTCCTTCCCTCCTCACACCTGACCCCTGTCTCATTTCCCCTCCCCACCCCTCGTCCCACCCAGTTCCCTCCATCCATTCACCAAGTTTATTACATCTATTTATTCTCTGGGAAGGGGGTGCCATGTGTGCCCTAGGGAGGTCGGAGGACAGACTGTAGAATCAGTTCTTGCCTTCCAGCTCAGAGTCCCAGGGACCACCCTCAGGCCATCAGGTTTGGCACCCAGTGCCATTCTCCAACTGAGCCATCTCATCAGTCCCAAGAGTAAAACTATTCTTTATAAATGATGATATTTTTAAGAGAAATGTGTTAATTTTTCTATCTACCCACTGATAAGTCATTTAGAAGTTATTGGATTCCCATACTTAATACTAAACCAGTAGGACCAATGGTGGTTTTGAGAGTCCTTAAGTACAACCTGCTACCAGCTGTCTTCTATAATTTTGGTAACTAACAGGCCAGACATGGATATTTAATAGAGGAAGCGATGTAGTATTACACACACTCGTCCATCTTCCCTCCTCAGTTGTGGGGAGGATACTGGTTACTTTCTATTCTGCTTTCTTCTGTGAACTCTTCTCCAGGCTTGTGCTTTTAAAATGTGAAAGACAGCCTTGAAACTTGACATATTAGCATTGTCAAAACTCTGTAACTCAAAATTAAATTATGATTAAAACCTTCTAAATTGTAATGACTTGTTTCTTGGAAAGGTTATTTTTTTCCTCAGTAAATTCTGAAACAAGAAAGACAAAGCTCATGTGTGTATTTTCAAGGTGCACTTCAAAGATCCTTTGAAGTAGTCTGACATGCCTACTTAAATGCTCCTTGGTTTTTGGTTTGATTTTTTTAAAATGTATGGTCCTTAGATTAACAATAGATAGATTAGAAAATTCATATAGATTCTACTTGTTTCTAGCAATGTACATAATTCATTTGTTAAAGTAAAGACCCAGCCACAATAGAGATCCCATACAGGGTCATGGTTACTTTCCTTTCTTTATAGGACAATATGATATACTCCAAAGTGTTTTTTACATATATTTATAATTGTTGACACACTATGTAAATAGTTCATTGTTCCCCCTTCTGCATTTCATATGATCATTTGTAATTTGTCACTACACAGAGTTACTATGTGGCCAAAGTAAAAACTATTTTAATAACTTTATTAATCTTTAGAATATCTTTATGACAGTCATGAAATCACTTATTTGACTGTCTTGAGAGTAGTCACCCATCACTAGAAGTGGGTGAGTAGGCCTGTATAAGTGAACCAACTTTGCTTTATTTTTCCTCTTTAGGCAGAGCTCACAGTTTGGAGATGAAAAAACCTTTAATGATCCGTCATTGCTGGAAAATCTCCAGAATAACCATGTAAGTGACGTCAGAGTATTATCTGTCCCTAGGAGATGAGCACTAATGAATATTTCTCAGATTTCCTTCATGGTTATTTCCCTCATTTTTTACTTACATGCTCTTTTATTTAAATTGATCTTATTTTATGTGTGCTAAAGTCCTAAATGCCTCCCCGTATCCAGGTGCTTATATCTTTCCCTAGAGTTGAAGAATTTTCTGCTGAGATTTTATTGAGTCTATTTTCTGTTCCCCCCTAAATAGGACGGGAAGTTGGGATACTGTTAGACTAAACAGAATTTAAATATTATTAAAACTAGAAGAAAAATGAAAAGTCTATAGAAAGCAGTGGGGGAAAACCTAAAGTAGAAATGAAAGCGTTGTAGATATGACCAATAGAGAGGGTGGAGCAGACCAGTGCAGAACGATCTAACCTTGCTGAATAGGATAAAATATGTAAATGCCAGTGAAGACACTTTTTAAAAAAAAATAGCCCAAAAAATTCAATTAAACTAAAACACAAGGTGCTATATCATCAGTCAAAATGTCTCCCTTGCTCATAGTATTAGAGAATGCCTCTCTTCTCCCTCAGGGATCTTATAGATCTGACTTAGCTCTGTTGGTAAGCAAGCACCTGCCTTTCTTGGTACTGACTTACAACACAGCCGGAGTAGCAACTGAAGTTAACTCGTACCTACATTTCCCCTGCCCAGACCATTACAACCCTTCTGTAGTGCTGCCTCAACTTTCTGCCCGGCTCCTGGTTTGTGTCTTAACTGATGGCATGCTGCCCTGGAATGCAAGTCACACCACCTCCCTAGCTTCTGCCATCCCTCACCAAGTCTCCTGATGGGGCCCCCACCTACATCACCATTCTGCCTTGAGTAACTTTTTCTTTCTTCTTTCATTTTTTTCAAATACTTCCATCTTCCCTCCTCTGGGGCCTCATTAGTTCCATGCCGTTGGTCCCCAGTGGAATTCTCTGTGCTCAGTTCATCATTAGCCTAGGACATCTTCCATACATCTATCTCCATCTCCCATGAGCAGCCACCAATGCCTGTCACCCCCCATGACATTCACATATTCTCTTTACGCTCCTTAGCATGCTGTAAACAAACAGCACTATCACTAATGTCCGCTCTGTCTCCCTGCAAGTCTAAGTAAGCTTCATGTGGCTGGGACCATCTGTGCTTTCTCCACTCTCTTGGCGTAAGCAGTTTTTGTTTCCATAACTTGATTTAACCTTTGCAGTTGGTTCACTTTATAATGGGAAGTTATATGAACATGGGCACACATTGTTTTTCTTTATTAACTTGAATGACATTTCTCTCTAGAAGCCAGACATGAAGATGTTTAAGATTTAGTGTCTAGGTTCTTTTCTCATCAGATCTGAGATACTTACAGAATGGATTCAGTCTTCTATCTCCCTCAAGTTCCAAGAGTTGATAGTGCTCAGTAATCATTTGTGATATATACATAAACACACACACACACACACACACACACACACATGCATGTGCACACACGCATCATTATTTACTGGGTTAAGGTAGCCATTTTTGGAGAGAGGGAAGACAGCATTACAGAGAGACACACAGATCATCACCATCCCTACTTAAAGGTTAGATGCCTGAAATTTAAATGTGGCTAGAAATTACAAACAAGCAAGTGAACATTTTAAATATCTCTTCTGTCCTCTAAAGGCCAAATTCATCATCTTCTTCTACCATTTCTACTTAGAAGCACAAAAATCATGTTAAATAAATGTTTGCATAATGAATGAGGAAGTACAAAAATGAATAAGTTGAGTTCCAAATAGGTTTTCTTCATAATAGATACTGGCTGTGATCCCACACCCCCAGTGCTCCCCAGCTGTACTCTTAATAAATGACCATGAAGCCGGGCAGTGGTGGCACACGCCTTTAATCCCAGCACTTGGGAGGCAGAGGCAGGTGGATTTCTGAGTTTGAGGCCAGCCTGGTCTACAGAGTGAGTTCCAGGACAGCCAGGGCTACACAGAGAAACCCTGTCTCGAAAAACCAAAAAAAAAAAAAAAAAAAAAAAAGACCACAAAGTATTATTTCTGCCGTTAGTGTCAGATGTTTAAATAAAAGGGAATGAATTGTGTATTTATTCCTCACAGCCAACTGCACCTATCATCTGTGAATTTCTCACAATGATGGCTGTCTGCCACACAGCTGTACCAGAGAGAGAAGGGGAGAAGATCATTTATCAGGCAGCATCGCCAGGTATACAGGAAGCAACTATGGGGTATTTTTCTGTAGAAAATTGTTCTGAAATTTGGTGTTATGGATCTTAAATTTTCAATTTAATTTAAAAATGGAACATAACCAAATTATGGTTTCATATTTTTAAAATCCTAGTTAGAAACTTGGCTTTCAGGATTAAGTGTGTGTGTGTCTGTGTGTGTGTGTGTCTGTGTGTGTCTATGTGTGTGTGTGTGTCTGTGTGTCTGTGTATGTATGTCTGTGTCTGTGTGTCTGTGTCTGTGTATCTGTGTGTGTCTGTATGTCTGTGTCTGTTTGTCTGTCTGTCTGCTTATCCCTCTCAGCAGTGTCAGGACTTTGTAACACAGTGAGGAAAGCAGCTAACATAAACTAAAGCGTCTGTGTACTGTAAGTGGTTCAGATCCCCAAGTACTGGAATTAACAGTCAACCTTTAAGGGGGAAAGAATAATATGTGAAAAGACTTCCTGACATTTATTAACTCCTGAGAGTGGTGTTCTCCAGCATATGCCTGACGAAGGGGTCTTTTCAAGTTGCCCCTTTTGGGAGTGGATGACTGACAGTGGGTGACTGACAGTGGATGACTGACAGTGAATGACTGACAGCGAGCGACTGACAGTGGGTGACTGACTGACAGTGGATTACTGACAGTGGGTGACTGACAGTGACTGACTGACAGTGGGTGACTGAATGACAGTGGGTGACTGACAATGGGCAACTCACAGTAGGTGGCTGACATTGACAGTGGGCAACTGACAATAGATGACTGACAGTGGGTGACTGACTGACAGTGACTGACAGTGAGTGACTGACAGTGGATGACTGAGTGACTGACAGTGAGTGACTGACAGTGGGTGACTGACAGTGGGCGGCTGACAGTGGATGACTGACAGTGGGTGACTGACAGTGGGTGACTGACAGTGGGTGACTGACTGACAGTGGGTGTCTGACAGTGGGTGACTGACAGTGAATGGCTGATAGTGAATGGCTGACAGTGGGCGACTGACAGTGGGTGACTGACAGTGGATGACTGACATGTTCAGGAACATGATGCTCATTCCTCTGGTGTCATCATATACATAAGACAGATTGGATTTCAGAGCATATTGAGACAGATTTTAACAAAGAAGAGAACTGTCGATGTCTTTCTTTGCATATGTTATACTTTTCTGTCCTCTATTTCTTTCACCTGTTTCCTGCCACAGACGAGGGAGCACTGGTCAGAGCTGCGAAGCAATTGAATTTTGTCTTCACAGGAAGAACTCCTGACTCTGTCATCATAGATTCAGTAAGTCACTTGTGTTTTAAGGGCTTTTTAAAACCTGTGTAATACATTCATGTAGCTTCAGAGACAAAGGCAGTAAGGAAAAGATTACAGTGAAACTGACATTTCCTATTCAGGAGCACCACAGTCATCCTTTGTCCGGTTCTTTAAACACTTAACAAAATGGTGGCTGATAATATGCTTGGTAGACAATATCGATTCTTCCAAACTAGACAGACATATCTACTGATTTTCTCTTCTACTAAATGGAGATTTATCTCCCTTGAATCATCCTCCCATTTATTTCTTCTCTAGATTCCAAACATTATTAAATTTTTGGTTATGTAAGTATCCGGAAGGGTGGGCATAGTACATTGGCCTGCTATCCCAGTGCATGGGAGGTAGGAAGCAGGAGAATCTGGAATGTGGAGCCAGCCTCAGCAACATAGCAAGTTTGAAGTCAGCCTGGGCTACATGAGGTCCTGTCTCAAAATAACAACCAACAAAGAAGTAATTATTTAGGATCTGCTTTTAAGTGGGCAGTTCTAAACAGACACATGACAGAAGGTGATATCCAAGCAGCTACATGACAGACTACACGACAAGTTACATGGCTAGTCATCAAGAACATGCAAAAACATAATGAGGCATGATTATGTTCCCACTGAAGAGGCTAAAATATTCATAGAAGCAAATGTTAGTGCATTTTTAAAGAGTTTTCTGAAAAAGGAAAGCTTACCTTGATCCCTACTCACTTCTCAGTTACTGGGAGGAAAGGAAGTTTGTGTCCACTGAGGACTTACCATGGAGTGTTCATGGTGGCTGTGGCCATGGTTTCCCCAAACCAGAAACAAACAGAACACACATCAGCAGGGGAGGATGCACAGTCAGGGATCCATGCGGCAATCTAAATAATAAATGAGAGGGAATGCTTGGCTCTGTAGCAGTGTGGCTGGATTGTAGAGCCTTCCTGTGGAAGAGGGGAATGGCAGGCACTGCGGAAAGCCTCCTTGACACACCCATCTGTGTGCAGCTGGAAAGTTTGCAGATGTGATTTATAAAGACAGAATTTTGAACAGTGATTGCCTTGGGGCAAGGAGAAGATTGATTGGAAATGGAACACGGGAATTTATGGGTTAGACGTTCTGCATCTTCCACAGGGCGGGGTTTACACAGACAGAACCTTTATCAAACTGTACAGTTTGCACTGAATATCTCTATGTTTCTTTAATGCAAACGGTATCTCATTTTGAAAATTATTATTAGTGCTTCTATTGTGTTCATAGCTAAACATCTTTGTACTTGGTATTTTTTTCCTTTAAACTATTTCTTTCCTAACTCAAATTTTTTTCTTAAAAATACATTTTTCTATTATTTCCTAAAGATAACACTTTGACATTATTTATTGTTTCATGTTCTTTTTCTGACTACTTGAGCATGGGCTCATGGGTTTGTTAATAACCTCGGGACGGTCACAATAGATAATCTTGTCTGTTGGCAGTTCTGTCCCACATTCTCCATTTGGACCTCAGTAGTTCTCAGTCCTGCTTCTGTGACACTCAGAATTCTTCTGAACTCTCTCCTATTGTCCACTCTTTTCATACACCTGAAAGTTTAGTGAATTCTCTTCCATAGTTCAGAAAGAGTGAGAGGAAACTGTGTTTGTGTTGACATTTTCCAATAAATTTTATGACCTGTGATTATTTCTAAGCCTAAAATATTTCCAATTATTTTTTTCTGCAGCTGGGGCAGGAAGAAAGATATGAATTGCTCAATGTCCTAGAGTTCACCAGGTAAAGGCACTTGCTCTATAGTTCGTGTGGGGGAAAATTACATTTTCATCCATTATTGGTGTTTCCTATGTAGTTGGAATATATGGAATATATGCTTTACTTTTATTTGTGTGTTTAAGCAAGATAAGATCTTTCATGTCTGTAGATAAGCCATACACAGGTTTCTTCAGAGTTCAGTACTACATGACTCCTGCTGGCAGCTCAAGAAGTCTTTCTGAAGTACAACTACTGAGTCACAGATACAGATTTGGCCAAGAGTCCTGTGGCTGGTCTGTTAGCCAGGTTTCTGATACGATAACAAATGCCTGAGATAATCACCTTCTGAAGATGACTTCATTTTGACACACTTTGGAGATTGCACTCCATGATCAATAGACCTTGCTATTTTGGACCTTAGTGAGGCAACACATGAGGGAGAGACACAGGAATGAGCAAATCAGGGTCTTCAAAGATTGCATTCAAACTTGTGAGACACTTCAGGACCTCAAAAGAGAGAACAAGAAAGTGAACTCCTGTTTCACAGCCCCCCTTAAGGTTATACCTAATGACCTAAAGACCTCCTACCTTTTAAAGGTTCCAACCTTCTAATAGCATCTCTTTGGGATCAATCCTCTAATGTGTGGGCCTTTGGGGGGAAGATTTCAGCTCCAAACTATAGCATCTAGAGACCCCAAAAACAGACTGAGAGGCAACAAGATTTTTGTGGAATGAAATCATTAAGAGTTGGCAAGTCTCCATTGTACTTGTCTCTGAGAAGTAAGAGCTACCATCATCTCACAGGAAGGAGCAGAAACGGAGTGAGTGTCCCATCCACTCCTTTCTTAAAGACAAAGAATCCTGACTATATTAGTTTCCTCCTCAGTATGACAAGATGCCTACCAGGAGCAACAAACAGAAAGAGATCTTTGTCTTGGCTCGTGGTTTAAAGGGAGACAGTCAGACAAGGTGCCCAGAGCTCCATCTGTGGTGCCAAGAGCTTGTGGCATGTCCAGGAACCAGAAGAGGGCCAAGCCATAACCCTGGAGGCCTCTCCCCCAGGAAACTCTTTCAGCCAGCCCATCTCCTAAAGTTCTCAGAACTTATTAAATAGCTCTGCCAAAGGTCCAAGTATCAAATATAGGAGCCTGCAGGAGACATTTTTATTTTCTTGCTATGACAGAATAGAGCCTTCCGTTATATCACTTCTACTCAAGACTTTTATTATGCATTGTTGCCCAGCTAATCTATGTTCTTCAGACAAATGGGTCTTACTATGGGGTCTTTAAAGATTGTGTGTTACCTCTTAAAGGACACTTCAAAAATTAAAAGCCCATGAGAAAGCAATGCTTTGAGGGAAAGAAATGCCCACCTGTTTTCTTGAGTTTCTCCTGCATAAGCAAATTTGCACATTGCCTGGAAGAGATTGTTCCTTTTGTATGCTAACTTTGGTTGCTATCTTGATCTGGAGTGACCTTGTAACCAAATAATGGGTCTGCCCAGATAGTAAACATTACCCTTGATATGTGTTCCAAACAGCTCAGAGGAAGGCATAGGAAACTGAGTTAATTTCCTAGGACAGACCATGGCTCATCTCTGCCTCCATGATAAAGTGTTTTTCCCAGCCCTGTTTGTTATAGGCAATATAAGCTGCATGTAAATTAGCACATAGGTATGTTTTTGGACACTCTATTTTATGGAAAGTGCAATGTGAAGAAATAAATCAGAAGTAGGACATTCAGGTCTTTGATTCTGTAGTGAGGGTGGGTTTCAGAGTGGGAAGGGGAATGAAATCCATGCTTTCAAATAGTCTCCAGGGATGTGAGCAGTTTCCATCAGGATAATGGTGGTGAAATTGAAGAGAAATTGATGGATTTTTTTTTTTTTTTTTTTTTTTTGCACCTAGAGTTGAGTTATAGAGGTAAGCAGCCATGTGGTTCATAGGGAGGGAGGCTAGCAGAGGTATTATACGGGAGACACCAGAACATGCTTGTGGATAAACATAATCTATATATCATGGGAAAGGGACAGATTTGTAGGAGAGCTGTGTGACTTTGGAATGAAGCTGCGGAGAAAGTAAGGCAAGTAAGAACAACAGTCATAAGCAAGGAAGGGGTCTTTGTTAGGGTTTCCATTGCTGTGAGCACACACCATGACCAAGGCAACTCTTACAAAGGAAAATATTTAATTGGGGCTGGCTTACAGTTCAGAGGTTTATGGCAGGAAGCATGGCCGTACACGGACAGACATAGTGCTGAAAAGGTAGCTGAGCGTTCTATATCTTGATCTGCAGGCAGCAGAAGGAGACTGCTTGAGCATAGGATACTCCAAAGCCCACACCCACAATTACACATTTCCTCTACCAAGGCCACACCAACAAGGCCATTCCAACAAGTCCACACCTCCTAATATTGTAACTCTCTATGGGCCAAGCATTCAGACACATAAATCTGGGGCATGGGGGAGCATTCTTACTCAAACCACCACATTCCACTCCCTGACCCCCATAGGCCATACCATAATGCAGAACTGTATTCAATCCAAATTCAAAAGTCCTCATAATCTACAACAATCTCTAAATTGCTTAAAAGTCCAAAGTTCAAAGTATCTTCAGAGTTGTACAATCTCTTAACTATAATGCCCTGTAAAATCAAAATAAAAAATCAGATCACATACTTCATATAATGGCACAGAAACATAGCATTACCATTCCAAAATGTAGGGAAGAGAGCACAGTGAGGACATAACTAGACCAAAGTAAGATGCAAAACCACTTGGGCAAACTCCAGTTCTGCATCTCCATGTCTGATGTGAATGCTCTTCAGAGCTCCAGCTCCTTGCAGCTCTCTTGACTGCAGCACACTCCTCTCTCTTGGGCTGGTCCCACTCCCTGTTAGCAGCTCTACTTGGCAGATAACCCACAGCTCTGGCAACTCCAGTGTCTTGGGGTCTCCAAAACAATCCAGGCTTTACCTTCACAGCTTCACACAGGGGCCTCACTGGGCCTCCATGCAGGGGATACCCCTGATATATTCCTGGGCTCAATGGCTTTCCTTAATCAGAGGGAGATTCCATAACCCCTTTCTTCTGTCTTTGATTCTAAAGCCAGAACCACGTGGCCAAAGTTGCCAAGTTCTGCTGCTTGCTGGGGGTGCAGCATGACCACTTGTTTGATTACATTTTCACCAAGCTTTCTGGGTTTTTTGTTTGTTTGTTTGTTTGTTTTATGGTTTCCTTCACTGCCTAAGCTTGGGCTCTGATAAAAGCAGAAATATTTCTCCCTCGTGTCAAGAAAACAGTATGGAAGAGGGTGCTCATATAGCCAGATATATAGGCTAGAAAATGTGAGGGAAGGATTCTAGGTGAGTCTGAAATTTAGAGTCTGGAGCAAGAAGGAAACGTGGAGGACTTGGAGAGTGACAAGTCCTTGCAGGGGTGAGGGAGGGGCTTCACAGAAAAGTTAAATGTACGGGTGGTCAGCGTGGAGCACCTCTGCCTTGTCCTTTCGTATTACTCGTCTCTGACTCGGTAACTTTTCTCTGCAATGGCCATTTTACTCTTGGATCTCAGAAGAGAGTTCCTAGCCTTAGGTATCTTGCCAGGGGAACTAAATTGATGAGTCTGGGACCATTAAATCAGAACAGCATGAATCAAGAAGAACTGAGTTGACATGTATACGAGAGACACGTTTACTTTATTGGTAAAGTACAGTATTTTCACTCTGGCTGAAGCTTCACTTCTCCATAGGCAACCATACTCTAAAAATATCTGATGGAAAATTCTAGAAGCAAACAATTTCTAAGTCTCCAATGCCTTTTACTAAGGTATAACATTGTAATTGTTCTCTTAGTCACTGTTGTTAAATGCTTACTGTGTCTAACAAATTAAACATTGTTATAGGTATATATGTACAAGAAAAATGTATTATTGGGCTGAAACTATCCCCAGACTTTGGTATCTGCTGGGGTCTTGGTCTGTACCCATCTCAATAAGGAGACTGCTGCAATCATTAAGAACAGTAACAAGTGCTTATATTGTTTCTTAAAGTAGTAGCATTTGCTTTCATCTGTAATTATTTATTTAAAATTATTATTTTTGTTTTTGATTTTTAAAATGAGACATATAATTTATCTACTAAGATAATAACACAAATAGTTTTCAAATAGTAACATATTAAACACAATGCTACTCTAGAGGGTATTAACTCTTACAGGTGTCTGGAGAACTGTTTTGTTTATTCCTTTAAGACAGTAGATGATACTCTGGTGACTTAAAAAAGTAAAATGTAACTCTCCAAGGGACCCAGTTGTACACTTAGGAGAGAATTTGTATATATGAAAGAATATAGCTCATAATTTGGTCAGATTAATTTTTTTCACTGCAGAGCTTCAGTATGATGACCCATTATGGAAAATCTCTTTATTTCAGCGCTAGGAAAAGGATGTCGGTGGTAGTCCGCACTCCATCCGGGAAGTTACGGCTTTACTGCAAAGGAGCTGTAAGTTTTTGCTTTTGCCTTTTATGGTTTTGATTTATGATGGTTTATAATGTACGTGTTAGGCATCCTGCTATGGAAATGTAACACAGATGTTTTACATGAAGCTGATGACATCCACTTCTGTTGTTTTATAGTAAGAGTGTTCAGCCTCTGCTGGTGAAATGTGGAATTCCTTCTGGGTAAATCTGATGCATTGAAAAAGTCTGGCATAGGGTACTTTTGTAATTCAATTTTTAATGCATGATATTTGAGGTTTGTGTTATATTAGCTACGTTAGCAGATGACTAAATACAGAAAATATTTTTAAATTGTATTAGAATATAATGATACACTCCAATTTTAATCTACTTGCCTAAAGACTGTAGAAATGGAGAGAGGGTTGACTCACAATTATTGCTATAATTTCTCATTTGATATGGCTTGTTTGTCTTGCCTTAAATATTACAGGATTGCTGATTGTTGGTTAGCTTCAGTATGTGAGTAGATTATATTGGCAGAAATAGTATTATATATTCCAACTGAATTTTTCTATTTAAAACATGTTTACACTTATGGAAAAATGAGAAGCCCACCAAGCAGAGCCATTCTTTTTGCTAAGAGCAATCAGGATTTTCCTCCTGAGGTGCCTTTGCACATTTCATCTTGGAATGTTACCAGTTTAAGTGGACTCAATAACTTTGCTCTGTCCCATGGAAACCGGGAAGCTAAACTTAAGAAAGCCAACCCTTTTGTTTACATTCCTGCTAAGAAAAAGTTAAATTCCTTGGTTTTAAAGCCTTGAAACACAGTTTTAGAATGCCACAGGTTTTTAAAGCACTTTGGTAGAATTATTTCATGATGTCTCCTGAATTTGGTTATGCGGTTTCTTTGGGTTTTGTGTCCCCATTGATTAGGACGCCTAACAAGTGTTCATCTTGAATGTTTTATCACAGGGCTTTGAACTGGATTTTAGAGATGTGAAGATAAGACCTAAGTCATCTCAAAAGCTTAAGTCTAGCCAGGGAAGAACATAAAAAGGTGATTAGTTTGTGGTGCTAAGTCATGTGGTACAGATCTTCCATGTTCCTATGGCAACAAGCATAGTAAGAGAATAAAAAGAAACTAGGATCTCCTGCTTCCGTGGTTGGCATCTGTCTGATTTACAAACCCAAATCACACCCTTCCATTTTAAAAAAGTTTAAACATTCTACTGCTAAACTTTCATTTGAGGAATTAAAGTGTTAAAAACTTATAAAAAACGTTGGATGGATTTTTATTTTTTATCACAGAGATTATTTGCAATATTTGTATTGCTTCCCCCTCTGAAATAGGATTAAGTAGTAAAAAAGGTATAAACATGAAAACAGCAAGAGAACCATAGTTCGTAGTTTGATGTTGAATAGCTGAACATGGACCAGGCAGAAGGGTTTGTATGACTTGGCTTTGGGTGATGGGTCAGGTTCGGTTTGTCTCCATCCCTGGGCTCAAGAGCATGCATGTATTTCTTCCACAATATTTGGGGAGATGATTTGAGGGCTGCAAACAGAGGCAGGCAGAGGTTCCAGTTGAGCCTTATCAACTCTTTCAGGCAAGAGGCGCTCGGGATGGATGGAGACAGGCACAGGGAAGACCAGGGAGGAAGATTTAGGGCTTGGTAATTGATGTTTGCAGGTGCTGAGGGAAAGGATTATCGGGGATCATTTGGGGATTTCTACTTGGCTTGCTGAGTGGACTAACACCACTTACCAAGATAGAGAGCGAGCAGGGGCAACACAGGGGCTATCAGGTGTAGAAGCCTGGATTTCCCAGGAAAAGAAATTGGAGTGAATTTATCTGGAAAAACGACTCAAGTGTTTAAGAATACTTGCTCCTCCTCTTCCAGAGAGCATGCGTTTGTTTCCTGAGCACCCAGGAAGCTTCAGAGGAGCCATTTCCTCTTCTGGCCTCCAGGAGCGCCTGAACCATGTGGTTTACATTCACACAGATGCACCAGAAAAAGACCAGCTCTTCGATCCACATACCTTGGTTGCATGTAGTTCTTTGTCTATGGGTGGGGCCCCATGAGATTTCACTCCTCCATGTTTAGCTTCCCTATCATTTCTAGAAGAAACAATCTCACAACAGACTTCCTGGTCCTCTGACTCTTAACAATCTTTTTATCCACCTCTTCCATGATATTCCCTGAGCCCTAGGTATAGGTGTGTTGTAAATGTATCTACTAGGGCTGTTGATTTCTGCATTACAACCAGTTGAAGTTGCCTGTAATGACATCTGTTTGCTATAAAAAGAAGCTTCTCTAATGTGAGGGGAAAGCTACGCTTAACTGTTCACATAAGACCAAGTTTTAGAATGTAGTTGGGAACTGTAGCAGTAGTAGGTTCTCCTCTAGGATCCATAACACCACTCGTGCCAGAGAGTTGGCTAGGTTTCTAATACCAGGCATGATTTCTCTCCTACTGAGCTGGCCTTAGGTCTAATTAGAGAACTCAGGTGCAAGCCAGCTCCCCTACTCTGAGGCCAAGACCAAAGTGCTGAGCCTTCTAACCATGCAAAGGGGCTGAGGAAAGCTCATGCCAACCCCTGCTCAGGCTGTAAAACCATGAGGTTGGCGTGCATTCAAGACAATCCAGAGCTAGAGGTATATGTGGAAATCTCACACCAGAGGAGCCAGTGAACACCACAACCAGAGAAACATGGATTCACTCCAAATTAGACCATCTGTGTAGACCACTCTACCTCAGGATGTTTGGAAGCTCAGCATGGTAAATAAAGAAGTTTGACCTATTTTCATTCAAAAAGAAATTGGGAAGGGTATCTGGTATACATGCAAGATGAATTAAAAATCTTAAGCAATTTTTAAAATCAATAAATGGAGTAGTAAATTCTAGATTCAACACAGTTGAGGGGAGAATAAAGTTAGTAAATTAGAAAACAGTACTGAGAATTCAATGTAAAATATAGTATAAAGAAATAGTGCCTTAAGAGTTTCTGTAAGGAAGAAATTCTTTTTGCTAATTTCTAAATTTAGAAATGGAAGCATATACAGTTTACAATTTATATCTACAATAGTAACCAATTAAAGTACCATTTACTCAAAGAAAACTTTAGTTTATTCAAGAATTTTACTCTAAACCACAAAAGACTTGAGAAACTTGACTGACACACTTGATCCTACAGGAACCTTAAATGACGAAAATATACTGTGAAGAGACACCATGACCAAGGCAACTCTTAGAAAGCATTTAGTTAGGGGCTTGCTTACAGTTGCAGAGGTTACATGCTTCTGGTGGGGAGCATGGAGGCATGCAGGCAGGCACTGGAGCAGTAGCTGAGAGCAACAGGAACCTTAAGTGACTAAAAATTTCAAAGTAGATGTCTCTTAAAATTCTATGCTATATCCAAAATAAACCATATCTGAAATTAGCTGCTTTTAGTAGTTCTCTACCCTATCAGAGGCAAAGTTCAGTTAATTCTGGGTGAAGCCTATCACAGAAATGTTTGTGTATATTTAAATATGAGCATGTCATGGGCTGGTGAGATAGCTCAGTGGATAAGGGTACTTACCCAAAGCCTGCCAACCTGAGTATAATCCCTGGGACCTGTGTAGTATAAGGACGGGTCCACTGCTGTGAATTCTCTGGTCTCCACACACTCAGCTGGCACAATAGTTACATCATTTATCCTTTCTCTTTCCTCCTTCCAAACCTTCCCATATACCTCTTCTTGCTCTCTTTCTAATTCATGGCCTTTTTTCATTGATTGTTGATACATGCATATATGTATATGCATATATATTCTAACTATAACCTTCTCAGTCTGTGCCATGTTACTCAAATGGACTTAGTCACTGTTCTATTGCTGTGAAAAGACACCTTGACCAAGGCAACTCTTAGAAAGAATTTAGTTGGGGGATTGCTTACAATTGTGGAGATTGCATGCTCCTGGGTGAGAAGCATGGAAGCATACAAGCAGGCACTGGAGCAGCAGCTGAGACGTACATTCTGATCCTTAGGCAGAAAGAGAGAGCAAGCCTGGGCCTATAGTGGGCTTTTGAAACCTCTAGGCCCACTCCCATTGACACACTTTCTCCAACAAAGCCACACCTCCTAATCCTTCTAATCCTTTCAAACAGTTCAACTCCCTGGTGACCAAGCATTCAAATATATGAGCGTATGGGTACCATTCTTATTCAGACCACTACAGTATGTTTTTAGGGCCGGCCTTTTGATACTGAATAACCAACTGATGTATTCTTCCCTCAGGAAGACTATTTCTTCCACCAGCAGCATTCCTTAGACCTCAACCCTACACAAAGAACTAAATGCAAATAGTCTTTTAAAAATATATTTTGGGTGGGGTTGGGGAAATATCTCAATAGGTAAAAAGTTTGACCTGTAAGCATGAGAGCCTAAGGTTTGATCCTCAGAACCCATGTACAAGTAACAACTAAATAGCACGAGTTTGTAATCATAGAAGAGGTGCAGACGAGAGGATCTTTAAGGCTTGCTAAATAGTTGGTGTAGCCAATAGGCAAGTCTCAAAACCCAGTGAGAGACCCTGTCTCACGAAAATAAGATTGGATCTCCTAAAGAATGACTCTGGATGTTGACCAGTAGGCTCCATGGGCATATGCATGCATACTGGCACATACATATGTATAAAAATACATTTTTAAATACAGAGCTGAATTCAAATTTTAGTGGTACGTCATATCTAGAATCATAGTCCTTGGGAGGTAGAAACAGGAGAATCAGAGCTCAAGATTATCCTGGGCTACATAATCACTTAAAGCCTGCCTGAACAACATGAAACTCTGTCTCCAAAACACTAAAAAATAAAATAAAAAGATAAAACGCAAGAGGAAAACAATTTTTGAGGGAAGTTTCACCAAAAAGAAATGATTAACCATGGGTTTCACTTTCCTCAAAGCCCTGGTTGCATCCATAGTAACAGTCATTTGACTGCTCCATGCTATCCCCAAGAATATCCAGTCACTGTGGCTTTCCACCCTTTCCTTCCTGAAGGCCAGGATACAAATAACCAGACTTCTAAGGCTTTGTCCATAAATTCAGAGTCCAACCTGATCGCCTGTCCCTCTTCTAGTATCTATGAAGGAATTCTTTTTCACTCCTGAAAATGTGGCAGACTCTTGATGTAGCCCTCTAAATAAAGGAGGGCTTTGTGTGTCCTCAAACGTATCTCTTAAGTATTTTATTCTTCACAGACAAGCATGGCCAACCACTTGTGACTGTCATTTGAAAGCACACATTTACTACAGGAGGCCACATTTCCTCCCTTCGCCTCTTCAATACCACAAAGAATGTAGACAATTAATTGACCCTCTTAAGCACCAGTCTGTTTAGATTTACTGCAGAAGCTAACCTTCCTCCTCCACACTGCCACTTCTGTTTTTCAAGGTTTTAAAGATTTTTCTTCCTCTGAAAATGGCCTCTATTAACCTCATGGAAATTTTCATGAACATAAAAAAAAGAAAAAAAAAAAAAAAAGAACTCCAAAGTTACTCCTTTCCCTCCCAGGAAGGAGCCATGATTGCAAACTGTCACTCCCTTCTCTGTTTTCCTTCCCATCCCACCACTGAAAAATGAAAAGAAATTCATAATTGGGGCTCGGGATATTCCATCTGCTCTGAGGTCACTTGGTTGTGTTTCTCTCAAGGGCTCTGAATCCAACTCCATTAGTCAGCTTCCAAATCTCAGCCCCGAGACTAGAAACCCCACAGTGGGTACTGCCACTGAGAGAGTAATTGCAGGTAAATGATTTATTTTTTCCTGGTCTAATAAAAAGTCATGAAGGCTGAATACTGAAGTTCTTTTGAGACGTTAAACCAAAGCCAGCGAATAATGAAAGGAACAATAGGCAATTTATAAAGGGGGAAGGAGCAAAAAAATAGAAGCAGTGCATGAAACTAAAACCAACGGGACTTTAAAATAGGTCGGGCGGGGACGGGGGAATAGGTTCAAAACACACTGTGCCGAAATATCAAAGAAATAATACTGTTTTCAATCCAGGAATTTTATTTTACGGATTAAGTCAACTAAGTCTTAAAGCTAGAGACAGTCAGAGGCATTAGCTGTTTGAGGCAGCTCTGGGATTGTAGGTCCTCGTTCTGTCCCCACAGGACATCTCAGGACATTTGGTGGTCTGGAGCTGGATAAATTGTATGCACATACTGTAGCCACTGAGGCTCCAGCTCAAGGGGGATCTGCATAGGACAGACTCTTTGTCAGGCCAGCATTTCCCAATATTCCCTGAGTTCTAGACTATTCGCCCCTAAATACAATTCAAAAAAGTCTACAAAACCTTCAGGGATAGTGCTCTGTCTACATGTTACCCAGCCATCCTCCTGCCTCCACTAAAAATGTAGGACATGAGGCCCAGTTCCTTCTCTGTTTTTTCAACCAATTCTAGATGACTTATAATTCTTACTGGAATATAAACATGTGAAAAGTACTACCACACTGCTTATGGAATTATTACAAGAAAAACTGTGCATAGTCTCCGCAGACCCACCCTTCCAGGTAAAGCCACATTTTCTGTCTGTGGTTGATTGATTCCATGGATGCAAAACTCACAGGTCCAGCCGTATTCCTTCCTGTCTTTGGGAAATCATTGTTACTCATAGACAAAAATGTTCTGTGCTTAAAAGAAAACACTGGGAGACTTTGTACAGCAACTAATAATGTTGCTGATCTCAATCTTGGTCAATTCAGGGTGCTTAATTAATCCGCCAAATCCTCTGCTTACTTTCCAGGACACGGTAATTTATGAACGACTTGCAGAGACTTCAAAGTACAAGGAAATCACCCTGAAACACTTGGAACAGTTTGCTACAGAAGGTGAGCATGTTGTGGAAACAGAACAGGATTGAAACACAAAGAAATCATAGACCTTTGATATTTTTCAGGGTTATTGACAGTTTTATTGGTTATTGATGAGCTTAGATATTCCTAAGCTTAGATAGTACCACATGGTTTTTTCCTTAAAAACAAATAAACAAAAAACCCAACCAAACAAAAACTATTAAAATGCTGAGAGACCTTGTCCCCATGTGAAGGAGTCAGGCCTTTTAATCTGTGCCACTTTTTAGAACAGAAATCGCCTAAATGCTTTACCTTGCATCTCATGGAATTAGTTAAGGAAAATAAGAGAACTAAGCTTTTGTGATCTGGATAACAAAAAAGAAATTAATACATATATGATTATGTAAAAACTTATGCCTTATAATCTTTTTTTTAATTAAGTCCCACCACACGCCAGTGTCTGTCTCAGGCCTTGGAGCCTGTGGTAAATAAAATCAGCCCTGTAGCTGGCCTCCTGAAATACATGATGATGTCTGAGGCAAGCAATACAGGGTCTAGGGAGCTGTTCTGGTTAGTATGAGTGGGAGTGGAGGTCATTAAACCTCCTGGCCTGTTACCTGGAGAATGTATAGAATCTTATCGCTGCACTTGATTCCAGTGTTCTAATCACCAATCTCTATTTTCACTCCTGTTCCTGCTAGGCTGGCCCCTACTCATGTCCTTGTTTCCCCATAATGAAGGCTTTGAAAGGATAAGAATGTTTTCTAAAAAGATAGGTAGACAGATGGATAGATGGATGGATGCTTCTGAATGAATATAAGGTCATGATGTTCTCCAAGTTCCAAGAATGCAAGAGTTCAGAAGTCTACACAACCTCTGACTCCATGCTGAGCAACATACAGGCCATGCAGGTTTGGGGAGGAGGTCTTGAAGTCTGGACACCTCCACTCTGATTACACAGGTTCTAGTTCCTCCCTTTCAATTGGCTTGACAACACCCCCCCCCCCATCTCTATCCTATTCTTCCTGACCTCTAGCTGATGGATACTTCTGCTCCATTGCAAGTAAGTTTCCAGCCGGTTTCCAAAAGAGGGAAAAAGCCACGCGGTAATACAGTGCCCCAGATTAAGCTTAGCCGAGTGATCCCATAGTCAGTAGCCCTGTTCCTTTCTCAGGAGGTACAGCTGTCTTGCAGCCTGTGAAGGGGTGCTGGGGAAAGGAAGGTAAAATGATAGCTTGTGCAGCCAGTGAATGCAGCCCATGTCTGTCACAGGATGTGGATGGCCCAGGAGTATGGTGAGATGGTTGAAGGGTGTGAGCCACACTCCAGGTTTGGGACTTCATCCTGGGGAACAACTGGGAGATTTCAAACACAAACATCTTGCTAAGATGAAGCTTTTTAAAACATCACCCTAGATGTAGATGAAGGGTTAAAGAGGCTGGGAATCATAAGCAAGGTACAAAATATAAAAGCTGGGAGAGCATCCTAGACCTCTGATACTGAGGATTGGTCTTAGCTAAACGGACACATCAGCAAATTGTTTGAATTCAGTGAGACTACTCAAAATTGGGTTTTGCTAAATAATGGGAGCATCAGGCTAGTAACTAAATCTACTGGGTGTGCTGCCTTTTACAGGGCTGAGGACTCTGTGTTTTGCTGTGGCTGAGATTTCTGAGAGCGACTTCGAGGAGTGGCGGGCCGTGTACCAGCGCGCATCCACGTCGGTGCAGAACAGACTGCTGAAGCTGGAGGAGAGCTACGAGCTGATCGAAAAGGTGCGTGCAGCATTGTCGCCTTCAGAAAGTGCCTTTCCACAGATGTCCATTCTTTGCTCGGGGACCAGGAGAGTCAAAAACAGCATGTGCAAAGGGGTTCTGGGAGTTGTCTAAGGGATCGCTGAATTCCTTTCCCGGCAAGAACCAGGAAAGAAGAAGGCAAACCTATAGTATAGAGAAAGGTAAAGAAGCAGTTTAAAACCTTCAGGGTGGGAGGGGCCTAAAGCTGAAGTTCTCTAAATAGATGCTAGCTTTGGTATTTTATAGGGCTCCCAGGTCCCTCCTTTTCCCTCCCATGTCTTCACGTTCTTCTCACAATGCTTTCTGGGAACAAGAAGCTGCCAACCCAGGGAGCCCAATTTCATCGATTTTATGACAAGCCTTACTATCGAGTCTCAAGATCCATAAATTAATAAATCTTAATATGATCTAAAATCTTTCTGATAGGGCCCAAGGACTAGGTGTTATTATGTATAATCTTCGCTGTTTCTAGTTTTGCATCATGAGTAGGTTCTGAATGTAAGCAATCTCCCTGCCAGCATATCCCATTGCTTCTGCATCACTGAGGACTCGGGTCAGGTCCACACACAGGCAGGCACGTACTTAAACACATGGGGACATCTGCCCAGAGGCAAATGTGCACACACGGGCACATACATATGCAGACATAGACATGATGTCTGCTTATAATTACTGTGTTTATGTAATATGAAATGATTCAGCTTTATGGATTTGCAATAAACTGTAATACAACAGTCAATGGCCCGGTGCTTTCTCCTGCACTCATTTGGGCTGTAACTACTTATTACTCTGTTCCTTTCTGATTTCTATCAAATGTCTTCATTTTTATAGTTAAACAAAGCAAGCCTACTTGGGCTGACAGCGGTAGATAACCTGTGATTGATGCTGTATCAGTAGCAAGAACTCTCGTCTCCTTAATTAACAACAACAAACACTGTGTGCCTAGCTGTACAGTGACCCTTTCACCTGTTGACATGTGTAGTCCTTTCAAGGAACTAATTATCCCTACTTACAAATGAGGATACCCAGGTAACAGAGAGGCTACAACACTAGACCAAGGTCACAGAACTCAAAAGAAGATTACCAAACGCCTGTGCTCTGCCGAGGGCCTTCACTGTAGCTTAAACCTGCCAGTCAGTCTCTGCCCAGTTACCTGACTCCCTCAGTGCCTTCCCTGGGTGCAGCATGGGATCACCCGATCTTGCCTGCAGGTGGTAAGGCTGACCTTTTCCCGTCTTTGTTAGGAAACTAGGTACTTCCGTGTTGGAAGGTAACTAGGACTAAGACCTCCCAGGACTGGTTCCCCTTCACCCGCATCCAGCCCTCTCCCCTCCCCACACCCTCCCCTTCA